>CM031242.1:999923278-1000351085 GCA_018340775.1 Taxus wallichiana var. yunnanensis | reverse complement strand
GTTGCGCGTTTCGATTTACGTATTGCTTAATCGTAGATGGTGCTAGTATAGTATAGAATAGCGTAGAATGAATGGTGTATGATGCCACGATGTATGATGGAATCTGAATGTATAATTCTTTAAGGTGTAGTGTGTGGGTTCATTGTAATGGTAATCCCTCAATATTCAAGTGTGAATAAAGAGTTCAAGTTGCGTGCGTTATTGGGTAATGATGAGGCCTTAATGCGGGATGCGAATGATATGGTTAGAAAAGAAGAGTGAGCGAATGATGATGCCCGTATGTTAGAATGGCCATGGATTTGAGATGGCATGCTCCCCCAGTGAGTATGAATGAACCAACCCATGAGGAGTGAAGGACGCAGATTCCTCAAGTTAACACATGTGATGATGGCATAGAAGTTATGCTGAAGTAATGGTGGTATAATAGCTAAACACTATGCGAGGGTAATGTATGCCGATGTCATGCGGTGGATGGATAAAGAGCGAATATCATGGCATAGTAGAGTGTGTTAGAGATGAAGATCGAAGGCAATGTCATGTGGAGGGGATGGCATGATCCATGTGGAATAAAATGAGGTGATGATTGATGTCGAGATGCGGTGATTAGTCTCAGGAAATGCAGCACTATGCCGAGGCGTGTAGGAATAATGGAGTGAAGTAGTTTTCGTAGTGGAAAATTGAGTAGGGTGAAGCTAGGAGTAGAGGTATTATGGGAAATACCATTAGGAGATGTGGGGAAAGAATAGAGGAGGTAGTAGTTACGGTGTTAGACGGTGTTGATAATGGAGGTGAGGAGGAGACATTATTAATGGAAATAACTTTGATTGTTATACAAAAATTGAAGGCCTGAAGTGGTCCAAGTGGAAATAATAGATTGGGATCGAAGCGAATCTAATTAAGGCGAAGCATGCCTCTACATCCCTCGACCACTCACACCCGGTTGATGAGGAAAGGGACAAAGAGAGTGAGAGGACCAACCGTGACATGTAACTTGACAACACCGTAGGAGTGCATTGAGCGGATAATGGATTTGCATGATTGAGGATAACTTAGATGGTAGACCGTGACCAGAGGGACATGGGAAAACGCACTAATGGGACATGATGGACTCCCGACCTTAGTGTTGTTGTTGATGGTGGTCAAGAGTGATAGATGTATGTATGTGTAAATGATTAAATGTAAATGTAATGTGATAATCTGTGAGATGCGAAAAGAAATGATAGGTGACACATGACATCGGTGTTAGTACTAAGAAATCAAGCGCTCCTTGTTTTGGAGGTGATCTTTTGCATGATATGTATGATTAGCAAAAGAATTTGTGGTCTTTTTTGTCGCGTTGTTGGGAGTCATTATTAAAGAGTTTGAATTTTCCCTTGTCATTAGTGGGAGAAAAGCTAGTAAATTATGGAATTCGAGCTTATACATTTATCGATTAGGTCTTGGATAATTGTTCGGAGTTTTAGGCATCTATTTGTAGAATGTTCCACCTGGCAGCTGATGATAATCGCAGTGAAAATTTTCATTGTAAGTCAGATCCTTTGGGTTGTGATGGGGTTTAAATTGGAGTGGTGGAGGAAGGGTAATAAGGTTGTTGTTGAGGAGTTGCTTTAATATAAGATGTGGAGCCATTGGAAGGTTGTTAACGTCTTTTTGCAACACCTAGGCTACGTTGTGGTTTGAATTTATTTATAGGGGTAATTGCATTAACAATGATTTTAGCGTCGGTTGAATTAGATGTAAATGGCTTGAATAGTATCTTATTTTGAAGACGAGTGGAGGATGGAGTTTTTTCCTGATACTTAAGCTTGCCAATGGATAAAATTTTAGACTCACATGAAGCTTAAGAGTATGACAAAGTTGATCAAATGAAGAAAAGGCCTCAAAGAGAACACTTTCTTGTAGAGGCGGTAAAAGACTCTGGATAAATAGATCCTGTAGCTCAGAATCAACAAGTACATTTGTCATTTTAGTGAGATTATTATTATACCATAAAACATAGTTAGCGAATTGTTCATTAGATCCTTGTTTAAGTTGTGCTAGTTGAGGCGTAAGAAATCTTAGAGCCTATGTTGATGGAGAAATGTGTAAGGAATGCATCGACTAGATGGGTGAATGAAGTAACTGAGTGGAAAGGTAAATCATAGAACCAACACATGGCGTAGTCATGGAGACTACGAGGAAATATTTTAGCTAAGAGAGTATGATCGTCAGCAAAATATAGACAAGCAACATGAAAGGCCCAAAGATGCTCCTGCAGGTCACCATGCCCATTAAAAATGGGCAGCTTAGAGATGTAACAAAAACTAGGAAGCCAGTGGATAGCTTTAGAAATGATAGAGTATGAAATGGAGTATGTAATAAAAAAGTAGAATCTAAAGATGGAGGAGGCAATGGGAGAGTGTTGCTGGTTGTAATTTCACGAATTTGAGCTTGGAGATCATGATAAAGAGATGTTAAGTCTTGATTGCCAACAAACGAGACTTGTCGCTCATGAGAGACTAAGGGTGTAGTAAAATTATTGGTAGGAGTAGGGACAAAAATAGGAACAATAGAGATAGGAAGAAGAGTGGAAGTAAGAAGTTGAGTGGTAATGGTATTCTGTGATCTTAAAAAAGGATTGAGTTTCATCAAGTTAGCGGCTTCCTCATGAGCCACATCAAAAGCAACTATAGATCCACGAGGATGTGTAGCTAGGTGATTGTTGATGGCCTTAGAGCGAGGCAAGCTTCAATAAAATCTTCATAAGTGTGAGCCATGATAAAGGAAAATAAGTCCCAAAAAGGTAGGAAACCACAGAATGCCCACATGCAAGAGCCTAGAGCGGTGCTTTATGAAGAAATGTTAGAGGTTCACTTCAAATGATTAGCTAAAATTAAACTAAGCCCCATGGGAAAGTGCAATGATAGTTAATCTAATATAGGAAGACTAAAACACTTTAAATTCACCATGTTAGGACTGATGCAGAATGATTTAAAATAATTATATCAAATGAAATTAAACCATAAGTTAATGCGAAAGATGTAAAAGGAAAGGACTTAGCTGATTGTGACGAAGCCCAGCTGCGGCAGTTATCATGGAGATGACATTTGTGGGATTGCGGGAGCGAAGAATGGTCACTCGAAGTCTGTAAAGGCAGTTTGGAAGATATAAGTAGTAGCTGTAGTGCCTAGGAATGTCTTGGGGCACCTTGGGGTGCCTTGGTCTATAGAATAGGCATCTTGGTCTCTGTAAAAGCTCATAATCTAGTTTTGGTAGTGCTTTGTAAGATACCATGAAATATTATACTACCTTGCAAGCTAGATCTTCCGAATTGTGCTAGATGTATGAAATAATGTAGGATGAAGGAAGGACCTGCAAAAGACAAAGAAGTATCAAAACCCTAAAATAAAAATATGCAAAATGAAAGAGAAATTGGTGACCTCATTTGCACATAATAATGGGCTTACTAAGGCTGAGTGCTACACTAATTTTGGACGAATATAGTTCCAGTGTGTGTGTGTGTGTGCATGTCGTACCACTAGGTGCTCTTGTGCCGAGTCACACTTTATGAAGTAACGAGTAATAATAACTATAGAAAATGTATTAACATGTGTGCACGGAATAAAATAGAATCCCTCCTCTATGTTGTGTGTGTTGATGCATTACATATCTCCTATCCTTGATGCGTGACACTTTATGTGGATCACCCGAGATCACTGATGGATACAAACTATAGATGGAGTGATAGTAGTATGTGGTAGGGCCCTCATTATGGTCTCATAGCTTTATATTTATAGGGTTCTCTTGCTCACGATTTTGTAATTAACCCCAACATGGTACATTAGGAAAAATATAAGGATGAAAAAAATGGCTAGAAATATCCCAAAAAGAGGAGGGAAATTGGAGCGAGTTGGGGCGTCCCAGTGGGACTAGGGGCACTAGTATAGGCAAGAGTGCCTCGGTTTAGGCTAAAATGATGGGATAGTGGCCCAAATAGCCAAGATGTGTTCATGAAAATACGTGGAATGATGAAATAAAAGTAAAATAAGATGGCCAAAATATGGTATTAATTACTACTTTCTTCACTCAAGAATGTTCTAAATAGTCGTATGAAAATTGGGCTAAATAATGTCTAATGTGCATGATTTTGTGACTACATTTACTTATCTTTTCTAGAATTGTATTGACCACTTTGGGTTGGATTCTAGTGTTGTTAATGTCAAAATTCAAGCAAATAAATCATATATATACAGAACACTACTAGCTATTCTAGGCGTATTGGATTATTATTCTCTTTATGTGCTCTGCTCCTCTTGGGTAAAAAAAGAAACTTAAGGATTGCATTTGGGATGCATCATTCACTGTATAGAAAGGAATTTTTTTAATTTCATGACACATTATATTGGGAGTAAAGTAGTTGTATCCGTTATGTTGGTGCTGACTTACACTTTGAGGGAAACCTAGTTTTGAGGGACACTATTTCATCACACAAAAAAAATTACTTTGAGCCTAAAATGTAGTGCCAAATTACTCAAGTGAAAATCACATTGGGGTGACCACCCAGGTTAGTCACGATTCAAACATTTACATATTTTATTCCTAAGTCTAATGTTTGATTGAGTCTTGTGCAAGTAACTATGTTTGTTTTATAGGTACATGTGTGATAGGAGAACTCTAAAAAAAGTGGATGTGACACGTAGTGAAGTGAAGGAAAAATAATTAGATCTACGCCCTCATTGAAATACTAGCACCCAATTGAACACACTAACGCCTAGGTAATATTGTCCCCTTCCTTTGGGTGATACTATCTATAATAACATTCGAGATCACCGTTTTCTAGAAGAAGCACATACATTACTAGAATGAGCTCGTTCCACCATCGATTTAGCATAGATCCGAGTCCACACAGTAGATATTTGCTAAGTCACTCTTATCTTCTCATTATGCACTTGCTCATCATTGTACTTTGGCATATTTCATATTTATGATATATGTGATTTAATCGATCATCTCAGATTAAAGATTTAATTTTTGTTAAATCAATAACTATACATATTAAAATATCTGATATACTTATTATGTATTTTAAATAATTATTTATAAAATTTTAATTTATCGAAGTAACTTTATGTCACATTTGTGCCCACATTTCGTGATAAGAAAATTCTTAAAAGAACATGGCTGAAAAACCCTTTTTTAATGCAAATTCAAATCAAAACACGACATTATTCACACTTTTTGTAGTAGTGACATCAAAAGATATTATTCTAACCACCTTTACATTAGTCGATGAGCTCCACAAAGGGTGAGATATGTTTCCACGTTCTCCACATATAACCTTTTTCCTCCACCATCACCCTTACTGAAAATGATATAGGGCATCAATATACTTAGCGTGGGTGATACTCAAGGTTATTTGCTAGAAAAATTAAGTGATTGTGGGAATCATAGACTACAGTCCATCCTTACTTATTGTATGTGTGAAAACCGATAATGGAACATAATATCTGATTCCAAACTACTTCCCTACTTGCATGAATAGCTACCATGTACTTTCAACTTATATGGTGGATATCATAACTTTCTTTTTGTTTACATATCCAACTTACAACTCTATTTAACATGTTGAAAACGTATGAACTAGTATACCTTTACATATCAAAATACCCACCTTAGTTAGATTCCAAAAATCCATGTAGTCTCACTTCATTTCTTACACTAAGGCTTCCCCTTGATAGAAAAATAATATGGTCGGAAGTTTTGTGCAAAAACCTAAAAGATTCCTGCACTATATTATAATGTTCCTTTCCCGAAGATTAGGGACATATACCTGCTTATCCTCTTCCATTGTATGTGCAATGCCAGTATTTCTGAGACCATTGCATATGTTAGGCTTCCCATCACACTCACGTATGGAACCCAGAGTCACCTTCTTGAAAATTCCTCTTGTTTTTTTAGACTTTGTGTCATGACTTGAAAATTTATGAAATACTAGGAAAGTGTGCTCACATGTTTTCTATTATGCATCTCGAACATTTTTCAACACTTTGTTTCATTGTATTTATTTTGGCCTAACCAAAGATTTCTGTTTGTACAAACTTTTTTGATTACTTCGATCAAAAATGAACTTTGTAACATTGAGATATTTTATGTCAAACTACATAGACAACCGAGATGCTTTACCTTCTAAATCAATTCCTTACTGATTTCCAATCAATTTTTGTTTATCCACATACCAACTATGATGAAAAATTTCTTCCCTTCCTCTTTGAATTACATCACGAGGATCGATTTGCTATATGAAAGGCCACTTTAAGCACGACAACTATCAAAATTTTGACTCCCACATCCTTAGTGATTATCTCCAAGCCATGCGAGAATTTTATATGTGACAAAACTAAGTGATTTAATACAATTTGATTTATTTTACCATGAAATATGAATCTAGATATGTCTACAAATGATATCTGATGAAATCTGTGAATGCTTAAAGAAATTTTACATATGTAATTATGAAAGCAAATGAGAGAGTTGGGGACTTATCTTGATTTCACTTATCCCAAAAATTATTATACGGACTAATATCTAGGATGATGAAATGATAACTTAGTGTCACAAATGAACCTAGAAAAATGTAGAAGTGTCGGAAATATCGTCACGAGGGTGCCTTATGTAGGGTGAGGCACAGGTCTTCAGAAGACCTTCCCTTGGCACTTGTGAGTTCTCGAAGCTTCTGAACTTAATTTCACAAGGTCGCGAGGTATTTGCTAGTTAAGTTGTGCCTATATGTCAAAATTAGATCACCGAATACTTGTAAATTTGTAACACAATAAATAGCACACTGCCAAAACCCCAAACTATATAAAATCCTAAAAATAAAAATGTAAAATGGGAGGTTCGGACTATCCTTAGTTGTCATAAAAGTGAAATTATGACCGAGTGTTGCACTACATATCGACCCCATGAAGTTCTATGTGTTTGTGTGTGTAATGGTGCTCCTTAGGTTACCCTTGAGCAGGTGACACTAAGATAACATGCTAAAAGCTAGGTAAGATGCAAATGTGTGGATGGAATTCAACACTTCCCCTTCTTATGCACCTTGTATACGAGTAAAAATCCAAAAAATCATGTAGTCCTTTTGATAGTATGTATATAGATAGCCCTTGATAAAATTGTCCACCATTATAATGGTATGTATGTTTCATGTTTATATATGGATATCTTGCTTGAATTTCAACACTTAATGACATGATATAATGACTAGTACATCAAGATAGGAGTAAGAAAACCTAAAAGGTCATTCTACAAATGTAAAAAATGAAACCAAGAACAAATAGGATAGGAGTGCCCATGTTGGAAAAGAGCACTTGGCGACTACCCACTGTCCCATCCTGGGCACTAGTGTTCAAAGACAAATAAAAATAAATATAAAAATAATAGACAAAACGGGGATCCTTCGACCTTTGACTAGAAATGGGTGCGAAGTGAGAGATGTGAAAGATAAAAATGACAAAGATATTTCAAAGCAAAAAGATTGACTAGGTAGTGTGTCACCAGGTGAATACTTTTCTTAGAAAGATCCGGATACTGAAAATAACATAATTGGTGGTATAGTAAATAATAGTAAGTGCATGATTTTATGTATAAATTTCCCCCTTTATGGTATTTGAATGAAATTCAAGTAGTGTAAAGGAAGTATGGAACATACATGTGAGAATTACGGAGAAGCCCTATTGCAAAAGTATGTGCACAAATGAGAGTATATAATGTGAGGAACCATGGATCGACATGTCAATCCATGTGGCGTAAATAGAGATGGTGAACCGTTGTGAGGATTATTAGGATAAATTGGCAATTTTTTATTTTGAGCAAGTGATTTTGGAGATTTTCGAACTTGTTGGAAATTTGAGGGGTAAGGAGTGATCAATTCCCAAACCAATTTTGTATGTGTGAAAAACTGAGGATTTGGGCATCTTGCCACTATAGGAAGAGTGTTAGGGAGAGAGGTCTAGTTTTACCCTCCAGATTTGAATACATCCTCAAACGGTTTAGGCTGTTGCAGACAGAAAAGACCAAACTTTGTTCATTTCGATTTGTTTTGATCCAACAATAATAACCATATAGGAGAAGCATAGGAAAGGCAATGATGTATCATTTCCCCCACTTCAAGGGTGTCACCGCGATGTGTATGGATTCCATGTTAGGTCATCTAGAAGTGCTAGAAAAAATGTAAATAACTTCCATGCCAGGTCATTTGGGAAGTGGTGATATAACTCCCCCGAGTTAGGTCATCTCAGAGAGTAAATATGACGTATTGTGTCGATTGATTGATGTGATTCATGTAGTAGAATATTGTGTTGATATTTATATGATAGATTACTCATGGAGATATTTTCACTTTTTTCCCCCAAATTAGGTCATTAGGGGGAATCGCTATAAAGTGGTGTGAAATGTCACATAATGTATGAGTAAATTCAATAATGAGGAATTATGAATGTGAAATGATCATGTAATGGTGTGAGGGGGATCATAAGGTGATCTCGAATGTATGCCCCTTTTAAAGGTGGAGTGAAATATGGAGTGATAGTAAGAACAAGTAAAGCGTTGAGCTGAAAGTAGATGTGAATCATGCGATAGTAGGAAAAGTTATGAACCCGAAATGGAGGAATTCAAACGGGGAAGAAAAGAAGAGTGATGGAGCTTAAGATATGAGTGAAAATGTGTGGCGTGTATTAGTTGGAAGAATATGTGCAAATAGTAAATATAGCCAAGTGAATAATTGAAACTTTCCATAAATAGTAATAAGAAGAGGTTAATAAGAAATTAATTTGAACCTTGAGTGAGTGTGATTTTGAGATTTGAGCTTTGTGACTGATACAATGCCGAAATTAGAGTAGCGACATTGAGCCAATTTCAGATGGTGGCGTGGTCGTGGCATTGCACACTGACGCAACTAAGCTGATAAGTGTGATGTTTTTCGAAAAATGTGTAGGAATAAGTCTCGTTTTTGTTAATTTTTGTGAATTTTCCATTTTTAAAATTCTAGGCATTTTTGACATGGGCGAGAGCGATGAAGGCATTAACATCCCTTGGGATGCTAGTGCCTAGCTCTAGTGCTCATGACTCTAACTCCTTAGTGTTGTGTGATCCGATGATGAGGCTATTTTTAACCCAGAAAGTGATGAATGTGAAAATTGATTGTTTTGATAATGTTATTAGTTACTTTTTGTGTATACAGATGATAATGTCACTTTTTGTTGGTGTTTTGTATTGTGTAGGGAATATCCATTCAAGAGATTTATGTGGAGGTAGAAACTTGAGTAATTTTTAGGATTGGGCCTATTGGATGCAAAATGGGATGTATTAGACCGTGCATGTGCGACACATAGCAGATTGGGGAGGTCCCCATAATATGTCGATGATTACTACATTGTGTGAGAGGTGGTGCACAAACACTTGTATGTTTTGGATACTAATGGGGCGATGAGCAGTGACCTGGAGGAAGTATATTACATATTGTGATTGCTGTTGTGGGGAGAGAGTTCAGTGATGGCCATGGAGGATACTTAAATAGAAATGAGGGATCTTCAGACAATATTTCACATGCACACGAGGTTTAGCGAGACCCATTTGATCTAGATGCCATACAGATATTAGGTGTTCTGCGTGACTACGAAGTTTATTGCAGTTGTGATTGCTTTGTCGGTGGTAGTGGAGGGTAGAGGTGTGGGAATTTTCTATATGATGCATGATATATGTCGGCATATAGAGGAGGATGGGGCCAAGTATGCATGGGTGCGTGTATACTAGCACATTTATATAAGAGACTTATACAAATTTATGTAGGAGGATCATGGGGGTGGCATTAGGGCCACCACATTATTACATGTATGGGCATATGAGCATATTGCAATATCGAGTCCACTTAGTGGGATTGTGGGCCGGGAGTGGGCTAGGCTCGAGATATTTGCAAAGAGATGGAATAGTTATGGGGGTAGAGGAAGATCTGGATACTACCACTTATAGGTATATGCTTTAGATCATATAGGTTAAGGAGCCATTATATCAGGCCATATCGATCTATGAAGGGTGACCAAGGATGGAGTAGAGGTATGATGTATTCGTTAGATGATGTGGTTGAAGGATCGGTTTCTTGGGGTGATCGAAGCTTATTTTACGTGAGTGTGTATCACGATAGTTTGATATTGCTCAAGATCTGCCTTTAGAGTCGTATGTATGGGTACGTGCCACTAGAGCACCGAGGAGACCTGGGGTGCGAGACCATGATCCATGAGCACATCTAGTGTCCCATGATTCTAGATGAGGCAATTGTGGCGATAGAGACGATATAGGTCGACGATGTGTATGAGGCATATAGTGCATGGTGGGTAGCACAGATGATGGGTTATTGTTTCTAGTTGTTGTGGATGCGGTGAAGAGCACTACCGATTGAGAAATAGAGGAGTTGAACCTGCCCCAATGGTGATGGAATAATAATAAAGTATAGCATGAGCATGCATATTTGTGTATTGATAGTTGTGGATTGTTACTTGATTTTTTTGATTGTGTTGTATCGTGAAGGACTAATGTGATGTTTTGGATGGTTGCAGGGGATGCTTATTGGTCAGCGATTATTGATATGTCTATCTGCACATTGACATGGAATGCACCCACTTGATGTGATCATTTTAGAGGTGGGATGTTAGAGTGAGTGGATGCTATGTGGGTGAGCATGCTCATTTGTTTGATCCGGTGGTGAAGTAACATGTAACTACTTGTACCATTTTGTTGAGTGAGCGAGACGAGGCACGAGTGGAAACAGCAACAAGCTAGGGAGGCTGTGGGTGGAGGATCCCTAGCACATAGGATGTATTCATGAAGTTTGTGGAGTTATAGGGGATGTTTTGCATAGCGATCAATCGAGTTTGCCTTATTACATGGCAAATGGAGAGATATAGGGGCCACGACCAATGGCGTAGATTGAGTGGAGAAGCATCTAGTTCTAGAGCTCCCACAATTGTATATAGTGATAGTGATGATGATATATGACATGTATGGATGTGACGATGTATGGGCTTTCCCCCAGTGATTGTATTTTTGTAACTATGAGTTTGACGATATATATAGATGGATGATTGGCATTATTGTATTGTGTTGATGTTTTATTGATATGTGATGTGATAATTATTGTTTGTATGTGTTTTTTGATTTGCATTGTGTATAAATGATGATATTGAGTAATGGATAATGATTTTTGAAATAGATAGATAGGTAATGTGTGAAAATGAAGGATAATAGATAGTGTATGAAATGAATAATTTTATTGAGTAATGATAGATAAGTGATGAAAAATTATATCCTATGTATGAATAGCGATAGATGGTAATAAATATATGTATATAAATGAATGATGTGAAAGAGAAATGTGAATGAAATGATTATAAAAGTGTGTATGTGATCATGTTAGTATGGTGATGAATGTAAGAATCGAAATTCCCCAAATGTGTGTGTGAAGGATAAGGTTCATTTATATAAGACCCCTCAACAATCAAGAATGAACCATAAAGCAAGAGTGCATCATTAGGAAGTGGTATGATAGTGTATGTTAGATAGATAGATCAATGAAGTGTAATGCAAATATGTAATGAGGTTATTATTGTAAAAATCCCTCAATAGTCATGTAAGAACTATGAGAACACAAGTGTGTCATCGGGTGGTGAGGTGAGAAAAGTCACCTACTAAAGATTGAGTGGGCGAGAAGTGGTGGAAGAATGTGAAGTGGAAGCATCATGAGTATATGAGCCAAACTGAATGTCTGATGTGATGGTGCCAATGATGGGAGATTCCATGGTGGGAAGCACATATGTCGATGGCTTAGGAAGAATGTGAAGTAGGAGCACTGCATGGTGCATGAGATGGTGTAACGGTGGATGAATGAGGTGGAGGGCATGCATGAATGATGACCTAAGGCGGTGGATGAAAATACCTTAGAAGTAGGAGTAGGAGATAAATGAACCAGAGTGACAACACTTACATGTAATCAGTAACATATCCCACTCATGAGAGCGAGATCAAAGGAAATGACACCCTTATCCTTTGATTGTTATAATTTTTCATGAAGGGTGCAACAGTCATTGTCTCGATGGCCATTGATGTGATGATAATTACAATAAGGATGGTCACAATGGTGATGTAAGAAATGTATGAGGATGATGTTGATTATAAGGTAAGCTAAGTAATGCTTATCAAGAAAAGCACACAACACATCATGAGGCCTATCAAAATGTGAAAATGAAAAGTCTCTCAGTAGGAGGGGAATACTTAGGTGGAGAGAATGGCGTGGGGAGATGGAGGATGCTTATGCATGAAGGTGATGAAACATGCTTGTGATGTGGAGGAGATGGAGACCTTGAAGGACAATTGACATATGGAAGTGGAGAAGAAGTAGAAGAAAATACGTAGTAGGAGGATCGATAACATGTGTAGCAATTAAATCTTGTTCTAGATCGATCACCTTGTAACATAAGAGTGTAAATGATTCACATGTATCATATTGCAGTTGTGTTTTAGAGTAGGAATCAAGTGATGAAAAAGATGAATTTATTTTCTAGGTCAATAGGCTGAAATATGTGCTATGCATGCAAACATTGAAGCATACTATGTAGTCTTGAATGGATTCTATTTTACCTTGATGTAAGCTAGGAAAGTGGTCATATGTGACACTAGGACCATTGTTTAGTATAAAGCGTCTGAGAAAAGCATCTTCCATTTCACAAAATGTACTAATAGACCCAAAAAGGTAAATGAGTGTACCATTGAAGATCTTCATCGAAAAGACTATGATGGAAGGATTTTAATAATAATCAATCATTCGAGTAAGAATCCATAGCTAAACAATAATGCTTGAGATGTAAATATGGATTACTATCATTAATGAGAATGTAAATGAATTGGAAAT
This sequence comes from Taxus wallichiana var. yunnanensis, assembly GCA_018340775.1. Classification (NCBI taxonomy): domain Eukaryota; kingdom Viridiplantae; phylum Streptophyta; class Pinopsida; order Cupressales; family Taxaceae; genus Taxus; species Taxus wallichiana. The sequence continues at coordinate 1,000,338,148 of CM031242.1, read as the reverse complement.
TATTATGAATTTTAGAATAGCATAATAGTCCTTGCTTTCTTTCAGAGTGAGAGATTGGACCTAAGATTGCAACTAACCTAAACAACATGCATGAGTGATAAAATATCATGTGGCGGAATAATAGAAGATGTGAGATGTACATGAAGCGGTTGAAGCTTGCCATTATGAATGATTATAAGAATATAAGAATATAAGAAGAAGGATAAGATCAAGATGTTATAGGCACACTAGATGTAGATGGAGAAGAGATAAGTGGTGGTATACTAGAAGAAATAGAAGAAATAAGATGAATATCATCGTGATAAAGAAGAAGATGAACATGGAATATTACTAAGCATTACAATATCGGAGAATAGAAGGAGAAGAAACCATAAGAGGTGCACTAGTAGAAATCAAAGAATCATCATGAATGCCGGTAGAAGCAATCTCAGTAGTAGATGAAAGCGAAGTGGAAAATTCACATTCAACAATATTAAACAAAGTAGAATCATTACTAACATGTTCATGCTTAGACATATCTTCTCACAAAGTTTCATATGCAAGTATTTCATTGAGAAAACCATCAATATAGAGTGAAATAGGAGAAGAACTAACATGAAATGTTATCTTTAAAATCATTAGAAGCAAGTTCCGAAAGAGGAGAATCATGATATATAACTTTACATTCATCCTGACTAGTATGAGAAATAGCATCATGCACACATACATTTTCATCATGATTTTTATCTATAGTATCACAATGAAGACCAAATAGATAATCAATAATAACATCATCAAGAGTTTCGGCAAAAATAATGAAGAAGGTGAAGCGAGGCCTAGTGCCTACATAATAACAAGGAGTACAACTAGAAAATTTGTTGTCTTCGAAACAATGTGGAAAGAAGAATGAGCGAAATTAGTAGGAATATTGCATTCATTGGCCACAAAGTATTCTTTGAGTATCATCATCAACATGAGGATTGCGATAGAGAGCACTAAGTTCAGCCGTAGTAACCTCATCATAAATAGGGTTAACACTCTCATGATGCATAGCTTGCCTAGGAGAAGAAGATCTATCCTTAGCCATTAGAGTTTTAGTGGATCCTAGGGCAAGGAGTTATAAGAGTTGGGTTCACAAAAATGATTCAATAAAATTTGATTCGTTTTATTGAAATGTGAATCTAGATATGCTACAAATGATATACAATGAAATAAATGATAAGAAAATTTACATATGTAATTATGAAAGTAAATGAGAGAGTTAGGGCACTTATCTTGATTTCACTTATCCTGAAGTGGGTCTAGGTGGTAGGACTGATGAAACGACAACTCAAAGTGTCGCATGACCAAACCCCGAAAAATATAGAAGTGTCGGGAATGCTGGGACTAGGGTGCCTATGTAGGGCCAATGGCCTCTCGAGGTGCCAGAGACCTTCTCTCGGGCGCTTGTGATGTTAGGAAATAGTTTTTACATTGGGTAAATTATTAGTATATTGTTATTTGTTTGTGATTTTGTTGGTACCTGTGTCTATTACTGGGTTTGTTGTTCCTATTTGGTAGGTGATGGTTGTGCTTTCTATATGGCTATATAATAGCCAAATGTATTGCTCGAGATATCTGGAGAGTAAATATAATATATTGTTGCTATTATTCTGGTGTATCTGCTTGATTTGGTATCAGAGCAAAGTATTTCTCAGAGCAGGAGGATCTTGTGATGGATCGGTGATTTTTATTGAATGGACCAGATCTATAATTGTTGTCAGTTGCCTTGGTATGAAACAATTTTTCATCGAGTTTTACAAATTTTCATCGAGTTTTTACCTTTTTTAAGTTTCAGTTCTGTGTGCACTGTCATCTCAGGCCTATTTGACTGCAATTATTCTTACCGTCTCTATCAACGACAATACACACCCATGTGCCTGGATATTCCATCACATTGTTGGAAATTAGCGTGTCTTCGTCTATCCCATGCACATCTACTTGATAGCAGTGAGCATCTCGCGCACCGGGTCTGTTAGCTCCACGTCATGCACCTTGAAGAAGAGTCTGATAGAGGTTGAAAGAACATATACTAATATAGAAGACCTGCACCCACGTAGCCATCAAATCTGTGTTGGTTTTTTGTTCTCTTTTATCTCCTTGATGTGCACATGTTGGCTAAGTCTACTCCAAAGATATGGACTCCCACTGAGTGAAATGTATATTTTCAAATTTTTAGAAATTCGCAACTGTCAAGTAATCCACTTGATGCATGCATAATACATATTATTTGATCTCTGTTGTCTCCTCTTGGAATGTTTACCTGTGTGACTCGACATAAGATTTTAATAGCACTATCGATGTTGAAGATTCCACAGTGTATGTAGATTACAATTTCATTAGAAGTTTTTTTGGATTATCTATCAAGTTGCATGCAATCGGTTACTCACTGAGCTCCACATATCAAATTTACGTATCCAAACATCTTGATTGATACGTTGAAGAAGATAGACACCGTATTGGCGTCACATCACTAATAGCCTGATAAGATTGGTCTTTATATTCTTTACGTCTTTAATTTGAGTCTTATTTTCATAATTTTTGTGGTGTTCTCGGATCAACTAGAATTTTGGATTTTGATAGCTGTCAGAAGATATCACATCACTAATAGGCTGATAAGATTGGTCTTTATATTCTTTACGTCTTTAATTCGAGTCTTATTTTCATAATTTTTGTGGTGTTCTCGGATCAACTAGAATTTTGGATTTTGATAGCTGTCGGAAGATAGGTGCCGTATTGGCATCACATCACTTATAGGCTGATAAGATTGGTCTTTATATTCTTTACGTCTTTAATTCGAGTCTTATTTTCATAATTTTTGTGGTGTTCTCGGATCAACTAGAATTTTGGATTTTGATAGCTGTGAGAAGATATATACCGTATTGGCATCACATCACTAATAGGCTGATAAGATTGGTCTTTATATTCTTTACGTCTTTAATTCAGTCTTATTTTCATAATTTTTGTGGTGTTCTCGGATCAACTAGAATTTTGGATTTTGATAGCTGTCATTAATCAAAATGCATTCGCATAGAAATTTTTCACAAATTGTATTGTCTTTTTTTTTTTTTGTCATGGATAAATTTAGTCATTCAAATTTTTATGGAAATGATTTCCACAAATGGCAAATTCGAACACAACTATTTTTGATCAATTAAGACCTGTTGGATATCGTTGATGGAAAAGAAAAGAAACCAACAGATACTGAGAGGAAGCAACAAAATAGGAGAGAAAAGATTGAAAATCCACACCAATCATTGGATTGAGACTATCTGATGCTTATTTTCATCATATAGACTTGTCTAAATCCTCTCATGCAATTTGGAAAACATTAAACAAATTGTTTGGCTCCACAAGGTGAAGCGCATCGATAACATTGAAGCAAAGATTGTTTGGTCTTAAAATAGAAGAAGGTTGATGTAGAGCATCAAGAAGGAGAGTCAATTTTGAGAAAAATACATCTTGGTCATGATTAGAAAGGTCTATGGGTAAATTGGAATGGTTTTGAGTCATTTAGAGTTCAAGAAATTTGAATTAGAGGCTCAAATGTATTTTCCCACCTTTTTGCAAATTCAAAATTTCAAATTGTAAATGATGTCTTCAAGAGATGTAAAGGGGTATTTTGGGTTAGAGAAAGGTGGTAAAGGTTGTAAATAGGTCAAAATAGGTGAAATAAAGTCCTAGAGGTGGTTTAAGATGAAAATATTATGTAATGTTGGATAATGGCTAACTAAGCCATATGTTAGTGTCTTAACTTGAAAAGTTAGTTAGGTTTTTCAAAGGAAATCACAAAAGGATGGAAATGTGATTCAGATGGGGGAGTTTTGAGGATTTTTTGGGAGTTAGAGAAGGTGATGGAGCGAGTCTCCACTAAAAATGGAGGAGAAACAAAAAAATGGAGAAGAAATGAAGAAAATCGAGTTTTTGAGGGAAGAAGAAGATTCAGTTAGAGTTGAAGGCATAACCACAAGATATATGGATGTAAGATTTATTATGATGAAAGTATCATAAAAATTTTCATTAGTGTATGTGGAGATCATATTGTTCTTGGCTTTGTGCATTTGTGAATGAATTTTGAACTAGCTTGTTAGCAAGATCTTGATGCTCTGTCTCGAGTTTTGACCTTAGTGCGATATATAGTTTACTAATGGTATGAAGGAAGATTGCAATGTATGAGAGAAATGAAAGAATTAGGTGATTATGTTACTGTAACCAATCCAAGTTTTGTACCTTATCTTGTCAAAGGTATATGAATTTGCATTGAGGTTGAGTTCTTCTTACTACTGCTTGTGAAATATGGTCCTTAACAAGACGGTCCATAAATTTAATGTTTTTAAAGGTCGGTAGAAACCTAACCTTCCTATTGGTAATATTATATTGTGTGCATCTATAACAAAAACCTCTGATAAAATTTTAGGCCCTAATTTGAATTTTTAAGAAAGTTATACTTTGTAAAATACTCCTCTCGGGTTTAGGAACCCTCACTCAAGACATTGTTAGGGCTTAATGGTTCAAGGCCAAGATCATTGAGTTTAGCTCTGAAATTTTGTAGAACTAACCATGAGGGAATAATTTAGGATTTTCAAAAATAAATTTTGGGTTTCAATAGTTAAAAGTGAAGATATTCTTACCGGTCCGGAAGGAGGTCCTTAAACACACTCTATAGGCTAATAAAGTGGGTTGTTTTACAAAAGTATACCATAAATTTTGAGATAAAACCTGAAATTTATCAAGACTCTAAAACTCCATAATGATTCCTCAAATTTTTTTTTTTTTTTCTTGAGTCCATGTGGAAGAGAGGTTATAGGGAATGTAATACTATCCTAGACTAGTTAGAGCTTGAGAGCGAGAAATGCAAAAGTGAGTTAGAAAGAGTTGCACAAGAGTTGGGGCCTGAAATTTTAGGGGCATGTTAGGATGGGTCTATGTGAACTAATGAAGCTTAATTTTTTTAGGTATCCCTAGAACTCTATTTGCATGGTTGGAGCAAAAAACCATTTCTTAAGGGCATACGAAGACTATTTTGGCAAGTTTAGTAATAGCTTGAATTTGGAAGCTTTTACACCATTTTAATGAATGTTCAAACAATATTTTGAGTGGAGAAATGTCATAGGGAAGTGGAAGGATCATAGTTGCTAAGGAAGACCTAAGAAGTCTATATTGAGCACAAAGCTAGTATAAGAGACTAAGACTAAGAAGGAGAACTAGTAAGGTAAAAGACTAAACCAAGTGAAGTTGTGCACGAAGTAGACCTTGTTAGGGAGTTACATTGACATTGAATGAAATGTGAAGAGAAAGGTATGCGACCTATGAATCCATTAAAGGGTGAGGTAGTGTTGGTTAGTCAAGATTGAGCAACTTATAACAAGTTTTATCCCTTACAATTTTATAGGTGATCCTCAAATGTAGAGACGATGATAAGTTATTGTTTTCAATCCTCTTAAAGTCAATTATAAGCATGATTATAAATTTTCTCCACATCAAAGGTGAAATCGTGGTAGAAAATTAGAAAGATCACAATACTTGCTTGATGGGAAACTACAAGATAATGTCATGGCTACTGATGAAGAAGGAGAGAATGAAGAGGAAGGAAATCTTTTGCTCATCCAGAAAATAAAAGTGATGAGGATTTTATCTATTAGATGATTTTATGCTAGAGGATAGAGGCATCAAAACTAACGACCTCTCTTGATCATCATGACGGGCCACACTTTTGGTATGATGACATTTGTTTCAGTTGTGTTGTGAAGATTTCAATTTTTCAGTGTGGCGTGAAAAATAAGAACAGATGATGTAAATTCATGTTCACTTGTGAGTATTCCTCATGTAACCCCTTTTGTAGAAACATTGTAGAATATTGATCAAAATGTATTGTAGCAATCATGATGTGAAGGTTATTGGTAAACTAGGAAAACCAATTGTGTAAGGTTTTGGTGAACCTGTAAAACCAATTGTGAAAGGTTATTGAGTACACCTGCAAAACCAATTGGGTAAGGTTGTTGGTAGAATCTGAAAAACCATCATTGGAGGAAGAAATTTAGGTTGGCACATGTGCGAGTTTTGTGCAATTTGGATGTTGTAAAGTTAAGGAGTTGTTCATGAGCATACTGAAGTGGCTCATTCTGAGTTAAAGAAGCGAGATATGTTTTACCATGTAAAAACTAAGGGGGAATGTTAGGAAATATTTTTACATTGGGTAAATTATTAGTATATATATTTTTATTTATTTTAGAGTTTGTTGGTACCAGTAATCTATTACCAAGTTTGTTGTTCCTAATTGGTAGGTGATGGTTGTGCTTTCTATATGGCTATATGATAGCCAAATGTATTGCTCGAGATATTTGGAGAGTAAATATAATAAATTGTTGATATTATTATGATGTATCGATTGATGTGATTTCTTAGAAGTTTTGTGAAATTTGATTTCACGGGGGTTGCATGAGTATTCGTTGGTTGTCACCTTTTGTCACATTTATGTAGTAATGATGTACCTATATATATGCAACACAAATAATAGCCTACAAAACCCCCAAACTACATCAAATCCTAAAAAAGAAAGATGTAAAATGAGGTGCCAAACTTTCCTTAGCTATCAACAATGTGCACTTATGACCGAGCATTGCACTACATCTCAGACCCCATGTAGTTCTATGTGTTTGTGTGTGTAATAGTGATCTTAGGTTTCCCTTGCGCCGGTGACGTCGATATAGCAGTCTAAAACTAGATAAGATACAAATGTGTGGATGGAATTCAACACTTCCCCTTCCTATGTAGTGTATGTAGAGTAAAAATCCCAAAAATGCAATCCCTTTGATAGTATGTATGTAGATAGCCCTTGATAAAATTACTGCCATTATAATGGTATGTATGTTGTGTTTATATAGGGATCTCTTGCTTGAATTTTGACACTAATGACACGACATGCCAACTAGTACCTTAGGATAGGAGTAATAAAACTGAAAAGGCCAACTATAAATGTCAAAAATGTGACCAAGAATAAAGAGGATAGGAGCACCCAGGTTGGACAAGAGCGCTGGAGTGCTTTAGTGTCAGAGACAATGAAGACAAATGTAAAAATATTGACAGACAAGGATCCATGTAACCTAGCCAAAAATTGGTGCGAAGTGAGAGAGGTGAAAGATAAAAATGATAAAGACACTCAAAGAAAGAAGAATGACATGCGATTTTTTAACTAGCAAATACTTTTCTTATGCAGATCCATATCTGAAACAACATACTTGGTGGTATAGTAAATGATAATAAGTGCGTGATTTTATGTCTACACTAATTCTTCTTTCCCATTGGCTATAAAAATTTTAGGTTATGAAATATAGATTTATCCTTGAAGCTCCCCACATAGAAAAATTATTTTTACATGATCTGAAAGCAAATACTCAATCTCAATCACTTGACATTAGAATGATCAAAAATCAAACTAGACCTTCTAGGTCCTTGACAACAAGCTATTTTTGCTATAATCTACAAACTTCAATTTTTGGTAATTTCTTTATCAATCACCTTAGTGTACTAAACCAATAAATTTAACATGTTCTTACCTGAATCAACTTCAAATATGTCCCTAACTTGCTCAAATCCTTCATTTCTCTTGTTTGATCACTAACATACATTAGATTTTCCATCTTCACCTCTTCTTACAAGCTAGTAATCTTGTATATCCACCTTAAATGAGAGCTCAAAATTCATCTAAAATTATCTTCACTAAGAGTAAGTCAAGTATTATCACCACCTTTGAGGTTGTTCTTGATGTTTTCTAAGAACTAAGGATTCAAAAGGCAAAATTGGGTCTTGATAGAAATGACTTGTTTACACCGCACCTAATCTGATTCATACTCCTCTTTCTCTACATACAACAACACCCAAACCATTCATATGGTTACCAAATCAGCAACTCACTTTATAGCCCTAACTTTTGACTTCAGAACTCCCAATTTTTCTTCAAATTGCTAGTAGTTTTAAGTTCCATCCAAGATTCGAGAGATGCCTTCAACTATTCTATACAAAAATAGGTTTAAATTCCTTCCTCATAGTAACCTATCCATATTTATTACCCTTCTAGGCATTTGAGTTCAACTACTTATCTCAAATCTATCCTCCTTGACCAACTAGGCATTTCAGAGTCCTTCTAACCATGTGGTTGTCCTCTGTCAACTTTATCTTCATTTCCAATCATTGATAAAATTGATTTAAGATGGTTTTAAATCACCCATTAACCACCTTGAGTTATAGTAAAATTTTTCAAGTCTTGCCATTTATTAAAAAGTACACTTTCTTTATAAAACTTAGTTAGCTTAAGGTCTAGCATGACTGTTCATGAAAATTGGTAGATAAATAATCTTCCATGATGTATAAAATCACCCAATTATTTTGAAATCCATTTGGAAACCATGTGAAAGAAACATCTTCAAAATTTCAACCAATTTGGTTGGTCCATTTTTGAGTTTGGTACACTTTCTCCCACAAAACCTTAGTTTTAGGGTTTACCGGTCTAGGGGAAGCTTGAGAGGGAAAAACTTAGTATTTATAGGATGTAATTCAATCTCCTTTGATCATACAAAACATGAGAGGTTTGTGCTAATGTAGAGAAAGTGTTACAAAAAAAAATTAACTCATGACACAACTCCATATCTTTGATAAACTCATTTTTAAAGTGAGTTTTGGCCAAGAACACTCTATTTCTTTCCTAAGTGAGAAATAAAGAATTCTTCGAGGTATTGTTTCAATTAGTTATGATTGTGGGAATTGAACGTGTCATTTTTCCATCTAACATCGTCAATAACTCAAGATCAATTCTCTTTTGTTGATTGTGTCCCCATAATCTATATATCTAACCCTTTGCTACAGGATTAACAAGACTACTTCCACATCCACCAAGGTAATTTCACTTAAAGGTCAAACAAAACCACACAAACCCACCATACTAATGAATAATTCAACCGCAAGGAGCTACAACACCTTCCTATTTCAAAATCCCTTCATGCAATAACATCATTTATCAATAATTTTTTTTATTCTCCTAGTACTGTCTCATCAAGATGACTTGTGACCTAGGATAATAATGTGAGCTCTACTCACTTACATGCACTTCCCTTCACTGATCAAGTCTTTATCAAACCTCTCCTTCAAGAATGCAAAGGTGTCAACTTATATACTATAGAACTGCACAGTCTCTTTCAACCATATATGTTTCTCTCAACCCTGAAACCATTCAAAAACCTTATAGTCACACAAGATTAAGTTTATACCAATCTTGAAATACACCATAAGGTATGCACAGACCTAATGCTCATTAATTCAAAAACATGTATGCATCGAAGCTTCCAAAATCATGTTGTAACTTACATAGTCTTGCTAGTACAAATATCCCTTGTGTAAGTAATGAAATCACACAATCTTAATATTTACACATGAATAATCCACTTACCAATCTCAAGTCATTCTACAAATACATGCAAGAGGTTCAGTAACCATCACAAATACCATATACAATTTGAAAACAAGCATAAAATGTTTGCAACCAGTTTTGCTTCACAACCCTTCTTGGAAATTTTATTCAAATTGATTCTCTTTTGAATGGAATGAGGTGTATTCAGTTACATTTGAGCATTTATATCCTCTCCTTTCTGTTTCCACCTAATTTTACACTTTTTCAAGGTCTTTAAAATACAAATATGCTTTTATTTCATCACCTAATAGTCCCTACTTAGAACTAGGACCTAAAGTTCCAGTGCTATTATTCCATGATCAAATTTCTTAATCTTAATAGGATTTCAACAACCTTATGAATTCTCTAAGGACCCTTACAACTCAAAACAAATAAAAAATTACTTGTAAAAATGTTAACTATTTTTGGAGGGAAAAGACATATTCAAAATTTGTAAAGGCTTAACCAAAATCAACCCACTAGATGACCACATATGACTCCTAGAATCTACAATGACACCTTCAAGCCAAAATATAATGACTCAAGACATATTTACATAGTGGAGTGATTCTCATGCTAGGGTATATTTATTAGTGTTCACGTTATGTTTGGTATAATTTGTAATGTCAAGTTGTTTTAACAACTTCACGTATTAGTTTTTATTTGTAGTGTTGTTTAAACAAACTCACGTCACATAGAATAGTTGTTGAAACACCTCCTTGATTATAGGAAAATACTTTCCTATATATGTGTAAGATCTCATATGGTGGATTCATAGAATATTATCTCGTGTAAAACTATTTCTAATTTTTATACGGTATAAGAGTGAAGTTATCTTTGAGCTAAAAAATTTATGATCTGCTGTCGTCCGCCTCTGTTAGCGCCTCTGCGGCGCGCTTACTGCGCCTGTGCGTGCCTCTATCCGCGCCCTCTACGCGCGCCCTCACGCCCTCTGCTTGCGCCCACGCCCTCTGCTCGCACTCTTTACTCGCACCCTGCGCCATGGTGGCTACCCGAGCCCTTGCTTCCAAAGTGAACCCTAAATCTGCCCGACAAGAACTCAATGGACAGGCGAGGGAGATGGAGACGACACGGCTGTGGGGCTCGTCTCAGAGGTTCCACCCTGGTCGTGGATCGACCTTGCCTTCACTACAAGGAGCTCCATTCCTCCACCTGCGAATGACTATGCGCAAAACTGCCGAAATCTACCACAAGATCCATCCGGGGTGCGGAAACGCACAGTAATAGACATTTAAAATCGTGTTGGAAGGATCGATTCATGACAGATTGGAGCTCGACAGAGATCTGGTCGCGGCCATATTGGGTCATCCTTCAAAACATTTTAAACAAAGAAGGAATCTTCGATGAAACTGCAGACATTACCCCATCTATTACTTTCGGGGAAGAGGTCATTTCCTTTGAGATTTACTACAAAGAGCATGCTCTGATTTGTAGATTCGGGGGACTATGGCCCAGCCTTCCTACTCTTCATGCGTGGATCTCTCGAAAGAGCCTTTGGACTCCAATTTTAGCTGGAAAAATAGACTTGTATCTGTGTGCTAAAGGTATTTTCATTGTAACCTTCTCTTTAATAGTTGATAAAAACATCATTGCTTCCAATCTTTGGACACACTTGCCAATCTAAATATTTGATTATTAAACCACTGGTTTCCATCCTTCAACGCTCATAGAATCTTTCTCATGGAAACTTGTTTGGATCAGTGCTGCCCCATTTACCTCTCTAGTTAAGTCATGACTCTTTGACATCCATTAGCGATGCCTTGGGAACTACACTCTATATTGATTCTCAAACCACTAATTACACCCATACTACTTATGCTCGAATCTTGGTGGAACTTGACCTTTGATAAAAATCTTCCTGTGACCATAGACCTTAGAGTGCAAAACAAAACTTGGTCACAACCTCTTGATTATGAAGGTCTTCCTTTTCGTTGCGAGAAGATGTTTTTGCTTAGGAGCACACCTCTCTGAGTGTGGGATGGAAAACGTCAACATGAGAAGTGTAGGCTGGTGGAGAGATGCTCTTCCCGAAACCCCGATTTTGAGGCAAAAGGGACTAGATTGAAATGCGAGATACACATATGAATCCATTTCAGCCCCTGCAAACCGAATCTCAAATTGTGAGCAGCATGAAAAATGCACAACGCTGTTGAGGGCAGCATGGAAAATGATAAATATCTCTCTCGTGTTAACAAAGTGGCTGTCCCAAAAGGAACAAATGCAACTAAGGAAAATACTCCTCCTTTGTCTTCTTCTCAATGCAAGGCTCCATCAGGATGGGTTACGGTCAGCAAAAAAAAAAATCTACCCCTTTGAAGGGTAGCACTTCACCTGGATGATTCTTTTCTCTGCTATTGGCTGGCTGGGCTACATGGGTCTCATTTTTCTTGGCCGGATAGCAGGTTGCTTCCAATGGTGTTGTTATGCCATTGCTGTATTTGTTGTTTTTTGTTGTTTCTTTGTCGGTTGTTCGCTGACAATTTTCTGCAGTCGGGCTCTATTGTTCTATTTGGATTTTGATCCATCTCTTGTGCTTTAACTTTCAATTCTGGCTTCTGAGCCTTGGTGTACAAGGGTATAGTCCCTTTCAAAAAACTATTTGCCAATAATAAAAAAGTTAAAAAAATTTATGAGGCAAAATCATTCCTTGGTTGCCTCAGATCATGCAAGGTGTATTTTTGAAGAAAATTTCATTGTGGCATTAGCATATACAAATTAATAGACTTAAAGAATGCCTTAAGAAAAAAATAGTGAACTGCGTCTAAAGCAGTAATGAGTTGGGATCAGATGAGAAAGCTTCTATCCCAATTTATCAACTCAAAATTCAAATTTTATCTCTCCTACTATTGTGTGATTGAATGTTGCAAGGTGGTCGGAGAAAATTATCACAATTTATGCATTTTCTAGATCTACGTAATTGCATTATGTTTGGCAGTCTTTTATTTCATCAAAGCGTATTGTATCAAATATCCTCTACTACACTATTTCTCAATCTATTTAGCAAGTATGGGCATCTGATTAGTTTTGTTAGATCACTTTGGGACCACATACAGATTTTGTGGATCGGGCATCATACCTTGGATATCTCTGCATGCAGTAGATATTTTTTAGAATCGCCTCACGCCAATATTTATTTTTCATCTCCTTGCCACATGTAGCCCACTCAGCACTAAAAGTTTTTGCGTGTGTGATCTACAGACTTACATTGGTGCAACTGTCTCAACGTCTTCCGTGTTGCACATCTGTGGTGCTGTTATGGAGATAAATACATGCCAACTGTGCATCAAGTGTAAGTCCAAGTACGTATTATATGTCTAGATCTAAAGTGAAAGTCGTGGTCATTTAAAAAGTAAAGTATTTCTAATGTTTAAGTCTTGGTTTAGTTGTTTACGTTTTGATCAATATAGTTGTTGATGAATACCTGTATTGCCATTAACTTTATATGTTCTAAAAAGTAATTAAATATTACTTTTTATGAGATAGTTTATTTAGAGTCATAGTGTCTTAAAGCAATTGTTTATTTGTTTTAGTGGTCAAAATCAATGAAGTGTCAAGTTTCAATAGTTTAAGTTGTATTGTTATTTTGGTCAATTATAGTTGTCTTGTAGAGTCGAAAATTGTTGTAATATACCCGACGTCTAAAAAATAAAGGATTTCACATTGTGGGGGAATAATAAACAATGTGATAATTATTGAGCTTCATATCTAGATCGACCTTTAGCAACATCATTCATTAGAGGATGGAGGAAATGGAGGAAGGAGGACAATCAATGTCCTCGAGTTCTTCACTACCTCGAGGCCACAAATTTCTTTAGTGATATTTGTTTTGTGTGTGATGAATAAGAACAAATGAGCATCCATTTTCTTGTGTGTTGTACAATTTCTATGATTTCCCGTGTTGATGACGATGTGGAGATTTGTACCATTGATACTATAGCAGGAAGTGTTCTTGATCAAATTGACTTGATGGTTGATGTGAATTGGTTGAATGGTCCCAATTCATGTATTCATCTAATAGGTTGATCGGTCCCTGGATGATGTAGTTCCCATAGTCAATGTTGAGGATCGAGACCATGTGTAGGCTACGAGTGACATGCTTTACTTGGTTGATGATGGTATTCTTCCCCACATTCACACTAAGGGGGGGAATGCTAGGGTATCTTTATTAGTGTTCACGTTATGTTTAATATAATTTGTAATGTGAATTTGTTTTAACAACTTCACATATTTAGTTTTTATTTATAGAGTTGTTTAAACAAACTCACGTACATAGAAGAGTTGTTTAAACAACCTCCTTAATTATAGGAAAATGCTTTCCTATATATGTGTAATATCTCATATGGTGGATTCAATAGAATATTATCTGTAAAAAGCTGTTGTTGCTCTTTCATCTCGTGTAACATTACACATCCATTTGATATATCTCCAAATCACATGTAACAATAATAGCTAAAATATATTTGATTAAAGTTATTTTTGCAATACCTCATAAAGTCAATATCCTCGACTTTGAGAGAATATTTTTGCATCTAAGAGAGCTTTTGATCTATCTCCATATCACATGTAATAACAATAACTAAAATATATTTAATTAAATTTAGTTTTGTAAAAGAAGAGGATATCTCACCGAAGGCAATGTCCTCGACCCGAGATAATCCTTTCACAACTAGTTGAGCTTTATGATTCTCCAATTTACCTTGCACATTAAACTTCTTACAAACCCATTTATAATCCAAATGCTTTCTTCCAGAGGTAATTTTACTCAATCACAAGTCTCTTTTTTATCAATACAATCGATCTACTCATTCACAAATTTCTTTTAAAACATGCCCCCATCGATAAAAATATTCACACAAAGATTTGGGATCATCACCTAAAGCATCTTGTTTTTCTCAATCATTTTAGGAGAAATGTTAAAATTTGCTTTCCTCATTTCATTTTAAATTATCTGGAACATTTCATTTTCGAGGTTCAGAAGCACTCCAGGGTCCTTCCCCGCATCGGGGATTATCTTTTTTACTACACTAGCATATCCTCCAAACCCCTCACGTCCCCGGAACCCTATCCATAACCCTACCCCTCTCCCTCAAGATTTTATGCCTATTCCTTCAAACCCAATGGGGAAGAGGAAATTCTTCTCAAAGAACCCCTTTTACACCCCTAATCCCCCTTCCCCACCAAAGAGGATTCTTCGTAGAAGTAAAAATCAAGAACTTGAAGTTATTCAAGAATTACTGTCTTTGAAGGAGGCTAAGAAAGGAGATTTGGAAAAGAGAATTGAAGATATGGAGAAGGAAATTAGAGATCTAAAGGTTGAGGTTATCTGACTATCAAATAAATAAGGAAACAAAAATTGGATGAGAGATCGGACACGGAAGATAGCCATATTGTTGAGATTTACAAGAAGCTTCACTCCTTAGATACTAGGCTTCATGGAGTAAGGTACATTCAAGATGATACTCTTTCAGCCTTCATACGGTAGTAAAATTTCTGGAAGCACAAGTTAAAAATGTTTGTATGTTGAGAAACATTTATGAGAATATTTGGAAGGATGGGCTAGCTCAAGACCAAGTTTTTAACTAGGTGGACAAGAATGATCCTTCACAGGTTACAACATTGGTACTATTCACTACTCTTCAGGAGATGAAGCAGACTATTGATAAGGCCTTCAAGTGAAGTGGATATCAACTTGTCTCTTTTTGGCATTTTTTTAACATCTGTTAAGTTTGCTATTTTGTCACTATTTTTTTGTTGTATATACTATGTTTTACTTTGATAGTGGTTCTTTTCTTGGCATATTTTTCTTTCTTGC
This sequence comes from Taxus wallichiana var. yunnanensis, assembly GCA_018340775.1. Classification (NCBI taxonomy): domain Eukaryota; kingdom Viridiplantae; phylum Streptophyta; class Pinopsida; order Cupressales; family Taxaceae; genus Taxus; species Taxus wallichiana. Next base: position 1,000,322,855 of record CM031242.1, on the reverse strand, counting down.
AGGATCTATTGTAATATCCTGATTTTGATCACTTTTGATTTGATACTATTGTAATATCTGGATTTTGAGCCTTTTTGTACAAGGGTATAGTCCCTTTCAAAAAAATATTTACCAATAATAAAAAACCGTAAATTACCAAAATTAAGAAATCAAAACGAAATTGTGATGGGTTATATACCCTTCTAGTACTATGTGCATACATTTTAATCTTTTCAGGTGTAGGGTTTTAGGATTCTCTTTCTTATTTAATACTTTCATCAACAAATTCATGCTCAAATAAACGCTATTCGTAATTCAACTCAATCCACACCTTTGATTCATTATTTTCCACTCCTTTGTTCTATCTCAACATCACCATTGCACATGACTTTTGCCAAGAATTCTCTCTACTTTTTTAAAGACCACATTATGGTTTTACACCACCTTATCTCTTTTAGGATTTCATAGCTTATATAAATCAACACCATTCCCAAATCCAATGAAGACACACTTCTTATATTTATAGACAGGCTTTGTCTTGTTTTCTTGTGGATTATGAACATATACATTACAAAAAAAAATTGTAGGCGTTTTAGATATGGTTTCTTATTAATCCAATATCCTTGCAAAGTTTTATCCTCTAACTTCGATGATAATGAGTGATTCACTAATTAATAAGCTAGGATAAAATCTATATAAAATCCCTTACGCTTTAAGCGTGCATTACTCATCATACTTAAGGATTTATCCATCAACATCCCATTTATATGATCCACAAATCCATTTTGTCGAGGTGTGTTTGACATCATTATTTTTATTTCAAATCCAAACTACTAGCAAAATTCCTTGTATTCCTTTAAGAAAAAAATTCCACCATAATTTTTGTACTTGACCTTAATATTCTTCTCCTTACGGTTCTTCACAAGGTATTTGAATTCCTTATAGATTTTTTTCTATAATCTAGAAAACATATATGTAGGTATATACTTGAAAATTTCATCTATGAATGATGCATAGTACACAACTTTACCAAGTGATGATACTTTCACCATCCTAAATACATTACTATATATTATTTGTAATATCCCTTTTGCATGGAAAATACTTGTGGAAAAATTGAATTTTACTCTACTTTTCATACACAAAATACGAAGATAAGTCAAATTACAAGGACTATTAGTAATCCCTTCCGAAATTCCTTTGGATTCTGATTAACACAATTCTTTCCCACTATTATGACTCGCCTTTCATACCAAAGCATAAATTACTTTATTAGAATCATGTTGTTTTCTCATGCACTTCATTGGACTTAGGAACAAAAGTGTTATTACAAACACTAGTAACCATACTCACATCTAGTGTTAACAAGGTTTTAGTGCACAATCCTCTTGACAATACCATGACTACGTGCACCATTTTACAACCATCCTTTATTAATGTTACATGTACTCCAACATCACATATCTTACTAATCGAAACCAAATTTTTCACAAGACATGGAATATGCGGAAGACTTGTAAGAGTATTAATCCTAACATCTCATAAAATTAGCTTCACTCTTTCTCAACGCATCATCTAGTGAGAGGATTCATCCCCCAAAATACATTACCACCATCATATTCCTTATTGTTGGGGAAATAAAATTTTTTGTTGCGCATTATTGAGTTTTCACCAATAGTGTCGGGTTAATACCCTCATTCTTTGATATGGGGAGGCTTCCATGATTGAATGCAAAGTAACCTATAGGTGTGGGTAGCCATTAATTCTTGGATCACACAGGGAACACTCCAATGAACTTGTGGAAAATGCTTGTACAAGGTGAAATGGAATAATTTGCAAGAGATAGAGGTAAAGGGGAGTTGGGGAAATAAGGATAGAGAGAGAGGGTTATTATTTTTATTAGGCACCAGCTAAGTTCCCATACATAACTAGAGTAACTCCACATCCAATTAGAAAAACATAATAATGCAAATATTGATAAGATAAAAAACCATAGACATATAATTCTATTGATTCATTTATCAAAGGCAGACACCTTTTTTAGTTTTACAAGATTATCATGTATGCAAAGTTGGAAAGAGAGAGTTGAGGAACATAAGACAAGAAATTGAAGAATTATAGATTTTATTACTTGATGTAAAAGTTGTGATCTCAACAACATACATTCAATAGATAATTTCTAACCCTTTGGGATGGAGAAGCCATTCTAATTTATAACATTACGAACTATCTTTTCATCTACCCCTAGATGGCCTTTCACTTGTCCTCATCACTTGTGAAATTTTATATTCTTAGGAAGTGAGTCTTTTTCTTATTATTGGAAAAAGGACTCTTCAATGTTTAAATAAGGCTCACATAAGTGAATAGGATGAAATAGTGAAAAGTGCATTTTTAATTGAAAAATTAGAACATGGAGAGAGAAGGAAGAGTTGAGTGATCTCGATGACAAGGAGATTTGTCGATGGAAAACTTGCTGATCTAAGGCATGGTAATCAAAATTTCCTCCTTCTGCAAGATGCATGAACACTTCATACTTTTGAATGAGTTTTTAGAAACACTATTGTGAAAAATTACAATGCAAGCCCGAGATGACCGTGGACATCAATTATCTTTAGTTCTTCCCGATTTCACGGTGAGAGTGAGGATCACTTTCTTTCTCCTTAGGCTCTCAAAATGAATCCAATGATCATGAGAGATGACTCCTAATGCTCAAACCTCATGGTGCTTATTTTCATTCTCTCAAATAGACCCTCACTTTACTGAGATAGAGGATTTCTTCCAGAATCGGATTATTGAGAAGTGGCCACTGGTTGGAATGGAATGAGATGATGACAATGTTATTCCTTCTTGAGACATGCTCACATTAAAATACTTTGGGTGAGTTTTTAAGAACACTACCAAGTGGATGACAAAATATGAAACAATGACGATTTCCAATTCTCATGACTATGATGCTTTGAATGAAGATCATACCCTTTTTAATTTCTTAACTCTAGACCATTTCTTGAATGAGTCTAACTTATACACCATGTAGACACCAAAATTGGGTCAAACTCCCCTTGGTCCCCTTTTGAATAACCTAATTAAACACATTCACCTAACCATGACCCTTATACCCCACATTAATATTAATTTAATTATTTACAATTAAATTAATACTCATCCTCACTTCATTCATTATTTAATTATGTCAATTAAAACCAATTTCCACCTCACCCCACTACCTCACCTAGACACCTCACCATAGACCTATTCATAGCATGTTTCCATAACTAACTAAGACTTAGCTCTACTTACCTTAATGAACTAAGACTTAGTATAACCATAAAAGCACATGCCTATTCTCCCTCTAATCAAATTCCCACGTACCTAAGTGCAACATTTCATTTAGACCCGGGACAAAATGAGAAAAAAGCTGGAAGAGGATAGCCAAGATATACTATTTTAGGAAACCTAGGATATCCCACCTTAACCGACGCTGGTCAACTGAAAACCAACGTTGGTAATCGTAAACCGTTGTCAGGTTACCATATAACCATTTTGGTAACCTTATTTGAGAGGTTAGACACATTCTTGAGTTTTGGAGCAAAGGAGATCTACATGCAAGCAAGAACCAGAGCTCTTTCGCACATCTAGGAAGCCATAACCAGCACAACCATTGATCAGAAGGTTTTTGCATTCACAGGAGCACTTCGGGAAGCACTATCACGACACTGATTGCCATTTCACCGATCAACCATCACCACCACCCAACCATTGAACCTACACAACAATAAGTGTGTCTCTAACCTACACCACTTTATTTCTATTCAGTTTATAAGAGTTCTTCACCTTTGTTTATCAACCATTAGCTATATTTTTACCCCACCACTATTGCCTTCCTGTGAACCCGACCATTCCCATCACTCATAACCCTTTTAATCACCTCTGTCTACCCCTGAGTACCTCTGAATATTCCCAACATCTCCCCAGACCTAAACCAAATCCTCACCATCTCGATCCAATCTCATACAAATCCCCAAAACCATGAACTATGGAGTTATTACCAGCCCGCAGTAACTGTCGTCGGTTCTTACTAAATTGTCTTGATCATACCAGAATGACGTCGGTCTCTATATTTGGCAATCCTGCTAATACCAGATCCCAATAACCCTTTTTAAGTGATTCAAGTGACCCGAGAATCGACCTAACTGTTTCAAAGACTTCTTTACTGATCTCGATCATAACTTAGTACTCTGCATTATGTTAGATTTGCTTATTGTATTTAGATGAGATACCTAAATCATATCAAATACAATCTAGGATTTTGTTTACTTACGTTATTTCTTACATCAAATTGTATTAAACAGTGGGTTGATTGCCACCAGGAAGTATCACACTTCCTGGATCTAGCACACGCTAGGTAGCCCATGTGTATTTCGGGTAGTTCCTCATTAGCCAAAAGGAAGCTCTCACAGTCAGCATTGGATCAAGAAGTTAGAATGCGTTCAACAACCTTAAAACCAACCATCACAATAGGCATCCTCCTTGGCCCACACCCTTATCTATTTCGTCTAAAAACTTAAAGAAAACGGTGAAACATTTTGGGACACCCAGTGGGACCCATCCAAGGTTCCTTGTATTTTCTTCATTCTTGGGTAAAAGTTGTGTGTTTTTTTCCCTTATGAAAAGCTTAAATATTAATTTTCCTCTCTAAAATATTCCTCTCTTTTTATTTTCTAAAAGCAATCATATTTTTGGTGCTATAAAAGGAATACTATATTTTCTTTCATTCGTATCACATTAGTGAAAGATTATCCCTCTTTCTATTCACTAGTTTCTACATCAAATATCACACTTCGATTTGGGCTTAAAACACTTGCATAACATTCTAATTTGTTGCATTTTAGCTCACGTTAAAAATGAGGAAACATATATGCTGGAAGTCATGCCCAGTTGATGGTTGACATAACTGAATCGTAGAAAAGCACATTCTTTCTTCTCTCTCTTTTCCAAAATGCACACAAATTGAAATATATACATCTTCTTAAACAACATCCCACCCGGAAGAATCTGTCAACGATCACATGATCAGAGGATTGAAAGTGGGCACCTAGCTGGTTATCTCTTTCTAGTCATTACCTCAAAGAATGGCTTGCCCCCGCCATAACATAACTTGAAACCTCACCTTTATAATTTCCTTCTTCGTAGGAAGCCTTCCTAACCAAAAACCCTACTCTGAATTCACGAGTCAATATTTTAAATAACATAAGCTAAACAAATTAAAATCACTTGTTGGTTACGTATTTTCTTATCTTTGTGCTTGACTTGTGTTTTTCGGAGTGCGAGGATACGATTCTTCCTTTTTCTTTTTGCCTTTCACACTTCACCATCACAGTTGGAGTATTATGACTTTCTCAGAGTGTGTTAGGACCTCATCTTATCATCCCCATACTTTTGGGTTGATTATTCATCTCATCTAAATTCACAAAAATTCATTTTTTCCTCATTCTTCAGATTTCATAGTAATTGGCATCGGTCTAGTGACCACCGTTGGTTTATACCTGACCACCATCGGTTTACCAAACTGGCATCAGTTCCTTGTTCTTTTGGTTAATTTACCCAAAAGACACTTATCTCATCTTCTCTTTTGTTTAGAGTCTCTGTATCATTGTACTCTCTGTACTTTGATAACAATCATCAAATACAACTTTCTGTCTGAAAATCATCAGTTTCTACCTCATTTCTTAAACTGTCATTTTCTCACAAGATGTCGGTATCGGTTCTTATAATCGACATCGATCACCTATTAACTGTCATCGGTCAATTATCTTGGCATCACTCACTCTATTTTTGATATTAATCAAAACATTTAGCAACTTTTCCTCCCAAAATTTGTTTTGTCCCATCTTATTTGTTTCCTGTGTCATTTACAAAGAACAGTTCACCTGATATACTCTGATTCACATGGTGTTGACTCACAGCCAAATTAACGCCCTTGTGTTTCATGCCATCCGTCAGCCACTCCCACCTAGTCCATCATCGCCATTTGTTCTGTCACACCTATGGATCCGATTCTCGCTTATCCCCATCACCATTGGTGATGAGGGGTTTGTGAGACTCCTCGACTAGAATCTCGCTGCCCTTCAAGATACTACATTGCTCATTCTTCTGCCCGCCAGGATTCCTCGGGATAGTTAATATCAACATGCCCATATCTATCCCTCCTGATCTATCCCCCATACATGTTAGCTAGCACTAGTTTGGCGCTACCGTCATCTACTTTATCACCTATGGTGTCTCAGCTAAATTCCATAGTCGCTATAGCTACAACATCTACGTTATCGATCACGCCCGAACATCGATTGTCCCTCTGACAGCCTCTATGAGTATAGCTTCATCTGCACCCGCCACTTCACATATACCCATTACATCACAACCACCTATGGTGTCGGAAACTTACACCCCTTTCTAAAACCTCATCCTTTCTATCCCACAATCCTTACCTCCAATTGCCACTAGAGTTGTTCTGAACTACCCCACCCACATACATATACTACTAATAACCCCCAAACTCATCTATCGCTTATGTTGGCTATGTGTCACCCACATATATTCCTTCTATGCAATTATCATACTCAACATCACCATACACCAGTATACCACCTACCTCGTACATTCAGCATCAACCCCCTTTTTCTACGGGGCACCCATTAATCCCAATATATTAACGACCTCATTAAAATGATGATGGAGAAGATGTAGGCCTTAGAAGCATATGTTTCTCTCCTGTAATTATTTAACATATGACGAAATCTATAATGAGCCTATCCATCCATCTATTCATATTCTTCCTTACCAAGTGCATTGGGAAATGTCTAAATTTAATTGTTTCAATAGTAAAGAAGACTCGTAGCAAAACTTGCATTCATTCAAACATGGGTGTTATCTAATCACCCATGATGACGCTTTGCTCCAACGAACTTTCCCAATGTCCCTGATAGGACCAGCATTAGATTGGTATAGTGGACTACCTCCAAATTCTATTTATTCCTTTAATCAAGTAGCGAAGCCTTCCTAGATCATTTTTCAATCAATGTTACCAAGAAAGTCACCATGACCGATCTCTATTCAACCCGACAGTATGAAGACGAATCTATCGCATATTTTGTTTCCCACTAGCGGAGTCTTATTAACCAATTGATGTTCCAACTACCTCAGAATGAACTTATTGAGTTGTTCACTAGAGCTTGTGTCAGACACATCTCACCAAATCTGCAAGTCCAAACCTTCCAAACCTTTGATGAAGTGTTCACCATGGCCCAAAAACTGGAAATTCGTGCCATTGAAGAAAAGAAAATCCAATTACGGAACAAGAACACCCCATTCAAATCAAATGATTCTTCTTCATCTTCAAAACCTCAAAATAACTATTCAAAGCCCAAAGGATCTACCAATGCGGTAGTCCTCAAGGCGGGTCCACCTCATCCTTCTAATTAGGCCCAACCTTCTTCCAATCTTTCTCCTATCTAGGCCTTTCAGCGCCGGCGAGCAACGAAAGTACACTTTGATCAGAGAGCCCTATTCTCCAGTCTTAAAAAAACTTCTTAAAGATGGAGCCATTACACTTCCTCCCATAAAACCTCATACGGGTTTTGATCCCATTTGTCCTATGCCCGCATGGTATAAATAACACAACTACTATAATTATCATCGTGTTAAAGGACATAGTGATGGTAATTGCATAACTTTTAAAAACAGATTTCAAGAGATGATAGATAATAGAGACCTTATCATAGACAACCCGAATGCGCCAAAAAATAAAAATTTGTACATCTTCAAAAATACATTCCCTAATCATAAACCATCATCTAATAAAAATAGAAAACCTTCATCCAACGACAACAATGTTGATGAAGTTCACACAGCTTTTGATATCGTTACAATTGTTCCTCAAAACCTACATACTTCATCAATTGAGGAAATGTTATGCACGAGCTCCTCCACCCACAGAGGAGCATACCTCTTCTACTCCACCCACAAAGGAGTCCCCCTCATCTCCCCTTGCTCTCACGAAGGAACCCACACTTTCTACCAATGTCGTGTCATTGTCTACTTCCCAACCTTCTGAACCATCAACACTTGTTATTCTCCCATCCACAAGAGAATCATCATCGCCTTCTCCTCCATTGAGAGAAAGTATACCTCACTCGACCTATAATCTCTTCTATAGGGATTGCCACCTAACCCATTCCATCCTCTTCTTCAGTAGTCCTGTTTTCACGGTTGGTTGATCGTTTGGATTACATTGATCATTCCATGCTCTAGGGATGTCTTTGGCTCCCCATTTTGACCCAAATGTAAATGTTTCCTGAAGATACTTCCACGATCTACCCAAAGGTATTTTTGGAAACCAAAACTACACTAACCATGCCGATTGAAATGGATTCCTCTTCATCATCCCTACCTCCATCCAAACTTCTACCCATCACTATAACTATTCCCAAACCTAAAAACCTACCCACACTTATCTCCCCACCCATATCTAGACCCATCACTACTTTGGGTGTTATGCGACATCAAGCCTTACTCACCCACCTGTCAGATTGGACCTAGCCACATCTTCCAAAGTCCACAGTAGCATTATCCTCTCACCTAAAAAGAAAACCCAACCCTCTAGGCCACGTACAATTGGTCTCGCTACCACACCTTTGTCACCTTCCCCCCTTCCATCCATCCTAGGGCCTCATCCATCAACCTTGACCAAAAATATCATACCCAAGGCCAGTCAAAAGCTAAACAACTTACTACTACATCACGATCCTTTGTTACACCTCATCCACCCAAAAACCAAACTCCCTCACCCTCACCCATGCATTTCTTTCCACCTATACCTCCACCAGTTACTATAATCCCAACCTTTCCTATACAACTTCAACAAATGCGACCTACAAAACCTCCACCAACCACCTCCACTGCAACTTGGTTACCATCACTATGGGTAATCCCATGCGGCAGTAAAGTGACATACAAGGATGATAATTGGAAAGTGACCTTACTCGTACCCGACCTCCCAAGGTCGTGTCGAGACAACCGGTGGTCTGAAATTTAGGTGACATAGATGAAGCCACAACCGAGATTATGGCTAGTTCTCTATAATAGAAAAGCTATGGGTGATGATGAGAATCAACAAGAAACTTTCCTATGGCTAAGCTGTAGGATGATCCGTGACTAAGATCAGTAGTGTTATCTCCTAGTAATTGAAATGACAAAGGGAGATTTAGAGGCTATGAATGGGCATCGTAAATTCCCCTAGTGGTTTATCCTCCTAATTAGGATCTAAGTATTAATCCAAATTGAAGTCTCGAATTAACTTAAACTGAAAATAACAATTTATACTACTACTTTGAAAGGGAAACTAATCTAAATAAGACACAAGATTGAAACATTATAATTACAAACAATAATTGAAATAATTTTATACTAAAACTAAACAAGTGAGATAACTGGTGTGGTTATTCACCCGTGAAAATGTGTGAAACTAGATGAAAGACAACTAATTAACTTAATTGAAAACCCTCAATCTTACCTCAAAAGTTAGGAACAAATCATAGCTTCTCGAAACTATCATTCCCCATGCTTCCTAGTAATATTGAAAGCAAGCTTAACTGAAATAAAATGATTCACTACTCTATTTGACAATAACTTTGACTATTTAAACTGGATTTTTTCTGAAAGCGGAGGAAAATCCAGTTGTGTGTAGCTCTCCCCCTCGGTGTGATATTTTCATTCTTGCATGTTCATATGAATCTAGAAAAGTATGAATGTGATAGCGTCGAAGAAGATGATACTCGAACAATGACAGACTTTGGATATAAACCGAATACAATGCAAGTAAGAGAGGGATAGTGCAAGTGAATAGAGCTTGACTATGCGATTCTAGCAGGATTTATTTCGGGGATACAACACAATTACCGAGAATTCTGGGATCTATTTCTTATGACAAAACAACAACCTGCAACTCTAAGATTATCAAATGAAATCTAATCTAGAACTGAAACTATCTTATGCTAATTTGATTGTGTAGGATAACCATGGAGGAAAATGAAATTGTTAAGATCGATGATCTCTAAATTAGAAAGGAAGAAAGGAGCCTTGAACCGAGAGGCCAAGAATTCATAAAAATCTAAACCTATTGAAACTTATGGAAGAACTTCAAAACACAATGAATAATAATTCATAGAGGGAGAGGGGCCATTTACTTGTAACCAAGGTGGGTATTTATAGCATCTGGATTTACCAGAGGGTAAGTTTGAATTAAACTCTTCTATTATAAACAAAGAGAAATCACTATTTACTAGGTGGACAAAACATAAATGTAAGCAAGAGTGGTTGAGAAATGCAGATGCAAATTGAATTTTACATTGACGAAAGCGTTGGAACATTTTGGAAAACGCGTACGGGACCGCCACCCTACACGGGCGGTGGTTACAGGACCGTCAACTCGTGTAGGGTGGTGGTTACTGGGACCGCCACCCTGTTCTAGGTGGCGGTCACGGGACCGCCACCCGTGCAAGGCGGCGGTTCTATAACTTAAAGATTAAAATGCAAGGGAAAAGGGGAAGAGGTTATGCTACGCCCTTAACCTATTGCTTGTATTAGGATATGAGTAGCTGACTTGTGGCTTACCATATCATTTTATTATATCATTTATACTTTCTCATGCTTAATAGGTCAGCCTTGGTGATGGCCATAGCATATGAATAGTATATAAAGGGGATTATAGGTAGTATTTCATTTTCATTTGAGCATTTGAGTCTTGTTATATGGTTTGGAGGTTGCCCCCTCGAAGTGGCGAAGCTATTCTAATTGCATATTGAGATCATTATTCTGAAATATTGTGTTATTTGGTGCTCTATTGTTTCTCTTAATCTAAATTATACAAGTAATTTCATTACAAGTGGTATCAGAGCTGCGATCTAGGTCAAAATTAGGGCAAAACCCTCATTTTTGTTTCCGCCACATATATGCGAACCAGAGTGAATTGGTGGGTGATAATTTTACGAGTTGTGAAGAATTTCAAGTAAGGTTCCCTAAAATTTCAGGACTTTCTTGATTTATTTTTTAAAAGTTATTACAAATTTAGGGTTTTTTATAAAATCACTCCCTATGGTGCAATTGTGGAAATTTTTTAAGTTCTTTACATTTTCCAAAAGATCTCAAAAAAATAGTATTATTATCTTCTCTGTGTTTTTCTTGTTCGGCAGAAATTGTATCGAAACCCTAAACCCTAAGATTTGACATCATGGCGGGTCCTTCCACAAGAGCAAAAAGAATCCGGTTACTCTGGGTAAAACCCCGATAAATATGGGGTAGTGATTGAAGAGATGGAGTCATAAGGGGTAAATACAGATTCCTTAGCACTAGGGTTTACCTCAGTTGATCATAAGGTTTACCAACTTGAGTATGAGTTGCGAATTGTACAATCTGAGATGCCCTCTAAAGGAGACATAGCCCAAATCAATCGTTGGTTGGATGATATCATGCAACATGTAAAGGGTAACCAGTATTGCCCAAATCCGGCCCATATCAACCAAGGAGGACCTTTAGTTCAAAATCATGGACAAGCTAACCATATGGGATCACTTTTCCAGTCCTATCAGAATCAAACTTATCCGCAACCACGAAACATGATGCTGAAAGTGGATATGCGCAAATTTGATGGTAAGGATCCCTTGAATTGGATAAATCAAATGGATAACTTCTTTGAGTTACATCAAACACCATCAGGACAAAAGGTGACATTGGCATCCCTATATCTTGAACCCAACCAATTTATTTGGTATCGTTGGTTATGTGCTCAGAGGCAGAAGAATGGTCTAGGTGTCACTTGGACAATTTTTACCGAGGAGTTACAATTGCACTATAGTTCCAGTGTTTCAAAGAACTACTTTAGTCAATTAGCAAAGTTATGGAAAATAGGATTAGTCAAAGATTATGTGCATCAATTCCAAAACCTATCCTTAAGGGTGGAGAATATTCCAGAAGAGAATCTGAATGACTTGTTTCTTGGGGGTCTTAAGGACCACATCGAGCATGAGGTATGGATGTTTAATCCAATCAAGCTTTTTGATTCTATTATCATGGCACGTCGTGCAGAGGAAAAAATTCTTTATAGTAGGAGGCCACCTTTCATTAACACCAGAGACCAGTAGTATCTCTTCCCCTTCATTTTCTAGGCCAATTAGACTGAATCCTCAAAAAATGGAAGAAAAGAGAGCAAAAGGATTATGTTTTAATTGTGATAGCAAATATGGACCGGGACATAAATGTGCTGAGAAGAAGTTGTTCTATATTGACGGAGGTAATGAGGATGATGAGGAAGCTGAAATTATAGGAGAGGTGAGGAACCAAGTAGAAGATGAAGTAGAGGATCACCAACCTACAATTTCTTGCCATGCATTGTCAGGTATTAGTACTCCTCAAACACTCAAGGTTATTGGCTATCTCAAAAAACAGAAGGTGACGGTGTTGATTGACTCAGGGAGTACTCATAACTTCATAAATAGTAAGTTAGTTGCTACCTCAATTGTTTTATTTACCTGTACTCCGAAATGCAAGTTATGATTGCGGATGGTGGGATAGTCAAGTGCACAGGAAAGTGCCATAGTATCAAGCTTTCCATGGGAGACTACATGTTAGACTCACCTATGTTTGCTATTTCTATGGGAGGGGCAGATATTGTTTTGGGGGTCCAATGGCTCACAACCTTAGGTACTATTGAGATGAATTTCCAAGAATTGTTCATGCGATTTCATTCAGATGGAAGGACAATACAATTGAATGGGATGGTAGCTAAGTCTCCACAGATTATTAGCTCTCATCAGATGCAGAAGGTTCTCAGAAAAGGAGTGGATGGCTTTATAGCAAAGCTATTTTCCATAGAAGTAAAAATACAGTAGTCTTCAATACCACCCGATCTTGAAAGATTGTGGATGCTCACTCATCTGTTTTTGATGAAATTCCAAAGGACTACCACCAGTTAGGGATCATGATCATGCCATTCAGTTGATTCCAAGGAGCTAAACACCTAACATCAGACCATACAGATACCCATATTCCCGGAAAAGTGAGATTGAGAAAATGGTGGAGGAAATGTTGAAGGTAGGTATCATCAGGCATAGCTAGAGTGTATATTCTTCACCGTGGTCATGGTACGTAAAAGGATGAAACATGGAGGATGTGTCCAGTTACCAAGAACTCAACAAGTACAACATTAAAGATAAGTTTCCTATTCCAAAGAATTGATGGTTTACTTGATGAATTGCATGGTGTCAAGTTTTATTTCACAAAATTAGATCTTTGTTCGGGGTACCATCAAATTAGGATAAAAGAGGAAGATGTTCATAAAATGGATTTTAGGACTCATGAGGGCCATTATGAGTTTTTGGTAATGCCTTTTGGTTTTACAAATGTGCCCTCAACCTTTCAAAGCTTGATGAACACTATTTTTAGGCCTTTTTAAAGGAAATTTGTATTAGTTTTCTTTGATGACATATTGATTTACAGTAAGACATGGGAAGAACACTTACAACATGTAAATAATGTGTTGGAAGTTTTGGAGAAACATACTCTGTATGCAAAGCCATCCAAATGTTATTTTGGTGTACAAGAGGTAGAGTATTTGGGTCATATTGTATCCCATGAAGGCGTCAAAGTTGATCCTCAGAAGATCAAAGCTATGGTGGAATGGCCAAGGCCCAAAAATCTCAAAAATCTGTGTGGGTTCCTAGGACTAACAGGGTACTATAGAAGATTTGTGTGGGGATATGGTAGAATAACAACCCCACTCACTGCATTGCTAAAGAAGGATGCCTTCCATTGGACAGACGTAGCCACTAAATCCTTTGAGCAACTTGAAGGAAGCCATGTGCAACACCCCAATTTTGGCTACTCCCAACTTCTCAAAAACCTTCATTGTTGAATGTGACGCTTTAGGATTAGGATTGGGAGTAGTTCTAATGCAGGAAGGAAGACCAATTGCATTTGAGAGTCATCAATTCAAAGGAAAAGATCTGCTCAAACTTGTCTATGAGAAAGAAATGATGGCTATTCTTCATGCAGTCAAGCAATGGAGGCCATATCTCATGGGTAGACACTTCAAGGTAAAAACTGATCACGATAGTCTCAAATACTTTTTGGAGCAAAGGTTATCATCTGAGGAACAACAAAAGTGGGTAACAAAAATGTTGGGTTATGATTTTGAAATCATATACAAAAAGGGTAAAGAAAATGTAGTAGCTGATGCGTTGTCTAGAAGGGATACATCCGCAGATGCCTTACTATGTGGAATGTCCATGTTGACGGCTGATTGGGTGGAGGAAGCAAGATTGGAATGGAATCAAGATAAGGATACACAATCTCTAATACAGAATATCAAGCAAGGATCTATGACATCTAACAAATTTGAGTGGAAAGGTAATTCCCTATGGTACAAGGATAGGTTATACTTGAGTAAAGATTCTAAGTTGAAGCATAAGATTCTTGCAGAGCTACATGCCTCACCTGTTGGAGGACACTGGTTTTTGAAGACATATCATAGAATAAAAAGAGAATTATTTTGGGAAGGACTCAAGGGGGATGTAAAAAGTTTGTATTAGAGTGTTTAGTGTGCCAATAGAACAAAGGGGAAACAATTAAGACACCAGGTCTGTTGCAACCCTTACCAATTCCTAGCCAAAGATGGGAGGAGGTCTCCATGGATTTCATCACCGGATTGCCTTGTTCAAAGGGTAAGAATGTTATTTTTGTGATTTTGGATAGGCTCACAAAATATGCCCATTTTTGTTCCCTATCACATCCATTTGCAGCCAGTACAGTCGCAACTATTTTTTTGGAGACAGTTCAAAGGCTACATGGAACCCCAAAGATAATTGTGAGTGATTGTGATCCTATTTTCACAAGTAATTTTTGGATGGAATTATTTTCATGTTTGGGTACTCAGCTAGCTCACAATTCATCTTATCATCCTCAAACTGATGGGAAAACAGAAGTGGTCAACAAATGCTTAGAGGGGTATTTACGTTGTTTTGTATCAGATAAGCAAGAAAGGTGGATTAAATGGCTACCACTGGTAGAATGGTGGTATAACACATCTTTTCATACCTCTTCTCAAATGACCCCATTTTTAGCATTATATGGTTACCATCCACCTTCTATCACTTCCTCCTTGAGGATGCAAACTAAGGTCAAAGATGTTGAGGAACACATTCAACATCAACAACAGTTTTAGCTAGTTTGAAGGAGAATTTAGCATTAGCACAAAACAGGATGAAACAACAAGCAGATCAACACCGTAGTGAAAGACATTTTGAAATTGGTGACTGGGTTTTTGTATGTCTCCAACCTTACAAACAGATGTCCCTAAAGCAACAGAAAAGGAAAACAAACTTGCTCCTAAATATTATGGCCCTTATCAGGTTCTATAGAAAATTGGTAGTGTTGCTTATAAACTAGAGTTGCCTCCATCTTCACACATACACCCAGTATTCCATGTTTCATGCCTGAAGAAGGTTATTGGACAGAAATTTGAAGCCCAGACAGAGTTACCAGAACTTGACGAGGAAGGAAGAATCATTTTGGAGCCAGAGAAGATTCTGCAAACACGTACTAAGAGGCTGAGAACTAGAGACATTAAGGAATATCTGATCAAGTGGAAGAATCTGAGCATAGAAGACGCCACCTGGGAGGATGAAGGTTTTCTGTAGCAACATCTAGGATTATTCAACGTTGAGGACAACATTGGTTTGAAGGGGAAGGGCATGCTACGCCCTTAACCTATTGCTTGTATTAGGATATGAGTAGTTGACTTGTGGCTTACCATATCATTTTATTATATCATTTATACTTTCTCATGCTTAATAGGTCGGCCTTGTGATGGCCATAACATATGAATAGTATATATAGGGATTATAGGTAGTATTTCTTTATCATTTGAGAATTTGAGTCTTGTTATATGGTTTGAGGTTGCCCCTCAAGTGGCGAAGCTATTCTAATTGCATATTGAGATCATAATTTTGAAATATTGTGTTATTTGGTGCTCTACTTGTTTCTCTAATATGAATTATACAAGTAATTTCATTACAGTTAGAACAAAACATGCAAAATATGGACAAGGATTTTTAGGATGCAAATGTATACTTGGAAAGCTTTTCTGGATTCCAAACACCTTGCGAAGAGATCTGAATCATCATTGGGGTTTCTGTAACCTCTCTCCGGTAGTACAATACCTACATTTTTGGGTATGTACATATTGCCCCTCGAAGAAGTAGTTTAGCCAATGAGAGGCATAAAATGGTGGGTCTGAGTATGGCGGTCCCGAAATGGGGAGTTAGAAGCTATACCTAATATACCCGTGTGTCGCAGTGTCACCATCCAAATTACCACTATCTGCAAAATGAAAAAGGGACTCAAGTGTAGATAGATAAAATAAATCAAAAAATAAATACTAAATTAAAATGAAATGAGGACTTACCATTTGCGCAAGGATAAGAACTTACCTCCGTTAGTGCTCCAACTCTGCGAAATAACTTTAAAAACAAGTTAGAATATTATATATATATATATATATATATATAAAATGAGATCATTTTCCTATTCATTTGCATGTATCGATTTGGTGGTTTTTGAGCTCTGGGACCCACGGTAACCATTTTCGACGAGCCTATAGTCAAAATGTTTGTTGTGAGATCATGATCATGATTCTCGAGAGTGGGAGATCGACCCACGAAGTCTCAAGTTAGTTCTTCTCAATTTATCATTTTTAAACCTAAAATATAGAAATGTTGAAAACTTTGTCTTGGGGGATTATTTTTGGAAATTTTAGTTTTAAATGAGTCTCTAGGGGGAACCCACATGGGGTAGGTCTTTATTTTTTCAAAAATGATGTATTTTTGCTTTTTTAAAGTGTTTTTAGGGCTTTGGGGGCATTCACCGATTCGGGAATCTGTCACCCTACACGGGGTGGCGGTCATCGACCGCCGCCCGTGATGGCGGTGGTTATAGGACCGCCACCTCATAAGGTGGTAGTTACAGACAGCCTCTCTCGGAAGGCGGTGGTTACAGAACCACCACTCTGCAAAGGGTGGCTCATTACATGAACCGCCACTCGCATGCAAAAAAAAGATGTATTATTTAATTGTTTTTGCATTTTTGACATTTTTATATGTTTTTGATGATTTTTCTAGTTGGATTATGTTACTAAATTACTCTTTTTCTCTATTTTGGGTGGATGCAGAAGGAGTATATCAGATGGAGTAGAGAGAGGGAGTGTGATTGGCTCCCAGCAGTGTTAGAGGCACTGACCTAGACAGAGTGAGACACTCTGCAGAGGGCCGATATTTGGAGGATCGCACAGGTTCCTCATGTTGTGCCTACTAGTCACATATTGTGTGACTTATTTTCATACTTTGGGATGCGAGACTCGAAATACCTTCCAGCTTTCAGGTGTTAGGGGTGATGGGAGTATTACCCTCGGAGGACGCTATTACATATTGGGGGTTTTGATTCTTAGGAGGCGATTGTCTCTTAAGACAAAAGTATCCAAGTCTCAGATAGTTCAGTGGGCTACCTATATGGGAGATGTTGTTGTCTCCATGGGCTCAAAGAAGGGGGTGAAGGTCCGTTCCATTGCTATTTATCCTATCCCTATGATCCACAAGGCTATTATGGGTATCTTGGCCTCGCGGTTGATTGGGGATAAGGGAGGGGATACTCTCTTATACTGTTGGGCTCCCATTATTACACAGATTGAGGCCCATGGTCATGTTTACGCTTGGGGAGAAGACATTCTTGAGACCACCTACCATGATTTATATAGGGTGGTCGGATTATTGGGGCGATCATTGAGTCGCCTACTCTAGTTATGAGTTGGGTGTATGAGTGCATCATTCCCTATGGGAGAGGTGTACAGGCAGAGGATCTAGGGGCACGGTGAAGCGAGGTGGATAGGGGCAATCAGCTGCACTAAGGATACCACACTAGCCAAAGGGCTTCTCTGACTATTGCAGACATGGAGGCCACTCCTTATTAGGCCATGGTAGGGTTATGGGGAGAGGAGACACATACATTGATTTCCTGCTATTCCATAGGTCAGCTGGTAGATAGGGTAGAGAGGTTGGAGACTCACCCGTTTGATAGATTACCTCAGTAGTTTGGCCTCCCTTATGTCGATATGCTTCCTCCAATAGGTCCAGCGTAGGTCTGGAGTGCATTTGTGAGGCTAGGGAGGTCCCAGGAGGCCGAGGTTGGACCACTGCTACTTGTTACTTTTAGAGTTCTCATCAGTAGTTAGGCACGTGGTTCGTGCTCGAGGGGTAGCTGGTGCTCCTTGAGCACCCTTACTTATGATCAGGGCTGCTCCTGCTCATAGTGGAGAGGGAGATGAGCCCATTATTGTGGACTCAGAATTTGAGGAGTTCACTAGAGAGGAGACAGAGGAGGAGACAGGAGGATGTGAGACCGGTGGGACGGCCAAGGAGGATGAGAGAGATTCTGAGTGGCATGACACTCAGGATATCCTGAGGGAAGAAAGGGTAGAGGAGAGCGTAGAGAAGGTGACCCGATCTCGCAGAAGTTGCCTTCTTAGGAAATTGGGGGAGATGATGAGTTTGTGACAGGACGTCATTTCTTTCCTGATTTGGGGGAGGTTCCGTAGTCCACAACAATATCAGTAGCAGGCACAGATCCTAGAGACCCTACCTGGATGCCTGAGATCCGAGTGAGTTACTACTCTTTTCTTGATTTTGTTTTAGCTAGAAATGTTTAGTTGATATTTCCCTTTTGTTGTTTCGTTTGTTTTTGACTTTATTTTTGGTGATTTTCTAACTTGTTATTTCTCTTTTTTATTTGCAGCGACTATTGAGGGATGGTGAGAATTGATTCGCCAAGTGAGCGTGGACAACATGTTGCTCCCGTCAGAGAGTACTCGAGCCAAGCTTACTAAGGACGTTGGAGAGCCTTTAGCTACTGGCCAATATATTGATGTGTTTTCCCCTGTCTGGAAGGTGGCAAAGTTAGTGACCTCCCTTCGTGCTGAGGTAGCTGGATATAGGACTGCTGAGCATTTGATGAGGTGGAGTCATTCTCGTAGTGAGACCACAGCCAGTGGCCGTGATCATGAGCACTCAATTCATTCAGAGTGTCATCGTATTAGTCCTAGGCATGATCGTGCACCCTCTGAGGGATCCCACAGGGATTGAGAGGCCATTTGGTCTTTTTGTAGTGATTATGCTAGATGTTTATATGGGTTATTTTTGTATTTTCCGGCTCATTGAGCATTTTGACCATGCCTAGTGCATGATGGCATTGTATGTAGAACATTATATATATATATATATATATATCTTTTTGGATCTAGATCTTCTTGTATCTAGAATTTTGTGATTCATTTCCTATGTGTACACTAGATGTTTTTAGAATCTTTGTTTTTATATGCTTTTCTAATGTATGCAATGGATGATAATGAAGATTGAGAAACAGGGACTGGAAGCTTTGATTAATTTTATTAATGTCAATCAATAAAAAAACTACAGAGAATGGGCTGCAATATTTATAGATATTGCACAGCCAAATACAAACAAAAGATTAAGTTGCACAGGTGAAACCAAGTTCCAAAATACACAAGCTTCCAATAACATCCGGGAAGCAACAATTAAATACAAACAAATATATTGTTCAAAACAATATAACAACATCTATGAAAGACAAATATGGTTTATGAACCATATAACAATACATAACAAAATATGGTTTATTTAATAACCATTATTATTTAATTAATAAAATTAATTAAATAATTATACTATGCATAATTAATTAGGATAATAATATTTTATCCTAACATTCCCCCCCTTAATTGTGCATTGTCTGAAGAGATGAGGAGAGGAACTCTCTGAACAACTCGAACTTGTCACGTGCAAGTGACTTTGTGAAAATATCTCGCGTTGTTGTTTAGCAGTTGGACAAAATTGAAGCTGGATGTTGTGCTTCAACACATGTTCGCGTATGAAATGAACCTGAACCTCAATGTGCTTTGTTCTCTCGTGAAAAACTAGATTGCGAACAAGTTTGAGTACACCTTCATTGTCTACATACATGGTAGTAGGTTTTTCCTGTGGTATTCCAAGTCCTTCCAAAGATGCGACGAGCCAAATCGCTTCACACACGCTTTCTCCTGTAGAACGATACTCGCTTCTGTGGAAGAGTGAGAAACAAAGTGTTGTTTCTTACTTCCCCATGATATTGGTCCAGATCCCATAAAGAATACAAATCCAAAAGTGGATTTTCTATCATCAATGTTACCTGCATGATCTGAATCAATATCCAGTCAAGAAGAAGTTTTCATTCTTCTTGTATTCTAGACCAAGATCCACTGATCCTTTGAGATATCTCAAAATGTGCTTTGCTGCTTTCCAATGACAAACTTTGGGTTCTTGCATGAACCTGGATAGATAACTTACTACAAAGTTGATATCTAGTCTAGTGTAAGTCAGGTAAATGAGACTCCCGATCAGCTGCCGATAGAGAGTGGCACTTA
Organism: Taxus wallichiana var. yunnanensis; assembly: GCA_018340775.1. Taxonomy (NCBI): domain Eukaryota; kingdom Viridiplantae; phylum Streptophyta; class Pinopsida; order Cupressales; family Taxaceae; genus Taxus; species Taxus wallichiana. Next base: position 1,000,302,301 of record CM031242.1, on the reverse strand, counting down.
CCTCAGGAGATGGATCTGAATGAGATAACTGTAATCTGTTCTCCATAGGTGTAGCAATTGGTGTGCAATCCATCATCCTAAACTTCTCGAGCGTAGTCTTGGTATATTTCATCTGAGAAACAAAAATATGATTCTCTTTCTGCCACACTTCTAATCCAAGACAATAGTGCATCAGCCCGAGATCGGTCATGTCGAACGATCGATTAAGATCTTTCTTCGTTGCATCGATCATCCTCACTGAACTGCCAGTGATGACGAGATCGTCGACATAGACAACAATAATCACCATCTCCCCCCTTGCTTTTTGAGGTAGAGATTGGGATCGTATGGATTTCTAACAAATCCATGTTGTACGAGATGCTCATCAATCTTGATGTACCATGCCCAGGGTGCCTGTTTGAGGCCATACAGAGATTTCTTGAGTCTGCATACCTTTGTTTCTTGACCAGGTACAACATATCCCTCAGGTTGAGTCATGTAGACTTCTTCTTGTAAATCTCTATTTAGGAAGGCACTTTTTACGTCCATCTGGTGAACTTTCCATCCAAACTGAGCAGCTAGAGCAAAGATCATCCTGATCGTTTTGATCTTAGCTGTGGGAGAAAATGTTTCCTCATAGTCAATGCCTTCTTTTTGTGCGTACCCTTTCTTTCAAGTATTGTTTTGTACTTTTCCACTGTCCCATCTGCTTTGTACTTAGTTTTGAATATCCATCTGCATCCAATGGGTTTCTTCCCTGGTGGAAGATCAACAAGCTGCCAAGTGTTATTCTTCATCACTGATTGATATTTAGAATCCATGGCATCTTTCCAAGCTTTTGACTGTAGGGCTTCCTGGACTGTAGAGGGCTCATCTGATTCAATAACTCTACTCATCAAAGCAAAGTTAACTTCTTCTCTTGCTTTACTGTGAGTCCGTGGTCCAGGGGTGGATGTATCTCGGTGGAGCATCCAATCTTGCATCTTGTAATGTACTTGTACACCATTTAGGCATACGTTGAACTGTTCCCATGGGTTGTGGTTCTATTTGATCAACACCATCATCCCCATCATCACTTTCATCTTCTGAGGGAACATTAGCTTCAATTTTTACAATAGGTGAAAAATATACATCTTGCGAGTCCGGAGGAGGAGTCTCTACTTCCTTCTTCTTGAAAAACTCAACATCTCTGCTGGTGTAGACTTTTCTGGTCTTAGGATCCATCAATCTATACCCAAGAGTTTCTTCACTGTACCCAATGAAGATGAGTTTTTGTGACTTCATGTCCAATTTCTTTCTGTTCTGTTTGGGTATGTGCATGCTTGCTTTGCACCCAATACTCTGAGGTGTGCAATGGATGGTTTCCTTTTTGACCATGCTTCTTGTGGTGTAATTCCATCAAGAGCAATTGTGGGTGCTCTATTCAACAAATACACTTGTTGTTTTGCTGCTTCTACCCAAAATGTCTTTGCAAGTCCGAATCATCGATCATGCATCACACCATTTCCATGATAGTATGATTTCTTCTCTCAACAACACCATTTTGCTGCGGTGTGTGTGGAGGAGGCATTTGTCGATGAATCCCGTGAGTTTGTAGGTAGTCTCTGAACTCATCACTGGTGAATTCCCCCTCGATCTGAGCGGAGAGTTCTGATGTGACGACCAGTTTCTTTCTCAACTGCTACTTTGAACTTTTTGAAGGTTTCAAACACTTCACTTTTCTTGCGAAGACAAAAAATCCACATTTTCCTCGAATAGTCGTCAACACAAAGCATGAAGTACTGGAACCCAAAATGACTTGGCTGCATCGGACCGCAAAGATCGGTATGAACCAGGTCAAGTTTACCATGAGCTCAAAAAGTACTCTTTTGGAATGAAGCCTGTGTTGTTTTCCTACTAGGCAGTGAGGACACTTGTCTGTATCCTTCTGAAGAGAAGGTAGCCCATGTACCATATTACGCCGGCAAAGTGTTTCGAGATATTTGAAACTAACATGACCAAATCTCCGATGCCACAACTACGCTGAGGTGGAATTTTTAGCCACAAGTGCTTGATCATCTCTATAAACAAAATCAAGTTGGAACATGCGTCCCACATTGGAGGCTTTTGCAATTATTTTCGAGCCTCTTGATTTATCTCGAATCAAACACGTTTTCTTGCCGATTGACTATCAAAGTCAATTTTTAGGTTGTGATCTAGGAGTTGACTAACTGAAAGAAGATTCTTTGTCAACCCAGGGACATATAGGACATCTGATAGTCTACATTTGCGTGAACCAAGGGGTAGAGAGATGTTCCCAATCCCCTGAACTGTATATGAAGAATCATCTCCCAACGAAACATGATTTTTCAATGGCGTGTCCTTCATTGAAATAAACCAGTCTCTGTGGCTGGTCATGTGTCGAGTGGCTCCCGAATCAACATACCAGACATCACTAGATGACGTGGATGGTTCACTTGATCGAGCAGTGAACAAGAAGTCTTCATTATCTGACTGTTCTTGTTGCTCAGCAATATTACCTTGCTAGTGGGGTCTTCTTTTCTAGTTCCCCTTTTTCTCCTCCCGTGATAGTTGTTAGAATGTCCCTTGTAAGATTGTTGTTGTTGTGGTCCAGAGTTACTTGATGAACCTTTCTTATAAGTGTTATACCAACAATCTTTTAAGTCATGTCCTCTTTTACAAATTGGACATTGCTTCTTCTGTTGATTGTCCCCATGATACTGATTCTGATGTTGGGACTTCTGATAGGATTTAGGTTTTCCTTTACCTTTTCCTTTCCATTTTTGATGTGAAGACAGTGCCTGCTCCTCTTCATCATCCTTATTGTGCATTGCTTCCTCTTGTTGCAGCAGGTTTACCAGCTTGTCAAAACTAATTGTCGTATCTGACAAGTTTAGAGTTGTGACAAAAATGCGGTAAGAAGAAGGGAGAGCTCTCAGAACAATGGGAACAAGAGATTCATCTTTGACCTCTTCTCCTAGGGCTAGAAGTGAAGCCCTCAACTCTGCAACTCTTCTTAAGAAAGCTTCAATTTTCTCATTCTGCTTGAACTTCAACGTATGTAACTGACTCTGCAAATTTAGTATGACATTCTTGTTCTTGGCCTCATATATTGTGCTCAACTTATCCCACGCTTCTTTTGCTGTTGTGGCATCTCAAATGTGGGCTTGCACATCGTCGACACTCCAAACAAGATGATGAGTTTTTCTTTCTGATCTGCTCTATCAAACTGTCGTTGTTGTGTTGTATCAGTTGTTGATCTGGTTAGAGTACCAGTCACAACAGGCTAGATTTCTTCAAACTCAAGTTGTGTCTTTATTTTTGTCTTCCATGCAGCATAGTTGCTTCCTCTGAGCAATTGTGAATCCGGAAGAAAAAATTTGGGGGCATTGGTGCCCATTTTGCAGAGATCACTGATAGGGTTTGGCTCTTATCACTCCAGGTATTAGGTCTCCCAATCTATATACCATCAGCCGATATACCGAACCTTTCTATATACGCGCCTTCTTCGATATATCTCAGCCGATACGTGGAAGAAGCTCGCCCTTTCTATATACCCGACGGTACGTGAAAGAGGCGTTAACGTACGTGAAAGAATTCAATACGTGGTACCAAGACAGCGATGGGGTCTGCATAATTATTGACACCACTCAAATAAATATCCTCATACACGCGCGTAACTTTGCTATATACTTGGATAATTTCTCATCGGATTTATGTCGTGCAATCGTTCACAGACGGATGGGATGGTTCATAGTGTGTGCACTGTGACCTTATTACTCCCCGTCGATTTAAAGGGACAATGCCCAGACGATGTTGTTGTAGCTATATTAGGCGTTAAGTGTAGTAGTAGTCACGATGGCTTTACCCGTAAGCACTTCCCAGAGGCACCGTATATACCGAACGCTGTGAATGAGATCTAGGATCTCGTGAGTGTTACAAAACCAATTTTTATTTTTTTGATTACAATTCTGCCAGTTTTTGAGTAGTTACAAAGTTTGTAGTTGACTATGGCAACTTGCAAATTAGTACAATATACAATAGTATACAATTTACATTCAAAAACTAGAAAATTTGAATGGCAGGCAAAATTTTTGTTTCACAAGTCCTGGTGGCCTCTTGAGCCCAATACGACCCAAAATGCTAAAAATTGCAAAAAAAAGCTGAAAATGTAATTTTTAGATGGGTCTCCTTTTGCAAAAAATGTCCAAAATGAAAAACCAGGCCGAATGGGAGAAATTTTTTTACCCTAAATTAGGGATTTCTCCGCTAAATTTAGTTAGTTATAACTAAATTTGAATTTTCTGCTAAAGTTAGCGGTTCCACTAAATTTTCTGCCAAATTTGGTAGTGGGTGAGGGAGGGGGATTTGACCCCTTGACCTCCTTTAGTGAGAGTGTCTTACAAAATAATAGGCTAGCCACTTGGGCGGCTTAGTCAAACTAAACATAAAGTGAAGACATTTTATTTAAACACTTGTAAATTGTAAAACCTTACCTCTATGAACCCACGGTTTGCTCAAACGTGGTTTTGAGCGAATTTTCCAGCAAAGAGAAAAATCGATCAGTGGTTTTTGAAGGTGGTTTTGCGTGAATGAAGGTGGTTTTGACTGTGTATAGCACTTCTATCAATTTTCTCCCCTCCTTTGAGCTTGCAATCTCTTCCTTGGCGGATTCTATCCTCCTCGTGCTTGAATTGCAAAGACTATACACGGTTTTGCATAGATTTAATGGTAGTTTTGAAGAATTTGATGGCGGTATTGCAAGGGATGGGGCTGGGAAGTTGCAGAGGCAACTCTGGCTCTCTTTTTCTTACACAAGCTTCTCCAATGCTCCTCAAACTCTGCTGCAATCCTCAAATCTCCTTCAACCTGCTCTGAAACCAAATGAAGATTGAGAAACAGGGATGGAAGCCTGATTAATTTTATTAATCTCAATCAACCAAAAAACTACAGAGAATGGGCTGCAATATTTATAGATATTGCATAGCCAAATACAAACAGAAGATTAAGTTGCACAGGTGAAACCAAGTTCCAAAATACACAAGCTTCCAATAACATCCGGGAAGCAACAATTAAATACTAACAAATATATTGTTCAAAACAATATAACAGCATCTATGAAAGACAAATATGGTTTATGAACCATATAACAATACATAACAAAATATGGTTTATTTAATAACCATTATTATTTAATTAATAAAATTAATTAAATAATTATACTATGCATAATTAATTAGGATAATAATATTTTATCCTAACAGATAAGCGATAAAAAATGTTGAACATAATGTTTCTCTTTTATTTGTTTTTGTAATGCTGATATGTGATGATGCAAACATACTTGTAGTACTGAACTTTTGGCTTCTTTGGGAAATGTTTGTTGCTTCTTCTTGTTTTGGAAAAATGTGATGAACATGTAGTGATAATGAGATGAACTTGCCCCACTCCTAACTCCACACAACTAGTAAGATGCGAGGGCTCAACACCAAGAGTTGGGAAGGGCGCAAATTATATGAGTTTGAATGAATGAAAATGATGAGAGAAAGACAAGGTATTGACAAAATCAAATTTAGACTTGCGTACTTACTCTTACTCAAACTACTACATAGTTTAGAATGCAACTTATTTTGCAGCTTTATCTAGACATAGATCTATGGATGGAAATTTGGTTGACAAAATCTAGTTTTGAGGATTTGATCTCTTTGGAATTTGGATACTTAATTTCACTTAACACATTTTCTTTGCATTTTTAAAATGCTAAGATTCATTGATTTGCGTGAATGGACCCCTACACCCTATCTCATGCTACTGGTAGGAAGCATGGGCTCATCACCAGAAGGCAGGACATAGGTGAGTAAGGGCACTTCTTTCCTTTCTCAACCTCACATCACTAGTAAGAGATGCGGGCTCATCACCGAAGGTTGGTGGGGCAAAGAAGTGTGTAAAATAAAATATTCTATTTTGTTTAGTATTTTTTATTTAATTTGACATTACTTGATTTGTGATTTTGGAGTATCCTTGTTTGAAAGAGATGTAAGAAGGATAGATGTGACATCAAGAAGCTTCTAGAACAAACCATAGGTAAGAATAACTTAACCTAGTAGAAAAGAATGAGTATGACCAAGTATGCAGGCCTTGGTATGGTTTTTGTCAAGACTTTGTCCGTCAATTGACGAAAATGATTTTGAAACTATTTGATGATATTATGAAAATTGAAGAGATATGATTTGAATGTTTTTTCCAATATTTTAAGAAGATTATAATGGATTGCTTAAGACTAAGTTCCTTGACCACAAATTTTTGAAACGAGTGAACAAAATGAAAAAACTAAGTGACTAATGCAATGTAGGTAGATATAATATACAAATGGTGATGTTGATGACCTATGCGTAAAACCGTTTAAGATGCAAGGAATTGACTATTTCATTGAATTCCTCACCTTCTAGTGTACACAAGAGATACACACCATTTCCGTAGTCTTTCATGACTCGATATGGGTGAAACCACTTGGGCCGGAATTTCCTTCCTTCGCCGGTTTTCTTATCAATCCGGCTATCTAGTCTTAGAACTAGATCTCCTGGTATATTTCTCGCTCGTAAACTTTTTGCTTATATTACATGGCACATCCAGTCATCATAGGCTCTGTGCCATTGTTCGGTGTTTAGCCTAGCCTCATCAAGGCTTTCTAGTTGAGAGAGACGTGACTCTATAGGCTTCTTCTCCTAAAATCCCTTGTAATGAGATGCGGAGACTGGGTATTTTGATCTCAAGCGGGAGAATTGCTTCTGCCCCGAATACTAATGAGAAAGGGGTTGCCCCTATTAGTGTTCTTATTGAGGTTCAATGCACCCACAAGGTTGGGTATAATTTTAAATGCCAATCCCGTTTGTCCTCCTTAAATGTTTTGAGGAGAATAGATTTTAATGTTTTGTTTGTCACTTCGGCTTGTCCGTTACCTTCAAGGTAGTAAAGAGAGGCCGTATGATGGTTTATCTTGAATTTGTTGCATAACTCACATACCTCATTATTCTTAAAGGATGTGCCATTATCTTAGATAATGACTTGTGGGACACCGTACCTCAAATGATTTGATTCAAAATGAACTTAGCGATTACAAAACTTGGTATGGTGGTGAGAGGCATGGCCTCTACCCATTTGGTAAAATATTTTGTGGCCGTGATTATAAAGTTATGGCCATCTGTTGACGAGGGAGAGAATTTCCCTATCAAATCTAGGCCCCACATGGAAAAGGGCAATGGGGTTACGATTGGTTGCAGAGCTTGTGCTGGCATGTGAATCTCGTGGGAGAATTCTTGGCATTTATGGCACTTGTGCACAAATTCTATTGCATCATGTTCCAGAGTGGGCCAGAAATAGCCCATCTGATGTATTTTGTGAGCAGTGGTGTGACCACTAAAGTGGCCTCCACATATCCCACTGTGGGATTCGTAAAGAATATTTTTGGATTCTTCCGTGTCAACACATCTTAAAAGCATTCCATCGAAGGCTTTACAATAGAGCACCTATTCTAAAATAACATATTTAGAATGATAATGCGTAACCACCTTATTTGTTGTGATGTGGCACCTTCTGGGTATGTATGGTCCATGATAAAATTGATGATGTCAGTGTACCAAGGACATATAGAGATGGGGGGTCTAATTTTGACAAAATATATGCATTCATCGGGAAAGTATAGATCTACCAGATCACCTCCATCTAACGGATTGTCAGCTAACCAGTCTGTAATGATTTGTCCTTTAACGGATTTCTGGTTTACAAATGTTAATTCAAATTCATCCATTAAGGTTATGAATCGTCCAACCTTTTTAGATAAAAACCCTTACGTGAGGAATGTTCGTAAGTGATCTATCTTTACGATGACCTTTGTTTCTTGATTCAACATGTAATGTCTTAAATGTTTCGTTGTGAAGACTATGGCAAGGCATTCTCTTTTTTGCCTGTATAATGTGTTTCATTATCAAGCAACGTCTGACTAATTAAATAGACTGCACGTTCTCGTTTATCATTGTCTTCTTAAGCCAACATGTAGGCTAGCAAGACATCAATAGCCCGTGAATACAGGATCAAAGGATGATCTGGTCTAGGAGGCATTAGCATGGGAGGAGACAACAAGAAGCGTTTAACTGCTTCAAAGGCCTCATTGCATTCTTCTGTCCAATCAATGCTATAATCTTTCTTTAATAAATTGTTGATTGGATGAACAACAAAACTTAAGTCTGGAATGAACCTTCGAATTGCACCGAGTTTCCCAAGAAATGATCTAGATACCAGACTCGTCTGATGGTGGAAAAATTTCAAGAACATCCCGGATTTTGGCTAGATCGACATCAATCCCTCATAATGATATAATGTAACCCAGAAGCTTGCCTCCTGTCATGCCAAATACACATTTCTCTGGGTTCAATGTGACGCCATAGTCATCCACATAGGATTCCAAAATTTTATGAATAAGGTCATGGAATATGTATGTCATTGCCCACTGGTATGTAGCGTAAGCATTCTTAAGATCGAATGTTATGACATTGTAACAATAACTTCCCCAAGGAGTTACAAACGTGGTCTTGGCTTGATCTTGTTCAGATATTTTGATTTGATTATATCCCGAGAATCCATCCATGAGAGACAAAAGCTCAAATCCAGCTGTTACGTCAACAATGACGTCAATGGATGGCAATGGGAAGTCTTATTTGGGGAAAGCTTTATTAATGTCCCGGAAGTCTATGCAAATGCGTATCTTCCCATTCTTTTTTAGAACAGGGACAATATTAGATACCCGTTGTGAATAGTCGATTGGTTTGATTAATCCCACTTGGAGAAGTTTCATTACTTCTTCTTTCAGCATGAGAGCCACTTTTGGTTTCATTGGTCTCGACTTTTATTTAATTGGCTTTGCATCTGGTTTGGTGAAAAGATTATGTACCGCGATATGTGGTGTAATTTCCGTCATTTATTTGTAATTAAATGTGAAATCCTTTTGATGTTCCTTGAGGATCTGAGTATGTATTTATATCTCCTCTTGAGTTAATGAGGATCCCAACTTCAAAATCTTTGGTTCTTCCTCTGTTCCAATGTTTATGTATATCATTCCTTCGATTAAAGAAGCGTTTCCTTCTTCAAATTTAGGTGGGGCCGGAGGTAGTTCCAAACTTTCCCTTTCTCTACCTCATCGATATTGAGATTATTTTGTGGGGAGATTCTATCATGGGATTTCCAAAATAGGAAGAGGAATGTGGGATTAGGGAAAAATATACTATGTGATGAGTGAGATGTAGCTCCACATAGGCGTTTAGATATCCAAGAGTGACTCTATCATTGTCAAAGTGATCTAGGATAGAAAACTCATTCTCAGCTTCTATACGTGTCAGGATCGGGTTTGTTGGTATTTTACGCACCAATGGTTCAGTACGAAGTGATACCATGAAACTTGTATTTTCCAACTCACTGCTTGGAGTGAAACGAGAAGTTGAGGTTGCTATTGAATCTGCGAGAAGGTTTTGTTCTTGTTTGATTTCTTTGATTGATATGAAGTCGAATCCTTTGGTTAGATCTAATACCGCTTTGTTTTATAGAGTTGTAAGTGCTAAGCTCTAGTCTCATATACCTCAGAGACTTGGTTTGCGACTAGTTGTGAGTCTCCTAGCACTCTAATTTTATCAACACCCATCCTTTTGGCTATGATGAGGCCAAGGAGGAGGGCTTTGTACTCAGCCCCATTGTTTGTACATTCAAAGTTTAACTTAAAGGAAAAAGGTAGGATCTTTCCCTCGAGAGAAGTAAAGATCACACCTTCCCCAGCTCCAAAATGAAATTTAGCTCCATCGAAGTGGAGAGTCCAATATTTTCTTGGAAAAATGGATGTTGGGACATTCCTTACATCTATTTCTTCTGCCTCGGTTACTTCTACCATACAAACTTTGTCTGCTGGAAGGGAGCCAATTCCTAGGGTACATCCTATACCCATAGAATCAAATGGTAGGATAATGGGTAGATATTTCTCTAGTAATTCGACAATTTTTGCGGTAGTCCCTAATGATACCATTTCTATGACGTTAATCTCATTTTTGAGTGCTGGAATGCCTTTGACTAGATTCGTAATTTCTAATTCTATTGCAGGTATCAATTTTTCTTCTAGTTTTGAATTGATTGGTTTGTTAAGTTGATTCATTGGGAGTTCAAACTCAGAGTGAACGCATGGTCATTTCTTCAAATCTACTAGGTGTATATAATTTTTTTGGGTCACCTTACACCACAAATATTTTCCCTAGGTGCAAAAATCTTATTTCCTAGAATAACGTAGAAGGGATTGCCTTCATGCGGTGTATCCATGGTCGACCAAGGATCATATTATAGTTGGTTTCCTGATCTATAATATAAAATTCGGTGAGGACTATCTTGGGTCCTAAGGTGACTGGTAAAACTATAGTCCCAATTGAAGTGGCCTTGAGACTATCATAACCTCTTAGCGTATTTCGTGTTGTGGAACAATTTGTTTCTCCATATCCTAGTTTTTGAAGAAAAGTGAAGGGGACTATGTTAACTACTTCCCCATCATCAATCATTGCATGCTTAACATAATTATTGTAAACCCATACCTGTAAATGCAAGGTTGGGTTGCCTCTACGCACAATTTCAGCATCTGTTGGCATTTTGCTTATATCAAATATAAACTTAGTATCCCTATCTGGCTGCCTTGGAGGGTAGACATCAAAGTGCAAGTGAACAGAGCTTGACTATGTGATTCCTAGCAGGATTTATTGCAGGGATACAACACAAATATACTAAGAATTCTAGGATCTATTTCTTGTGACAAAACAACAACCTGCAACTCTAAGATTATCAAATGAACTCTAATCTAGAACTGAAACTATCTTATGCTAAGCTGATTGTGTAGGATAGCAATGGAGCAAAATGAAAGTGTGAAGATCGATGATCTCTAAATCAGAAAGGAAGAAAGGAGCCTTGAACTGAGAGGCTGAGAATTCATACAAAATCTAAACCTATTGAAACTTATGGAAGAACTTCAAAACACACTGAATAATAATTCATAGAGGGAGAGGGGCCATTTGCTTGTAAACAAGCTTGGTATTTATAGCATCTAGATTTACTAGAGGGTAAGTTTGAATTGAACTCTTCTATTATAAACAAAGAGAAATCACTATTTACTAGGTGGCCAAAACATAAATGCAAGCAAGAGTGGTTGAGAAATGCGGATGCAAATTGAATTTTTACATTGATGAAAGCGTTGGAACGTTCTAGAAAATGCGCACAGGACCGCCGCCCTACGTAGGGTGGCGTTATAGGACCAACGTCCTATTCTAGGTGGCGATCACAGACCACCACCTTGGTAGGGAGGCGAGTCTTGTAACATAAAGATTAAAATGTAAGGAAAAAGGGGGAAGAGGTTAGAACAAAACATGTAAAAGGTGGACAAGGCTTTTTGGATGCAAATATATACTTGGTGAGCTTTTCTAGTTTCTCAACACCTTACGAAGAGATCTAAATCATCATTTGGGTTTCCTAGAACATCTCTCTGGCATTATAGTACCTACATTTTTAGGTATGTATAGTAACTCGTCCTCTTCCACCATCTACTTTTCCTTCTACATCTCGTACTCCCGTGTCACCTTTACCCAAGAAGGTGCAACCCAAAGCTAAGAATCTGCTACCCTCCAATAAGGTAGTCAAACCAACCAAACCTTCCATCGCCATCTCTTCTTCCCCACTTTTACCCAAACAGATGCCATCAAGACCTAAGACCACTCTACATACCAAACTAGTAGACCAACTAATTCACCCTCCCATAAAGCCTCTTCCCTCACAATCGAGATACACACTGCCCAAACCCACACTCACTTCCCATTCTAATCCTTTAGCAGGGTGCTATGCCAACATTTTAGCCAATCTTTTTGGAGACTTCCGTCATCATATTACTACTACTTCGACCTTATGATCCTCTCAAATCCAAACCATAAGGGTTTGATGAAACCAAGATTTGTGCTATGATAGTGTGCTAGGACACGATGTTGAAAATTGTAAGGCTCTAAAGACCGTTCTTCTTCAACTTTTTCCTCATGATTTTTTTTTCGACGATGAAGACCTTCATGATGAGGACCATGCTAGACCTTCACCTGTCACCATACATCATCATCCTTTACCCATTCAGTGATCAGTATCTCCACCCCCACAAATATTTTTACCACCTCCAAAATTTAAGATCAACATGGTCTATATTAGAGAGTTGACAAAACCACCACCCAAATGTCGGTGCACTTACTCATTTCATAAGGATATTATCCACCACTAGAAGATTTCCCCTCATGCCAATATACCTTTCATGATACACCCTCTCCATCCACCTCCCCTCGAGTTAGCATGGTTCACATTTCTACCCGCACTAAAAAAAAAAGGAAAAGAAAAGAAAATAGCTCATCAACAAACCCTATACCTCCTATATACCATATGCACCCACTCCAAAATCACCATCCATGGAAATACATACCCTATATCGACGGGGTCACCCATCACGCAATGATAAAACAATTGCATCAGTCTCCTCTAAAGATGTCTTTGTATGATCTTATCCAAACTTTTGAATCCCACAGACAAGCCCTTATTGAGGTTTTACAATCCATTGAAGTTCTACCCAATGACCCCACACTAGTGGCCTTCGCTAACAAAATCAGCTCCTCCTTCTACCCCCATGACCACTCCTCAAGTCACCACCCTCAGCTTCTCTGAAGAGGAGATTGTACCTCTCCAGTCAGATGACCCTGATCCTGCCCTATTCATTTCTATCTATATCGATAACATACGCATACAATGATGCGTCATGATTGATGGTGGTGCTAGCATTAACATCATCTCCTCCCACACATACAATCAAATATGTATTCCTTATAACTGTATGCATAGTAACCTAGTTATGCTACACTCCTTCAACGACACCATCACCTCCACCCTTGGCACTATTATCCTTCATGTTCGCATAGGCCCTCGCATTGTCCTAGAACTATTCTACATCTTAGAGGGGGAATTCTAGTATAACCTATTTCTCAACAGACCTTGGATTCACGTCATGGGTTGTGTCCCTTCAACTTTACACCACTGTGTAAAATTCAAGCATGAGGGACATAACTATACCATCCCCACCGACCCGTCGCCATTTAAGACTCAGTAACATGTTGTACCGGCCCAACGATGTGTTTATACCAATCAAGGCATTTTCCACTACCCCAATTTTGCCTTCACCCACAAGCCCATCGACCAATGTTGCTACCACCTCTCCCACACCTAACCTTGCTATCCCCTGTCTGTCATCGCAGCCTCTATAGCTGACTCACCGCTTCCCAATCATCTAGCGAGTCATATATCCCGTATATTGACTACTGATCCTTAGAAGGTTTTTTTCAACACCTCACTGGGGGAGTACCTTCATAAAATATCGAAACATTCCTCACTCCACAATAGTATGAGAACCTATGCCAACACCCTAGTTATGACTACCATGTAGGCGAGGTTTTCCTTATGGCCCTCCCCACCTTTGCACTAATCTAATGTATGGGGGACTTGATATTGCCACTTATTCACCCAAACCTCCATCCCAAACACAACCATTTTCATCTGACCTATAATCCCTTACTAACCACTGCTTCGCCCACACTTTCCTCCACCATTGCACATGGAAAGGATTTGGCTTCGGTTTTTATGAATAGGGCCACCATACTGTCATTTCCTACACTACCTATAAACACAATGACCGTAGTGGCATTGGCTTTTCCACACCACCTCCCAAGAAGGCCCATGTTGACCTCATTGAGGAAGACAAACCTTCTCCACCTCATTCACCCATGTCACCATTTCCACCCACGAGTCCATAGATCCCAAATCCATTCCTCCTAACTTTTTTTTCTTCGTAAACATAATTTCCCTAGGACCTCTAACCTATCAACGTGATGGCAAGGCTCCCTCTTCTCTCCCCTTCCTGTATCCTGACATGATCGATGGTGATACGCCTTCTATTAACATTGTTTGATGTTAGGATGATGAGTCTATTCTTACCTATATGGGTGCGGAAAACTCTTATATTCACCACTCATTACCCCGTGAGACACAAACCATGTTGAATGAATTGACTATCAAAATCAACATTAATACTTAGGACAACCTACACATCCTAAAGATAGGTCAATCTTTAGATGTTGCTAAACATGAAGCTTTTACCTCTTTCCTTTAGGACCATAGCAACGCTTTTTCTTGGTCCTATGCCGATATGCTCGGTATTGACCCAAAATTGTGGTCCACAATATTGTAACCATTCCTAATGCCAAACCCATCAAACAGAAGCTACGGAAAATACATCCGTACATTGTTCTTCCTCGGTCAAAGAAGAACTTGATGCCTTCTCTCAGTTTCCTTCATCCTACCCATTGACTATCCCTAATGGATTTCTAACATCGTTCTTGTCACAAAGGTGATAGGGGACTCTGCATTTGCACGGACTTCTGTGACCTCAACCTAGCTTGTCCCAAAGATGATTTTCCCTACCCGAAATTGACCAAATAGTTGATCTCACCACTGACCATGAAATGCTATCACTCATGTAAGGTTTCTCAGGTTATAATCAAATATTACTTGCTCCAGAAAATCAACACAAAAATACCTTCATGACTCCTTGGGGGACCTTCTGCATTATCGAGTCATGGTTTTTGCCGTTAAAAACGTTGGTGCTACATATCAGTGAGTCATGACTTACATCTTCGATGACATCATACATTGCATATTAGAAGATTACGTAGATGCTCTTCTTGCCAAATCCAAACATCGAGTTGAACACTTGACCATCCTTAAGGTCATCTTTGACTGCCTCATCAAGTATTGTGTTCGTCTTCAACCAAAGAAGTACGTCTTTATGGTACTTTCAGGAAAAATCCTTGGTTTCATCATTTCTTTGCATGGCATAAAAGTTAATCCTGCTAAAGTAAAGGCTATTCTAGAAATGCCTCTGCCTACTAATCTCTGTCAACTTCGAAGCCTACAAGGTAAGTTGTAATCCATTCATCATTTTATCCTGTAGCTTTCCAACCACTGTCAACCATTTCTTCATCTTCTCAAGAAGGACATTTCATTCAAATGAGATGGCGAATTCCATAAATCCTTTGATGCCTTAAAATAATACCTTCTTCAACCTCCAGTGCTCATTCCTCCTAAGGATGACCAACCCTTTTACCTATATATTTCCGCCAATGACCATTCTTTAGGTACCATGTTCACTCATTACGACGAACAACACAAAGAGTAAGCGGTTTATTACATAAGCCGTACCCTTCTAGACTACAAAACTAGATACACCCATGCTTTGAAAAACTCAGGTGAGCCTTAGTTTTCATTACCACCAAACTCTGTCATTACCTACTCAACCAAAAACCTTTTTTAGCCAATACTAACCACCAACACTATATGTACGCCAAACCCTATCAACATCAACGTGCTCCACATTGGCTTACGCTTCTTGCTTCGACCTCGACCTCGAATTCACTCATCAAAAATCCATCAAGGGAAAAACCATCACTTTGACAACTAGTAGATACACCTCTTTCCGGATATCAATCCTCTAACTTTGATTTCCCGGATGAGTCCATAACTACCCTCTCCTTAGACAAAACCACTTAGAAAATGACACTCTTCTTCGAAGGTTCCAAGTGTCGAGTGTGGAGGTGGGGCTGGTGTTATCCTCATTCCTCTTTATGGTGAACATATGCATTTATCTTTCCAACTAGATTTTAATTGTACAAACACATATTGTCAATACGAAGCACTCGTATTGGGTCTACAGGTTGCTTATGCCTTAAATGTTAAATCAATCAATATTTTTAGTAATTCCCAGCTAGTCGTAAACCAAGTCAATGGTATATACCAGTGTCGTAATGAAATACTTCAAAAGTATAAACATCATGTCGACATAATTTTGACTACCTTTGACCGTTACAAACTTTAAACCACCCCACGTTCTACCAATAAATTTACAGATACCATCGCCTACTTGGCTTCTTAGATACCCGCTTCACCTACCAAATCTAAAATCTTTCTCACAATACAAAGGTTACAATCACCCTATTATTTACCTCGTGAGGTCTACTCCATCGAGTCCGTTGTTCCTGACCCACGTGACCTTTGGTATAAGAAGTTTGCGCAAACTATCTTTCCCTTTTAGATTCTACTTGATCTTACTCGTAAGTGAAAATGTGACTTTCTTAAAAGTGTCTCTCGCTATGTCATCATGGGAGGTCTCCTTTATAAGCGCGGATTCAATAGTATTCTCTTATGATTCTTTACAAGTTCTTAAATTCCCTACAACATTAAGGAAATTCATGATGGAATTTGGAGGCCACTTTGGAGGTTTAGCTATCGCTAAATGCATTCTTTGCCTTGGGTATTATTGGCCAACCCTAAACCACATTTTTATGATTATGTTAAACGTTGTGTAAAATGCCAACAACATGCTAATCTTCATCACACACCTAGTCATGCCTTACAGGTCACATGAGACCTTTGGCCCTTTTCTCAATGGGGCTTAGATCTTGTCAAGAGATCAATCCCCATTCTTCACAACGCCATCAATGGATTATAACTGCTACTAAATATTATACTAAATGGGTAGAAGCCATTCCCCTCATTTCTACAAAAGATGAGAAAATATGTGAATTCATCAACCATCACATCATTTTTCGCTTTGGTGTTCCTCACCATCTCATTACTCATAACAAAAAGCAATTCAAAAACAAAACCCTACGTAAGTTGTCTGCGAATTTTGGAATCCAACTCAATTTCTCGTCACCTTATTACGAGCAAATCAATGGCCAAGCAGAATTGACCAATAAAACCTTGAAAAAAATTCTTATGAAAGTAGTTGACAATACTGGCAAGGATTGACATTCACACATTCCTTTCGCTTTGTGGGCTTATCGCACTAGTATTTGCACTTTGACTGCTGCCACACCTTTTTCTGGTCTATGGTACCGAGGTTGTCTTCCCTCTCAAATTCCTGATTCCATCTCTCCACATCTCACTACAAGACATGCTCAACGATGATGAATTTCACCAGGATCATTTGGTGTAAGTTGAGTTATTAGATGAACGTCACCTCAATTCTCTTGAACATATCCAAATCTACTAAAAACATATCAAACGTGCCTATGAAAAATGTGTCCACAAATGAACCTTTTAGGTCGGTGACCTCATCCTGAAGGAAAATCAACATGTAACCAAAGAAGATAAAAGTAGACGGGGAAATTTTTCTCCTAATTGGTTTAGACCCTATAACGTTACCCATGCCTATGGATCAGGTGCTTTTTGTTTGTCTTGACTCAAAGGTAAAACCAAACCTAAGCCTCTCTCAATGCCTTACATCTTCAAACATTTTATTGTTGACATCAAGTCCTATATCACTTTTTGTGAATTGATCGCTCATCCCTTGAGCGTTGTTCACCTTCCATATCACCCATTTTTAAAGATCAATGACTAAACAAGAATCGTGTGATTATCCATCACCTTTCAACCTCATCTTTAATATGAGTACCATGACACTACTCACAAGCATGATTATAATGGATACTTTTCATATTTTTAAAGATGGAATCCCATGGTCGTTCATCACTTGAAACCACCTCTTTCATAGTTAACCCCTATGTACTATGGTTTTGTATTCTAAATAAGAACCTAATCTTCCTCTATAGTCTTGTCCATGACTTAAACATCCAAAAAAAAAAATGGGATTCAACTCCTTGAGTCAAAATTCCAGCAAAAGATGACTCCCTCAAAATGGGACATCTCTTCTCTCTATTTTACCGCTATAAATAGACTTCTCCCTTAAAGGACAACTATATAAAGTTATTGCAAAAATATAATAAAAATATCCAGAAGCTTCCCACATTGATTAGCTTCGCGAAGACCTTAAGGAGATAATACAATCATCCCATATAGACTTCCCGCATTGATCAGTCTATTAAAAACAAACAAATGAAGAAAATGATGAATTTTTTGTCATGGACTTTCCTATTTTTGATCATGGGTTTCTTGCTAAGTACACATGCTTTATCATACATTAACCTACACTAAACCATCCGCTTTCACCTCATTACCTTTTACACCCTAGTTTTTCTCTCCGCTCAAGGGACTTGTTGCAATTTGTGAGATTTTGTGATCATGTGACTTTCTTCATCTTTAGAATAGTCCATTATGTAATGCCTTTAAGATCTAACATTCATAAGCACATCTTAGGTATGGTAGAATCATTAGGTTTCTTATCAATTAAGTGGCTCTTTTACCACCTCTTACCATTCACCTTCCTCATTACTTATTGATTATCCTATATAGGACCAGATCATCGACACCTATATTTAAAACAACTCAACCATGCCTATGACCTAAACTCAACCATGCCTATGACCCACATTCAATCATGCCTAAGATCTACCAACCCATTCCTCATATCCTTCCCTAGCTTATGGGAGAACTACATCGGCTTGAGGCCCCTTTTCGTCGGGGCTATGTAGGTAGCACTTCGAGGGCATGGGGCCCTTGAAGGTTAGCTTCGACCACTCTTCACCCTAACCTATTTTCCCCTTAATTTTCCTATTCACATCCTACCTTAGTTTGTTTCCATTTTCTATCAACAATTGGAAATGAAACCAAACAAGCAACAATTAATAAACATTTTTACCACATCATCACATTGGTCATTTATCATTTTCACATTTCCACTATAGAAAATATTTGGAAACTTAAACCATAACATGCATATACATCATCATTTCTCTCCATCATGCCTATAACTTGACTCCATCATGCCTATGACCTGACTCTATCATGCCTATAACCTGACTCCATCATGCCTATGAACCGACTCTATCATCCTATAACTCCGACTCCATCATGCCTATGACCTGACTCCATCATGCCTATAACTTGACTCTATCATGCCTATAACATGACTCCATCATGCCTATGACCTGACTCCATCATGCCTATGACCTAACTCTATCATGCCTATAACTTGACTCCATCATGCCTATGACCTAACTCCATCATGCCTATAACCTGACTCCAACATGCCTAATTGACCTAACTCAGCCATGCCTATAAGACCTCAACTCAATCATGCCTAATTCACCTAGTTTCCATCACGTACACAAATAATAATGGAAATTAAAACAAGTACACCATCCATACCATAAGTATCATCATCTATATAAATGAGAAAGTCTATGTATCCATACATATGTACACAAATACAAATAAATACAAATATCTCAAATTGCTCATATACAACCTCACTATCTTCAACACGCAGACCGGTATATAAAAATCAAAATCACAAAACTCACATATACATCCTCACTATCTTTGGCACACAGGCTAGTATATATATCAAAAAATCAATACAATAATCATCTCCAGTGACTAATCGTCACCCCACCTGATATCCCTTGACCTCCCCACCTATTCCCAAGATCCTTCCTACTCATGACCTATCTCCCCCATCTCAATTTCACATCCCTCAAATCATACCTATTTATACCCATTACCATCCCTATTTTCCTTCGAAACTACCTTCCTATCTCAAGACCTATCTCCCCCACCCACCCCCTCTCATTTCTCGTCCATTTTTCTCTAAATACTTGACCTGACAACGGTTCGTATTGACCAGAAATGGTCTCCCAAAACCAGCATCGATCACCTCATCCTTGGACCAGATGCCATCTAACTCGTGATCGACGCCGTCGGCAAACCCATGAACGACGTTGGTCATTGTCAGCGGCATCAAATCACCAAACCCTACCCTTTTTCTCTAAACATTCCACATTCTACCCTACGACCTACCCTTCTCTACACAAATCTCACCTAACCCATCCCCACCCGTCTTTAACCTATGTACCATTTCCTACAAGTACTATTTCTTGAATCCTCCTTCCAACTTCAAATTTGATTACCCCAAACCCATTTTTACCAAAACCTGATTTATACAAACAAATTCCTCTAACAAATGTAGAATGAGAACAAATCCTACATTGTCACGATGCCATCTTCATGGGGGTACATTGGGCCACTTCACCGGTGGTCCACCCGACCCCTATCTTACCTCTCTGCCATCGAGGAATGCCCTCCTCACCTCCAACTAACCAAAATGCTCACACCGATCTCGTGGACCCGCCTCGATTGACGGATCACCTCGCTCCGAGGCTCGCAAAGTTAACTCTTCGTCTCACTCCATCACTTTCCACTTTTCCACCACTCCTCTGTCATTTTCTACTATTAGAAAATGACAAATGATTCTACAAAAAGTAAAATTTTCCTTTTAATCCTAATCCGCTATGACCGACATCGCCGCCATATTGGTGCCCTAGTCAACCGTCGTCGGTCAACATGTAACCGACATTGGTCACACTTCAAAATAGTTTCCCTTACCCCACTCCCTTTTCACCGTCACCACTCATGCCTATACCTTTTATCATTCCGTCCACCCATTGAACCATACCTACAAGCTCAACCTACCCTTACAATTCCTTTGTTGCATCTTAGGAATTGGTATTTTACCTATACCTTGGCCTTACCTGTGCCATGACCTATTTTCCTGAACCTGACCAACTTGGTGTGACCATTGACCTTATGTACTCGTTATACCTTGTGATGATGTTACCTATGTTGTTTTATCCTAACAACAATACCTTACCTATTTCCATGCCGTTTATCTCGACCAAACCTTTGGTGTCTTCGGAACATACCTAAACGTTCTTGCACCTGACCTATGTTGTGTTTCGGACCATATCCTATACCTTGGATACATACATCACTTCACCCTTGTTTGAATAAACCTATCAACCCTGGACGATGTATATTTTATAAGCTCTTTAACCCAAAGATCCGTGTTGTAATCTATATGTGTGCATGTGTTTGATTTCCATTAACAATGACTTGATTTTTACCACGACCTACTACCCATTACCCAAGTTGACCATCACCCTTTCCCTCAATACTCAAAACTTTCCCCACCTATCTTCCCCACCTACAAATTTGTGAAACCACTAACCGATTCTGTCTTACACCTCATCAATGCCTAGTTTGAGGGGGATCACCTTCACCCACACATGGGGTAATCACTTCCTGTTTTTGTCAACATCGCTTACCAATACAAGCTACACAACAAAAAGGGGAAAAATGTAGACACCAAAATTGGGTCACACTCCCCTTGGTCCCCTTTCGAATAACCAACTTAAACACATTCACCTAACCATGACCCTTATACCCCACATTAATATTAATTTAATTATTTATAATTAAATTAATACTCATCCTCACTTCATTCATTATTTAATTACCTCAATTAAAACCAATTTCCACCTCACCCCACCACCTCACCTAGACACCTCACCATAGACCTATTCATAGCATGTTTCCATAACTAACTAAGACTTAGCCCTACTTACCTTAATGAACTAAGACTTAGTATAACCCTAAAATCACATGCCTATTCTCCCTCTAACCACATTCCCGCGTACCTAAGTGCAACGTTCCATTTAGACCCAGGACAAAAATGAGAAAAATATGGAAGAGGATAGCCAAGATCTGCTATTTTAGGCAACCTAGGATATCCCACCTTAATCGACGTTGGTTAACCCGAAATCGACGTCGGTAACCTAAACCGGGTCGATTACCATATAATCATTTTGGTAACCTTGTTTGAGAGGTTAGACACATTCTCAAGTTTGATAGCAAAGGAGATCTGCATGCAAGCAAGAACCAGAGCTCTTTCGTACATTCAGGTAGCCATAACCAACACATCCATTGATCGAAGATTTTTACATTCACGCTAAGAACTCCAGGAAGAAATTTAATGACAATGATTATCATTTCACTAATCAACCATCACCACCACCCATCCATTGAACCTGCACAATAGTAAGTGTGTCTCTAACTTGAACCACTTTATTTCTATTCAGTTTATAAGAGTTCTTCACCTTTTTTTATCAACCATCAACTATATTTTCACCCCACCACTATTACCTTCTTATGAACCCGACCATTCCCATCGACATAACCCTTTTAATCACCTCGAATATTCACAAAATATCCCTAGACCTAAACCAACTCCTCACCATCTTTGATCTAGTCTCAGACAAATCCCCAAAACCATGAACTATTGAGTTATTACCAGCCCACAGTAACCATCGCTGGTTCTTACTAAACTGTTGTCAATTATAGCAGATCTGGATTCACTCTTTATATGTGGTAGTCCTACTAATACCAGATCCCAATAACCCTTTTTAAGTGATTCAAGTGACCCAGAATTTGACCCTGACCTATTCCAACACCTTAGTTATTTACCTTATTTTTAGATCTGATCATAACCTAGCCTGTTATGTTATATTTGATTATTGTATTTGGATGAGATACCTAAATCATGTCAAATACAATAGGATTCTATTTACTTACATTATTTCTTACATTAAATTGTATTAAATAATGGGTTGACTACCACTGAGGAAGTATCACACTTCTTGGATCTAGCACACGCTAGAAACCCACTGACATATATTATTTAATCCTCTTTTTGTGGTCTTGTTGTGTATTTAAGGTAGTTCCTCCTAGCCAAAAGGAAGATTTCAAAGTCAACATTGTATCAAGAATTCAGAACGCGTGTAATGACCTTCAAATGACTATTACAACAAGTATTCTTCCTTGTCCCACACCCTTATTTGTTTCATCTAAAAACGTAAAGAAAATGGTGAAACAACCCTCCTACTCATATGTTTCTCAAATAAATATGTGACCTCTTCTTGATAGAAATATTGATTCCTATGTGGTACATGAATGAATGAATGAGAATTACTTCCATGTTCCCATCCACCACACTACACCGAAACACTCGCAATTTCCACCTCCACTAACTTGCAAAATGTGAGATTCAGTATCAAGCATGGATCAAGTGTTTAGAAACACTTCTCAAGGTATGAATTTATTTTTATGAAATTCATTTTCATTCACCACGGGTTTCTCACATCATGCTTATGGTGGTCATTCCTCGGATACTTGAACTTGAATGAGGCTCTTAATGTTTCGCACCCACAATGTTCCTTTCATGAATGAATTTGATAAGAGCAAATTCTTCATTTTTTGACCATGAGAAAAATTCCCAACCTTGTGATGAAATAAAAAAGTAACAATATAAGTGAAATTGGATTTTCCACAAATTTCTGGACTGAAACTAGAAACTTTCTATTTTTAGCAGATCCTAACCAAGACTGCTATTTTTGGCAATATTGCACTTTATTTTCACTCCCGATGTTTCTTTTTTGTCTAGAGGTTTACAGATGTCAAGAATTCACCTTATTTGACCACTTACTATTTTTAGTCATTTCTTGTCATGGAAACATGCTATTTTTAGTAAGTGCACTGTGGGTGTTGGATTGCAACGAAAGTGGTCTTGAAATTCTAGGTTTTATTCCAAGATTCCTTGCTCCAAATTTTAGATGATTCCTTCATATGAATGAGTGGGAAAATGAATTTTTCATCAAAGGGGGCATAATAATGAGAAAAAATCATTCCTCCATATCTCTAAAAATAAAATACTCCATCATGCAAGAAATGGTTCAAGTGAAACTAGATCTTTTGAGGATCCTTCACTCCAAGTTTCAGATGATTTCACTTATTGGATCTTCAAGAAATTGAAATATTATTTAAGGAGGGAAGCATGCTAAAAAAATAGTCCTCAATATCCCTAAAAATTAGGTACTTCATGGCACAAAAATTAGCTTGTGTGAAACTAAATTTTTTAGGATCGTTTTCTCCAATTTTCAAGTGATTATGTCTATCGGATCCTCGAGAAAGTGAAGAAGGGCATCACTTTCATTTCATTGTTGTGTCATGGAAGCCATTAATGGAGGATTGAATCTTTGACAATGAAAAATTCACCAAAGTGACCAACTGTGTGAAAACAATGAGTTCAACTTGTGTTCAAACTTCACGGAGGGATCTCGTTCTTTGATTTTTGGATGACGAGAATAAACAATGGAGTAGGGGTAAAATTGTGAACATAAAACCACTTTAAAACAAGTTAAGTTCATTTTTCTCTTCCATGCTAACCGTAGTTTGACCATGGTTGAGTGACAACTGAGTGTGGTTGAAACTAAGGTTTAATGGCTTGTATGAGGTGGGGTTTGTGCTCATTTTTATCCCCTCTAAACCTTTGGTGAAAAGGGACAAGAGGAAAAAATGGAGCTCTTAGAGCAAGATGCCGCTAAGTGGCACGATTCGGTGCAATGTGAGGGAGAGGGGTTTAGCCGCTTAAGCTCCCCACGGAGCTAGAGAGGGTCACATGAGGGACCAAAGAGGGGATGGAGGGTGTGGCACTCATTTTTCCCCATCCTTCCCCTTGGGAAAGGGACGAGGAAAAAATGGAGTGCTAGGATCAAAATCATGACATGTGGCAATCAGAAAATTGGCTAAGTATGGGATCAACACACTCGCACTAGAGAAGAATTTAACACTTAATTCTCGGAAATTGGAGAGGTCTTTTTAGTGAAATTTTATATGATTATGACTCCAAGGAACATTCCAAGATCAATGGAATATGTTTTAGAACAAAATTTTTCCTACAACTCGAAATATGGACCTATTTTGATCAGACAACGAGGTACACCGCTAAATATGAATTATGTTGAGAAATAATTAGGTCTTGTGAAAAATATGATTCTTCCACCATGAAGAGGATTATATCAACTTTGAATTTCTACTTTTTTAAATTCTAACTCCTTAGAGAGCTCCCAAATCATTTGCGGAAGTTTAGGTTCATATTTTGACCATTCATTCCTTACACCTGAAAAACCCACTTTTGCATAGTCTATCCCTAAACCACCAAATATTCCCTAAAATATCCTAAATCAATTCTAATACCTTATTTTCTCTCCAAAACCACCTCCGGATGATTATGATCTTTTGGTAATTTCTGGAGGATACACATTTGCCTTGAAACTATTAGAGAACTAGTCTTCAAAACTACTTTATTAATGAAAGAGATGACCTTGTTACATTACCTCAAACACTTACACATACTTTTTCAACATATTAGAGTATATATAAGTTCAATTTTATTATACAAAGAAGATAGAATAACCATGGGAGGGATATGGGAAGGATTTTGGAGAATTTTTTCACATTTGGCTTAGTTGGTATGTTTCAAATTTTGAATTTTTGGTCTAGAAGAAATGCATGACAAAAATGGCTCTAACTTAAGGACATTTCAATGTAAAGGGAAATATAGAACCTCATCGCTCATGGGTGAGCATACTTGTTTAAATTGGGAAATAGAGTCAATTCTTCACCACTAACACAAACAACAAGCAAACACGGGAAAACCAAATAAACACACCAACGAAAGGGAAATACACCACAACCAAGAAAGAAAGAACACAATAGAAAGGGAAATACGTTATGGATGGTAAAGCTATAGACACACCCAAAAACAAGTTGAGAGAAGTAATACCATCATGGAACAATGGGATGAGTTCAAACGTCTAAAGATTGAAAATAATCATCCGATCATGCCATGCTCTCGTGATGGTCATTAATCAATTTTATGGTGAATAACAACTATAATAGGAAAAATTTATTCCCTAAAAGTCAATATTTATATCATTAAAGGTTACTTTCAAATTATCACAATTGAAAAGTTCCTCACATATAAAAAAATCTGTAAATGACATGGAAACTATCGTATCCCTTCTTGAGTTTGTTCCAAATCAAAAACACAATGAGTTTCTCATAGAAAATATTCTAATTCTCACCTACAATTTTCCTATGTCTAGCATGATATGTGAAATGTTTGGTTATAATAACCTCGGTATCATGATATTTACACCTTCATCGATGATAAAAATTTCCCTAACAATATGAATTACTAAAACAAATGATCCCTAGCACAACGTGCTTCATGCTACACTATCCTCACTGACACCCTATATCAAAGACATTATGATGGAACTCTCCTAAGATGTATAAATAAAGATGAATCCAACTAAACTCTAGTCAAAGTACATGTTGGTATATGCAGCGCACACACAAGTGGCATGGTTCTAGATAAAAATATTTTACGCATGGGTTATAATTGGGCCATTATAGATTATGATTCTTAGAATTTTTTCAAAAATGTTTGGCATGAAAACAACATGACAATCTTGTTCATACATCCTCAAAATATTTTCAACCAATCACCATACCTTGGCTTTTCTGCCCATGGGGGATTAACCTTATAGGAAAAATGAAACCCACTTCCTTTGATGTCCATAAATTCATTTTCAGGGAAACCAAATAATTTAACAAATGGGTGGATGTCATGCCTCTCACTTATGTTACTGGTAATAATATTTAAAAATTTAAAACTTAACAATCTCATTTGTTACTTTGGCATCCATTCCTCCATTGCTACATATAATGGTACATCCTTCAAAAATAAAACCATTAAAGAGCTAGCCAAACGCTTTCACATATGCCTTCTTCATAGGAAGCCTTCCCAACTAAAAACCCTACTCAAATTCACGAGTCAATATTTTAAATAACATAAGCTAAAAAATTAAAATCACTTGTTGGGTTACATATTTTTCTTATCTTTGTGCTTGACTTGTGTTTTCAGGTGCGAGGATACAATTCTTCATTTTTCTTTTGGCTTCCACACTGCGCCATCACAGGTTGGAGTATTATGCCTTTCTCGGGTTGTGTCGACCTCATCTTCTCATCCCCATACTTCTGGGTTGATTATTCATCTCATCTATATTCACAAAAAATCATTTTTTCCTCATTCTTCGATTTCATAAGTAATCGCATCAGTCTATCGACCACCATCGGTTTATACCGACCTCCATCGGTTTACCAAACCAGCGTCAGTTCCTTGTTCTTTTGGTTAATTTACCCAAAAGACACTTATCTCATCTTCTCTTTTATTTAGAGTCTCTGTGTATCATTGTAATCTTTGTACTTGATAACAGTCATCAAATACAACTTTATCAGGTCACCATTAATCATTATCATTTTTCTCACGCCAAAGAACAATCGAATTAGTTAGACCGGCATAAACGCTCACTCTATTTTTGATATTAATAAAAATTTAGTAAATTTTCCTCCCAAAATTTGTTTTGTCCCATCTTAGTTGTTTCCTGTGTCATTTACAGAGAACAATTCACCTAATATACTTTGATTCACATGGTGTTGACTCACAACCAAACTAATGCCCTCATGTTTCACACTAGCCGCATCATTACCCCACCTAGTCCATCACAACCATTCATTCTATCATCTATGGATCCGACTCAGCTTATCCCAATCACCACCGGTGATGAGGCGTTCAGCGAGACTCCTCGACTGAATCTCGCTGCCCTCCAAGACTACATTGATCATTCTTCCTCCCAGATTCCTCAAGACAGCTTAATATACAACATGCCCATATCTATCCCTCCTGATCTATCCCCACTTCTGTGTTAGCTAGCACTAGTTTGGCACTACCGTCATCCACTTTATCACCTGTGGTGTCTCAAACTACATTCCACAGTCGCTATAGCTCATAACATCTACATTATCGATCATGCCCCCTGACATCGATTGTCCCTCCGACAGCCTCTATGAGTATAGCTTCATCTGCACCCACCACTTCACATATACCCATTACATCACAACCACCTCTGGTGTCGAAACTTACACCCCTTTCCAAAACCTCATCCTTTCTATCCCACAATCCTTACCCCCAATCGCCACTAGATTTGTTACAACTACCCCACCCACATACACATACTACCAATAACCCTCGACCTCATCTATCACTTATGTTGGCTATGTGCCACCCACATCTATTCCTCCTATGCAGTTCTCATACTCAACGCCACCATACACCAATATACCACCTACCTCAGTACATTCAACGATCAACCCCCTTTTTCTATAGGGGCACCCATTCATCCCAACATATTAACGACCTCATTAAAATGATGATGGAGAAGATGCAGACCTTAGAAGCATATGTTTATGGCTCCCGTAATTATTTAACATATGAGAAAATCTATAATAAGCCTACCCATCCATCTATTCACATTCTTCCTTACCAAGTGAATTGGGAAATGCCTAAATTCAATTGTTTCAATAGTAAAGAAGACCAGTAGAAAACTTGCAGTCATTCAAACATGGGTGTTATCTAATCACCCACAATGACGCGTTTCTCCTACGAACTTTCCCAATGTCCTTGATAGGAATAGCATTAGATTGGTATAGTGGACTACCTCCAAATTCTATTTATTCCTTTAATTAAGTAGCCCAAGCCTTCCTAGATCATTTTTCAATCAATGTTACCAAGAAAGTCACCATGACCGATCTCTATTCAACCTGACATTATGAAGAGGGATCTATCGCATATTTCGTTGCCCACCTGGAGTCTCATTAACCAATTGACGTTCAACAACCTCGGAATGAACTTATTGAGTTGTTCACTAGAGATTTTTCCAGACACATCTCACCAAATCTTCAAGTCCAAACCTTCCGAGCCTTTGATGAAGTGTTCACCATGGCCCAAAAACTGGAAATTCGTGCCATTGAAGAAAAAATATCCAATTACGAACAAGAACACCCCATTCAAATCAAACAATTTTTCTTCATCTTCAAAACCTCAAAACAACTATTCATAGCCTAAAGGATCGACCAACGTTGTAGTCCTCAAGGCAGGTCAACCTCATCCTTCTAATTAGGCCCAACCTTATTCCAATCTTTCTCTTTTCCAGGCCTTTCAGCTCCGACAGGGGCAATGAAAGTACACTTCAATCGTAGAGCCCTATTGTTCAATCTTAGAAAAAATTCTTAAAGATGGAGCCATTACACTTCCTCCCATAAAACCTCCTATGGGTTTTGATCCCATTTTTCCTATGCCCGCATGGTATAAATAACACAACTACTGTAATTATCATCGCGTTAAAGAACATAATGATGGTAATTGCATAACTTTTAAAAACAAATTTCAAGAGATGATAGATAATAGAGACCTTGTCGTAGACAACTCGAATGCGCCAAAAAATAAAAATTTGTACATCTTCAAAAATCCATTCCCTAATCATAAACCATCATCTAATAAAAATAGCAAACCTTCATCCAGTGACAACAATGTTTGTGAGGTTCACGCAGTTTTTGATATCATGCCAACTATTCCTCAAAACCTACCTACTTCATCTATTGAGGAAATCTTGGCATGAGCTCCTCCACCCATAGAGGAGCATACCTCTTCTACTCCACCCACAAAGGAGTCCCCCTCATCTCCCCTTTCTCTCATGGAGGAACCCAAACTTTCTACCAATTTCGTGTCATTGTCTGCTTCCCAACCTTCTAAACCGTCAACACTTGTTATTCTCCCATCCACAAGAGAATCATCATCGCCTTCTCCTCCACCGAGAGAGAAGTCTACCTCACCTGACCTATTATCTCTCCTACCCATGGGAGATTCTTCAGACATGTCACTACCTGTCAGGCGAAGTTATCCCCTAGCATCCCAGGACCCTATTGACATGATCTCGGCTCTCTTACCTACAGAATCTGAGGCCAGCCAATTCCCTATCTCACAAACATATTTTACAGGGATTGCCACCTAACCCATTCCATCCTCTTCTTCAGTAGTCCCATTTTCATGGTTGGTTGATTGTTTGGATTACGTTGATCATTCCATGCTCTAGGGATGTCTTTGGCTCCCGTTTTGACCCAAATGCAAATGTTTCCTGAAGATACTTCCACGATCTACCCAAAGGTATTTTCAAAAACCAAAACTACACTGACCATGCCAATTGAGATGGTTTCCTCTTCATCATTCCTACCTCCATCCAAACTTCTACCCATAACTATAACTATTCCCAAACCTAAAACCTACCCACACTTATCCCCCACCCATATCTAGACCCATCACTACTTTGGGAGTTATGCCGACATCAAGCCTTACTCACCCACCTTTCGATTGGACCTAGCCACATCTTCCAAAGTCCATAGTAGCATTATCCTCTCACCTAAAAAAAAACCCAACCCTCTAGGCCGCATACATTGGTCTCGCCTTACCAAACCTTTGTCACCTTCCCCTTCCGTCCATCCTAGGGCCTCATCCATCAACCTTGACCAAAAATCTCATAGCCAAGGCCACCAAAAGCTAAACAAATTACTACCGCATCATGAGCCTTTGTTACACCTCATCCACCCAAAACCAAACTCCCTCACCCTCACCCATGCATTTCATGCCACCTATGCCTCCACCGATTCTATAACCCCAACCTTTCCTATACAACTTCAACAAATGCCACCTACCCAACCTCTACCAACCACATCTCCCACAACTTGGTTACCACTATGGGTAATCTGTATGACATAAAAGTGACATGCAAGGATGATAATCGGCAAGTGACCTTACTCGTACTGACCTCCCCGAGGTCGTGCCGAGACAATGGTGGTCTGAAATGCGGTTGACTTAGATAAAGCCACAATGAGATTATGGCCGATTCTCTATGATAGAAAAGATATAGGTGAGGATGAGAATCGACAAGAAACTTTCCTATGGCTAACTGTAGGAGGATCAATGACTAAGATCTGGTAGTGTGATCTCCTGGTAACTGAAATGACAAAGGGGAGATTTAGAGGCTATGAATGGGTAGCGTAAATTCCTAGTGGTTTATCCTCCTAATTAGGATCTAAGTATTAATCTAAATTGAAGTCTCCGAATTAACTTAAATTGAAAATAACAATTTATACTACTGCTGAAAGGGAAACTAATCTAAACAAAACACAAGATTGAAACATTATAATTACAAACAATAATTAAAATACTTTTATACTAAAATTAAACAAGCGAGATAACTTTGGTGTGGTTATTCACCCGTGAAAATTTGTGAATCTAGATGAAAGATAGCTAATTAAATTTATTGAAAACCCTCAATCTTACCTCGTGAGGAACGAATCATAGCTTCTCAAAAATATCATTCCACACAGCTTTCCTAGCAATATATGAAAGCGAGCTTAGCTGAAATGAAATGATTCACTACTCTATTTGATAATAACTTTGACGATTTAAACCTAGGATTTTCTTGAGCAAGGAAAACCCGATTGTGTTGTAGTTCTCCCACTCAATGTGCTATTTTCATTCTTGCATGTTCATGTGAATCCAAAAAGTGTGAATGTGATAATGTCAAGTAGAAGATTATACTCAAACAATGACAACTTTGGATATAAACCGAATACAATACAAGTAAGAGAGGGATAGTGCAAGTGAACAGAGCTTGACTATGTGATTCCTAGCAGGATTTCTTTGCGGGATACAACACATATCTTGAGAAATTTGTTATCTATTTCTTGTGACAAAACAACAACTCGCAACTCTAAGATTATCAAATGAACTCTAATCTAGAACTGAAACTATCTTATGCAAAGATGATTGTGTAGGATAGCAATGGAGCAAAATGATAGTGTTAAGATCAATGATCTCTAAATCAAAAGGAAGAAAGGAGCCTTGAACCGAGAGGCTAAGAATTCATAAAAAATCTAAACCTATTAAAACTTATGGAAGAACTTCAAAACACACTAAATAATAATTCATAGAGGAGAGGGGCCATTTACTTGTAAATAAGTGGGTATTTATAGCATCTAGATTTACTGTGAGGGCAAGTTTGAATTGAACTCTTCTATTATAAACAAAGATAAATCACTATTTACTAGGCAAAAAAACATAAATGCAAGCAAGAGTGGTTGAGAAATGCAGATGCAAATTGAATTTTTACGTTTACGAAAGCATTGGAACATTATGAAAAATGTGCATAGGACTACCACCCCGCATAGGGTGGTGGTTACAGGACCATCACCATGTGCGGGGTGGTGGTTACATGACCACCGCCTTGTTTTGGGTGGCGGTCATGGGATCACCAGCAGCAGGCGGCGATCCTCTAACTTAAAGATTAAAATGAAAGGATAAAGGGGAAGAGGTTAGAACAAAACATGCAAAAGCTAGACAAGGATTTTTAGGATGGAAATGTATACTTGGCAAGCTTTTTTGGATTCTAAACACCTTGTGAAGAGATCTGAATCATCATTGGGGTTTTGTAACCTCTCTCCCAAGCCCGATCACAAGATACTACATTTTGGGTATGTACATATTGCCCCCTCGAAGAAGCATTTTAACCATGAAGAGGCATAAAATGGTGGGTTTGAGTATGGCGGTCCTGAAATGGGGAGTTAGAAGCTATACCTAACATACTTGTGTGTCATAGTGTCACCATCTAAATTACCACTATCTCTGCAAAATGAAAAAGGGACTCAAGTGTAGATAGATAAAATAAATCAAACAATAAATACTAAATTAAAATGAAATGAGGACTTATCATTTGCGCAAGGATAAGAACTTACCTCCATCGGCACTCCAACTCTGTGAAAGAACTTTCCAAACAAGTTAGAATATTATATATCGATTTGGTGGTTTTTGAGCTCTGGGACCCACGGTAAACGTTTTCGACGAGCCTATAGTCAAAACATTTGTTGTGAGATTGTGATCATGACTCGAGAGTAGGAGATCTATTGGTCCGAAAATTTGTCGGGTGGGCAGATCTATGGATAGACAGCAGCCCAGCAGGTGTGTAGGGCATAGCCCCTCTTTGAGACAACAAAGTGAAACTGGTTTATTGTTATTCTACCAGCAGGAACATGTGCAAGTCCTACAATATTCTACCTTTAGGAGGGGGTTTTGGGATCTCATCCCAGTAGAGTTAGTTCCGACGAAGAACAGAAAGGAATGAAGGAAGGAATGGAAGAAAGATGGATCTGAAGGGAGAAAAGAAATGAATTCCAAAGTAGAAAGGTCAGAGGGTTTATGTTTTGGGCTGGTAGTAAATAGAGCCAAACTTACTCACATAAATAAATAAAGCAATACTGATAAACAAAATGACAAAAGTAGATATGAATCTAATAGAATAAACACACAGATCTAACGTAAGAAAGATCTAATGCATATAACACATGAATTCAGCACAAAGTCTCAATATTTGTATTAATGTTTTCTTCTGTTACAAGAAAGCTCAAAGTCTTTCTCTCCTCACTTCTATTTTTCATACAAGATTGTCCACCCCCTTTGAATACTACAAGTATCCAAGTATTTATAGAAGGAGAAGGAGAAAGAAGACAAAAAGGAGCCAACAACTTATTTACAAAATATCTACAAAATATCTAAAAGTCAAATGTTGACTTTGGGGAAATTTTGTGGATGACAACATCCCATGGTGCAACATGGATGATGTCATCACGTGTGCCAACATACTTTTAAATACTTTTACAAAAATGGGATTTATCCTAGAAGGAGGAAGCCTATTCATCATCATCCCTTTGCTCGAATGGAGTGTCTTGCTTCTACTCTAGAGAGGCGATATGATATTGAGCTCGATACTCCATAAACTTGCTGATCATCTTCTGAAGTTGATCATGATCGGGACCCTTTGTGTGGTCTCCGATGACTTCACAAGTTTCTCGTTCATCTCTGAGCCTATCAGGGAGCTTGAAGTATTCATTTCCTACCTCAATCAAGTACCCGACAAAATTGCGGCAAGCTAGAAGGTTGTTAATAGATTCTCGGTCAAAAGTGACCTCTGGCACCACACCTTGTGATGTAATTCCCTTGAAAAGCTGAATAGTATCGTTTGCTTCTCTTAAGGTGAATGATGCGTTAAGCAACCCTGAGACATCCTTAAGATGATCTGCTCCATTTGATGTTTTCATGTCAGGGCTTCCTCCTTGATTTTGTCTATCTTTTCTATTACAAACTCCATTTGGTCAACCCGATAGTCTAAAGTGACAAGCACTTTGTTGTGTGCTCGTGGGTGATCAATGATGCTGAATTTTAACAAATCATCGGTCGGAAGTCAATCATTTTCTGGAATGTTTCGTGTTGGAACCTAGTATGGTCCAACTCTTGGGACACATAGTTCATTGTTTTCCTTATCTATACCTTGGTAGAGGCCTGTGAACTTCGTGATTACTTCCTCACTATCTTTGAGGATCTTCTCTCTCCAGGAGGACACTGCTGCACCTTGTTCGCCAATCTTGGCGTATTCATTTATCTTCTCCTGACTAAGGACTTCAGGAGTTTCAGTGGCAACTATAGGAGGTGCATTGCCCATTCTTTGTAGAGCTTGGAGAAGATGTTCATTTTGTTCCTTTAACATTCTCTTCTTCTCCTTTTCTTCTTGTAGTTTCTTACAAAGGGCATCCACGGCTGACAAGGCCTCTCCTTGCAGGCTCTCTGATGATGTTCCCATTGTGACCTGGGTCACTATAAAATCTATAGGAGACAGATCTTCTTTCTTCTTTATGGGATCCGGGTAGGCTATCTCCATAACCCTTTCACCTGAAACACTTTTTGAAAAGTGAGTTATCGATTTTTGCTTCTTTGGTCCTTTAGGCGGGATGACGAATAAGTCCATGGGTGCAATGAGGACTTTCCTTTTGTGTTGTCTTAGGTGGTCTGATATCCATCTTGGACTTATGGGAGTGGGACCAGAGGATGAAGAAGAAATAGGGGTGGAAGGAAGAACGACTATAGTGGACACGGGGAAGTGTGTCGAAACACTTGGTGGTAGCATGGAGAAAGGGGCCAACACACCAACGCTCATGGGAATAGGAGTCACTACAAGAGAGGAGGCCATGGGGGTGGAAGGGATCTACGAGATGAGGGAAGAAATGTTGGGGGATAGATCCGCAAGGGAAGAGAAGATGGAGGAAGAGGGAGGGGGAACAGTAGAAGACGGAGGAGAAGACACAACCAAAGGAGCGGTTGTTTGAGTGACATGAGGAGGAGGAGGAGAAAGAAGGGGAACGGTTGGTACTTTGCTAGTTGTAGATGTGACAACATCCTGAGTGGATGTGTCCGTTGGAGCACTTACCGCTTCTTCTTTTCCTGGGGACACTAAGTCCACAACTTGCTCTTCTGCGGTAGTAGGAGGGCTTTCAGGAGCTTTCTCTTGAGTAGTGCTTGCCTCTCCCACTTTATCTTTTCCTTTTCCTTTAGGCAAGTGTTTTGGCCTAGTGGGTGCATTTCCCAGGGGAGATGTGATAAAATCTACCCCAAGATAGATGATACCATTTTTCTTACACCAATGTTCGATGTGTTACAGAGTAGGTTGAACCCTTTCTTGGATGGTCTGGGGCACTTTGTTCCTATCAATATCCGTGAACGACCAATCATCCCCTTCCGTGTCTAGGTAAACCTGATCAATTTCCTGATCAGTTTCTAGGAAATCCTTTGGGATGATGGCCACACCATATTGAATGATCTCTCGCCAGGGCCAGCTGTGAGTGATCCTTTCACCTGAGTTCGACTTCATGATTTAAGTCAATGTAGATATCCTCAATCTGAGGAACGTGGATAGGATCGATCTTTGCCCCTAGAAGGTAACCAAGAGGATCGAAGGTTGGACTTGTCGGGAAATTATGCTTTAAATTAAGAAATTCAAGCTCTGCATACATCTCCCAAGATTTACTTTGTGAGGGGCATGTGTACCTACCTATTGTGAGGGGGAATGGAGTTCCTCCCTTCTTCCTCTTCATACACTTCTTGTGATAAGTCATAAGCTACCTTGATAGCTCCAGAAGGATCGAGTTTAGGCCCCGCATATCTTGGCAATCTTGTGGGTTCTCCCAAGAAGTTGGAAATAGGTAAAGGTGGGGAATTGCATTAAAAACGCTCCCACTTCCTTGTGATGGTGATCATGCTTTTGCTTGTCCGACCATGAGTCATGTTGGGCCTCAAGAGGTAGACGATGCCATAGAAGAAGACATAATTGATCTTGCTTGAATTGAGCTATGTTGTTCTCAATCCTCAATTCTAGATATTATTCATATATTTTAACCTGGGGCCATACCCCATACTTGAACTCAACCACAGGTAGTCTCTCTCTCGAGGTAGCCGCATATACAACATAGGAGTTTATATAGAACCTCCCAGTTGTTGAAAGTCATTGAAGTTGTTCCGAGATTGTATCACTGATAATTTTGGCCCAGCCAAAACATTGATCGGGCACATTTTTATTCATTGTTTCCAAATACCTAAGCATCCACTTGTGAAAGTAATGGGCATCAGGGAGCCCATGTACTCTGCTTAGGAAGGTGATCGTGTCACTCAGCTCTTCTAAAAAATCACTGCGATGAATGACTTGGGGCCACCTGCTCGCCACCTTTTTATTCTTGAGGTATACCTCGTTCATCATTTGCATGCACTTGTCCTCATTATCGGTCCAAGTCTTCATGCAGTCTTCTTGACTTACTACCACAAAATGTCTGTGGTGGGGGATGCCCAAGATAATCTCAAAGTGTCAGTTGTGAGGTTTATTATCACTTTGCCGTCCTCATTTTCGACACATCTTGTGTCCTTGTTGTAACAACGACCCACCAACATGATGAATTCATTATCAATTGCGCTCACTGGGAGCCCTACAAGTAAAAGTGCAGACCACTTCCAACCAATTTATCCATCCATGGGCTACCTGTGACCTTCTTGGTTCTGGCCCAAAAGTCATCCATGTCTATATGCCCAAGTTCTGAATCTCTGATATCGAGATCACACTCTACAAGTGAGTCAGGCATCCTGACCTTTTGGTATCTATACTTCATTTCCTACTCCATCAACTTGGCTTTGCCTTTGGACTTGGTTGGCTTCTTACTCGATGAAGAAATAAGTGCACTCGAGGATTGCTATTGCTCTACAAGAAGAATCAGAGAGTTCCAACATAGAAGGGCCATGTTAGCCATCAAGTTGTCCATAAAAGCTTTGCAAAATGAAAAATTACCAACTTATGAGCCTCTGGGCGTAAGGCGCATCCTTACTATAGGTTGTAGGGGTTTTGAAAAGCAAGGTGCACTTTTAGGGAGTGTTGCATGGGGGAAAGCAACGCCAAAAGGGGCACGAGGTGCGGAAAGGCTACACACAACATTCAAATGTTGATGTCAAGGAATGTGCGCTTGCACAATAGGAAGTGCTTTAATTGGGTGTAAATTTGTTTGGTGTAGCAAGGTCTCAGGGTGCGCCATTGGTGCAGATGTGGCAGATGTTGCATGAGGGTGAGGTGCGCAAACACATTTGTAGAAGGTGCAACACATAGGTCAAGTGCACCAAGGGGCTTGGTTGTACGTGTGCACTGAGAAAGGGTTTACACAACATGCAAGTGTTGTTGTAGTTGTTTTGGCGCCAGCGCTTGCGCCTTAGGAATTTTGTAGTTTATAAGGTGCGAGGAGGGATTATGCTACATGGTCCTATTATGCGCCAATGACGTGACTATTTTTTATGCAACATAGAGAAAGGGTGCACCAAAGGGGCGCGACTGTGTTTAGTGTAGCAGGGTTTGCAATGCGCCATAGTGAAAATAGTTTCACTATGTGGGCCGATTTCCCTTTTTCTTGATTTTTACTCTCTTTTGGCTCAGATTTTGATGTCCAGGAGGGAAAAAATAGCAAGGCAAGGAGTGAAGGACAAATGGGCATGAGTTATTTTTGAGGCCAAGCCTCCCAGATTTGCAGATCTGGAAGAAAAGGAAAAGGAGAGTTTGCAGGTGGGTACTTGGGTTTGTAAATGACATTATCACATTTATAAAATCTAAGCAAGTGATTCTTAGTGGATGTAGCCCAAATTGGGTGAACCATGTTAAATCTTGTCTCTTTGTGTTGTGTTATTTATTCTACACTTTTATTTGAGATCTGTAATATTTTCTGCATATTAGTTTCTACTATTGCGATTCTGTAAGGGATTATTCCGCATATTTTATCTCTTATTTCCTAACAATTGGTATTAGAGCCTGGTTTGGTTTGCTGAAGTGTTGAATCGCAGGGAAAGTTTTATCTTGAGTGGGAGCTATGGCAGATGATGGAAGATCTAGGGTTGATAAATTCAACGGGCATAATTTCAGTCTTTGGAAGATGCAGATGGAAGATTACCTTTATCAGAAGGATCTTTATACTCCGTTATTTGAGAAGGTGAACAAACCCTCGAGTATGATAGATGTGGAATGAGATTTGTTGGATCGGAAGGAACTTGGAATGATCCGGCTGTGTCTTGCATCTTCGGTATTATTTAATGTTTCAAAGGAAAAGACTACAAAAGAACTGATGGATGCATTAGGGAAGTTGTATGAAAAACCCTCTCATTTCTAATAAGATATTTTTAATGAAAAAGTTGTTTAATATGAAGATGTCGAGAATAGTTCAAGATAGCAGATCGTTTAAATGATTTCAATATGGTTGTGAATATGCTAGCTTGTTACAATAGAATTTGATGAAGAAGTTAGGGCTTTATTAATTCTATGCTCTTTACCCGAAAGTTGGAATAGCACAGTAATGGCGGTAAGCAACTTCGGTTCAGCTAACTCGAAGTTGAAGCTTGAGGATGTTGTAGGGGTGATGATTCTAAGCGAGGAAATGTGGCTCGGGGAATCTTCTACTTCGGGGAATGCTTTGACAATGGAAACTAGAGGGAGACAAGAATAGAGGAAACTGTGGAAAATCAAAAGATCGGGCAAGGTCAAAATCCAAGAGAAAGATTGTATGTTGGAACTGTGGAAAGTCTGGGCATGCAAAGAAGGACTATTGGGAGCTTTGGGACAAGAAGAAACAATAGGAAGAAAACAAGGAGGCAAATGTGGCATCGGGTAATGTATGCTAGGATGCTTTGATTCTTTCTTTACATAATATTACTGAATCTTGGGTTTTAGATTCAGGGGCTTCTTTTCATGCTACTCCACATAGGCATTATTTTGTTGATTATGTTCAAGGGGATTTTGGGCATGTTTTTCTTGGTGATGATGAGCCTTGCAATATAGTTAGAAAAGGTTTTGTTCAGGTTAAGATGTAGAATGGGAATACATGGCTATTGAAGGATGTCAGACATGTGCCTACATTAAGGAGAAATTTGATATCGGCGGGGCAATTGGGAAGTGATGGTTGTACTGTGATATTTACAGCTGACTCTTGGAAGGTCACCAAGGGTGCTCTTGTGGTGGCAAGAGGTAAGAAGGTTGGAACCTTGTATTTAACCATTGATAGTACTAATGATTGTAATCTTGTGGCTTCAAATGCAGATACAACATTATGGCACTATAGGCTCGGTCATATGAGCCATAAGGGCATGGAAATCATAAAGAAGAATTTTCCTGGATATACAGAAACAAGTTTGGATTTCTGTGAGAACTGCATATATGGGAAACAAAAGTGAGTAAGGTTTCTCAAGGTTGGACCTACGAAGAAAGAGAGTAAGTTAGAGCTGGTACATTCTGATGTGTGGGGCCGGGTCAAGTATCATCTCTTGGGGTTCAAGTTATTATGTTACTTTTATTGATGATGCAATAAGGAAAGTTTGGGTTTATTGTATTAGAAACAAATCTGATGTATTTGATACTTTTGTTAAATGGAAAGCCTTGGTAGAGAATGAAACATGCCTTAAGTTAAAATGTCTCAGGTTAGATAATGGAGGGGAGTATTGCAACAATGAATTTGATGATTATTGTTCTAAGAATGGAATCCACAGGAAAAAGATGGTTCCAGAACCCCACAGCAGAATGGGGTGTTAGAAAGGATGAATAAAACAATAATGGAACATGCTAGGAGCATGAGGATACATGTAGGACTACCTCTTTATTTTTGGGCAGAAGTGGTGAGCACAACTGTGTACTTGATAAACAGAGGACCCTCAAGTGCCTTGGATGGAGGCATACCTGAGGAGGCTTGGTATGGTAAGAAAGTCGATTACTCATTTCTTAGAGTCTTTGGATGTGAGGTGTTTGTTCATATTGACAAGGATGATAGGACCAAGCTAGAGGCTAAATCAGAAAAATGCACTTTTATTGGTTATGGTGGTGATGACTTTGGATTTAAATGTTGGAGTATTAAAGACAAGAAAATCATTCAATCTAGGGATGTGGTCTTTAATGAGAAATTCATGTATAAGCAACAGTTGCAGGAAAACAGGGAAGAATCCAAGAAAGAATATGCAGTGGTAGAGGATCTTCCGGATGGGAAAGTGACCCATGAATCAGTTCAGGAACCTACTCAACAGGAACCCCAAACTCCTACAGTGAGGAGGTCTTCTAGGGTAAGAAAAGAACCTGAACATTTTTCTCCTTCTCTTTATTATTTATTACTCACTGATAGTGGAGAGCTAGAGAGATTTGATGAAGCAATGCAGGTAGATGCTAGTAAGAAGTGGGAGAAAGCCATGGATGAGGAGCATAAGTCTCTCATGGAGAACCAGACTTGGGATTTGGTGAAGCTACTAGAAGGCAAAAGAGCATTGCAGAACAAGTGGGTGTACAGAGTTAAAGATGAAGGAGGAAAGAAAAGATATAAGGCCCGATTGGTGGTCAAGGGGTTTGCACATAAACAAGGTATATATTTTGATGAGATTTTTTCTCTTGTAGTAAAAATGACTTCTATCGAAATTGTTCTTGGAATAGTGGCAGTAGAAGACTTGCACTTAGAACAGTTAGATGTAAAGACTGCATTTCTCCATGGTGATTTGGAGGAGGAGCTATATATGCAGCAACTAGAAGGATATGAAGTCAAAGGTAAAGAGGAGATGGTGTGCAAACTGAAGAAGAGCTTGTATGGCCTGAAACAAGCTCCACGTCAATGGTATAAGAAGTTTGATAGCTTCATGATGGAGCAAGGTTATATTAGATGTCATTCTAACCATTGCGTGTATACAAAGAAATTTGAGGATGGAAGTTATATTATCCTATGTTTGTATGTTGATGACATGTTGGTTGTAGGTAAAAACATGCAGGAAATAAAATTACTCAAGAAATAACTAAGTGAATCCTTTGATATGAAGGATTTGGGGGCAGCTAGACAAATCCTTGGTATGAGGATAACTTGGGATAGGAAGGAATGAAAGCTGACTTTATCTCAGGAAGAGTACATTAAGAAGGTATTGATAGGTTTAACATGCAAGATGCTCAACCGGTTGGGACTCCTTTGGCGTAGGCCAT
This sequence comes from Taxus wallichiana var. yunnanensis, assembly GCA_018340775.1. NCBI lineage: Eukaryota > Viridiplantae > Streptophyta > Pinopsida > Cupressales > Taxaceae > Taxus > Taxus wallichiana. The sequence continues at coordinate 1,000,261,235 of CM031242.1, read as the reverse complement.
TTTAAGTTATCAAAGGAGTAAAGTGTCCCAAGACAGAGCGAGAAAGAAACCAGATGTCCAAGGTACCTTACTCATCAATGGTTAGCAATTTGATGTATGCTATGGTGTGCACTAGGCTTGATATTGCCCATGCAATGGGAGCTGTGAGTAGATTTATGAGTGATCCAGGTAAAGAGCATTGGCAAGCGATAAAGTGGATCCTTCGTTATTTGAGAGGGACCATGGGGAAAATTTTGTGCTATAGTGGATCAAACACCACTTTACATGGTTATGTAGATTTAGACATGGCTGGAGATGTAGATAGTAGGAGGAGCATGACATGTTATATTTACACTGTAGGTGGGACAACAGTGAGCTGGATTTCACGACTACAAAAGTTGGTGGCTTTATCAACCACGGAGGCTGAGTATGTTTCTACCAGAGGCAAGCAAAGAGATGATTTGGTTACAACAATTTCTTGAGGAGTCAGGGCATAAGCGAGTAGGAATGTAAGCTGCTTAGTGATAGTCGAGTGTTATACACCTAGCTAAGAACTCTGCTTTCCACTCCAGGACAAAGCATATACAGTTGAGATATCACTTCATCAGGATAGCTTTGGAAGAAGATAAGTTGAAGTTGGAGAAGATTCATACCAGTCATAATCCTGTAGACATGATGACCAAGGTGGTCACAAGGGATAAACTAAAGCTATGTTCAACTTTGGTTGGCCTTCGCAGATGACAGTGAAGGGTTGAGAAGCTTGCTCAGTGGAAATCAGTCTCCAAGTGGGAGATTGTTATGTTTGTGGAGCCTGTTTTCATGTTAGAGTGTGGTACACATTCTATGTGTTACACTCGGGTATTTTTGGAGGTCCCACTCCGCCGGTGAGTGGGTCGGGGGTTCGGGGCAAAGCCCCAAGCAAATTTTCATGGGTGGTTTATTAACCCATGGGTAATGGGTAACCGTTATGGGCTTTTTTTATGGCCCATGGTTTTTCGATACCCATTGTTTTGATACCCACGGTTTTTGCCCATTATTTTGATACCCATGGTTTTTGCCCATGGTTTTGATACCATGTGGTTTTGTATCAAATTGCTTAAGCAATTTTTATTTATATGGTCTTATGCATATGATAGAGAGACAAGAAAATGTATTGCAGATGTGTTTTGAATTTGGGTGTGAATTCTATAGAGTTTGTTGAGCATAGCTCCAAACGGATTTGGGTATTGTATTGAGAGAGTGGAGGCTTGTAATAAAATATAAGCAAGTGATTCTTGGTGGATGTAGCCCAAATTGGGTGAACCATGTTAAATCTTGTATCTCTGTGTTGTGTTATTTATTCTGCACTTTTATTTGAGATCTGTAATATTTTCTGCATATTAGTTTCTACTATTGCGATTCTATAAGGGATTATTCCACATATTTTATCTCTTATTTCCTAACATTATCCTTTCCTTCTAAATTCATTTTATTATTCAAAAATCCTAATACCTAGCCCAACATCCATAAAAACAACAACAAGGATGGTAGAAACCACTTACCCAGTATAAATAACGATGAAGGGATGAGGTGGGGTCCACGATCACGACAAATGGCACGCGCGGGCTGATGAGAGCAACTGACAGGCACAGAGGAATAAATTTTCACATTTTTTCAATTGTGAAAATGACAGGTCAGGTGTGCCTATATATAGAAAAATGTGCATTTATTGCACCACCAACTTTTTCTTTGGCGCACTGGGAGAGATGTCGACATGGAGGAGATTGCGCCTAGGCACACTTTTGGATGTGTCGACAGGATGATGGCTGCACCTAGGCGCACTTTTGGGAGGCGCAACATTTGGAGTGCTGACACTCCAGGAAGTGCGCCAAAGGAAAAGATGGTGTAGTTTTGCAAGATGTTGCATTAATGGTTCTTGCGCCCAACCCAAAAAGGTTGAAAATGACCAAGTTCTTAAAAGTTGATTTTCGGGAAAGGAGTTCTAGGCCATTCAACATTAATAGACCTTAACAGAACTCGAAACGGAATTTTGGTCTGGTTACCTGCAAAATTACCCTTGTCAATTTTACAAGATAACAAGATTGACCTACGAAGTCTCAAGTTAGTTCTTCTCAATTTATTGTTTTTAAACCTAAAATATAGAAATGTTGAAAACTTTGTCTTGGGGGATTATTTTTGGAAATGTTAGTTTTAAATGAGTCTCTAGGGGGGGTGCCCATAGGGTAGGTCTTTATTTTGTCAAAAATGATGTATTTTTTCTTTTTAAAGTGTTTTTAGGGCTTTGGGGGTGTTCGCCATTCAGGATAGGACTCATTGCCCCTACACAGGGGTGGCGGTCATGGGACTGCCACCCTATGATGGCAGTGGTTATAGGACCACCACCTCATAAGGTAGTAGTTACAGGACCGTATCCTCGAAAGGTGGTGGTTATGGAACCGCCACTCGCATGCAGGTGATGGTTCTAAACGAGTAATGCAAAAAAGATGTATTATTTAATTGTTTTTGCATTTTTGACATTTTTATATGTTTTTGATGATTTTTCCAGTTGGATTATGTTACTAAATTACTCTTTTTCTCTGTTTTGGGTGGATGCAGAAGGAGTATATCATATGGAGTAGAGAGAGGGAGTGTGATTGGCTCCCAGCAGTGTTAGAGGCACCTGACTCAAACAGAGAGTGGGGCCGGTATTAGGATCACTCATGTTACACCTACTAGTCACATATTGTGTGACTTATTTTCATATTGGGATTAGACCGAAATTTCCGCTTTTAGGTGTTAGGGGTGAGTGGAGTATTACCCTGGAGGACGTCTATCGCATACTGGGGGTTCCGATTCTTAGGAGTCTCTTAAGACAACAAGATCCAGTCTCGTGATAGTTCAAAGCTATTATATGGGAGATGATGTTATCTCCATGGGCTCGAAGAAGGGGGTGAAGGTCCGTTCCATTGCTGTTTCTCCTATCCCTATGATCCGAAAGGCTATTATGGGTATCTTGGCCTTGTGGTTGATTGGGGATAAGGGAGGGGATACTCTCTTATACTGTTGGGCTCCCATTATTGCACAAATTGAGGCCCATGGCCATGTTTATGCTTGGGGAGCAGACATTCTTGGACCACCTACCACGATTTATATAGGGTGGTCAGATTATAGGGGTAGTCATTGAGTCACCCTCCTCAAGTTATGAGTTGGGTGTATGAGTGCATCATTCCCTATGGGAGAGGTGTATAGGCAAAGGATCCGGGGTTGTCAGGGAAGTGAGGTGGATAGGGGTGACTGTACTCATGACATCACACCATCCAGTGGATTCTCTAACTATTGCAGACATGGAGGCCACTCCTTATCAAGCCATGGTAGGGTTATGAGGAGAGGAGACACATACATTAATTTCCTTGCTATTCCGCAGGTCACCGGTAGACAGGGGTAGTAGAGGTTGGAGACTCACCCATTTGATAGAGTACTCAATGGTTTGGCCTCCCTTATGTCTATATGCTTCCTCCAAATGGGGCATAGTGTACAGTGTCTATTCATGAGGCCGGGAAGGTCCTGAGGCCGAGGTTGAACCACGATTACTCCAAGAGTTCCCATTACAGTAGTTAAGGCGCATGGTTCATGCTCGAGGGGTAGCTAGTGCTCCTCGAGCACCCTTACTTATGATCGGGGCTGCTCCTACTCATAGTGGAGAGGGAGATGAGCCCATTGATGTGGACTCAAACTTTGAGGAGTTCACCGAGGGGAGACAGAGGAGGAGACAGGAGGAGGTGAGACCGGTGGGACGACCGAGGAGGATGAGAGAGATTTTGAGTGGCATGACACTCAGGATATCCTGAGGGCTGAGAGGGCGGAGGAGAGCATAGAGAAGGTGACCCTGATCTCAGAGGAGTTACCTTCTTAGGACATTGGGGGAGATGATGAGTCCGTGGTAGGACGTCATTTCTTTCATGATTTGGGGTAGGTTCCACTATCCACAACAATGTCGATAGTAGGTGTAGTTCCTAGAGACCCTACACTGATGCTTGGAGATCCGAGTGAGTTACTACTCTTTTCCCTTTTGTTGTTTCATTTGTTTTTGACTTTATTTTTGACAATTTTCTAACTTGTTATTTCTCTTTTTATTTGTAGCGATTGCTGAGGGATGGTGAGACTTGATTCACCGAGTGTGTGTGAGACACCTGTTGCTCCCCTGAGAGTACTTGGGCCGAGCTTACTGAGGATGTTAGAGAGCCTTCAATAGCTAGCCAAATATATTGATGTGTTTGCCCCTGTCTGGAAGGTGAAAAGTTAGTGACCTCCCTTCGTGCTAAGGTAGTTGGATATAGGACTACTGAGCATCTAATGAGGCGGAGTCATTCTCATAGTGAGACCACAACCAGTGGCCATGATCATGAGCACTCAGTTCACTCGTGAGTGTCGTTGTAGGAGTCTTAGGCACGATCGTGCACCCTCTGAGGGATCCCACAGGGATTGAGAGGCCATTTGGTCTTTTTGTAGTGATTCTGCTAGATGTTTATATGGGTTGTTTTTGTATTTTTGGGCTCATTGAGCATTTTGACCATGCCTAGTGCATGATGGCATCATTATATATATATATATATATATATATATATATATATATATATATATCTTTTTGGATCTAGATCTTCTTGTATCTAGAATTTTGTGATTCGTTTCCTATGTGTACACTAGATGTTTTTAGAATATTTGTTTTTATATGCTTTTCAAAATGTATGCAATGGATGACAAGTGATAAAAAATGTTGAACATAATGTTTCTCTTTTATTTGTTTTTGTAATGCTGATATGTGATAATGTAAACATATCAGAGTACTTGAAATTTTTGCTTCTTTGGGAAATGTTTGTTGCTTCTTCTTGTTTTGGAAAAACATGATGAACATGTAGTGATAATGAGATGAACTTGCCCCACTCCTAACTCCACACAACTAGTAAGATGCGAGGGATCAACACCAAGAGTTGGGAAGGGCACAAATTATATGAGTTTGAATGAATGAAAATGATGAGAGAAAGACAAGGTATTGACAAAAATCAAATTTAGACTTGCGTACTTACTCTTACTCGAAACTACTACATAGTTCAAAATGCAACTTATTTTCCAATTTATCTAGACTTAGATCCATGGATGGCAATTTGGTTGACAAAATCTGGTTTTGAGGATTTGATCTCTTTGGAATTTGGATACTTAATTTCACTTAACACATTTGCTTTGCATTTTTAAAATGCTAAGATTCATTGATTTGCGTGAATGGACCCCCTACGCCCTGTCTCATGCTACTGGTAGGAAGCATGGGCTCATCATCAAGGCGGACATAGGCGAGTAAGGGCACTTCTTTCCTTTCTCAACCTCATATCACTAGTAAGAGATGCGGGCTCATCACCGAAGGTTGGTGGGGCAAAGAAGTGTGTAAAATAAAATATTCTATTTTGTTTAGTATTTTTGATTTAATTTGACATTTCTGATTTGTGATTTTGGAGTATCCTTGTTTCAAAGAGATGTAAGAAGGATAAATGTGACACCAAGAATCTTCTAGAACATATTGTAGGTAATAATAACTTAACCTAGTAGAAAAGAATGAGTATGACCAAGTATGCAGGCCTTGGTATGGTTTTTTTCAAGACTTTGTCTATCGAATTGATGAAATGATTTCAAAACTATTTGATGATATTATGAAAATTGAAGAGATATGATTTGAATGTTTTTGCCAATATTTTTAGAAGCTTATAATGGATTGCTTAAGAATAAGTTCCTTGACCACAAAATTTACGAAACGAGTGAACAAAATGAAACAACTAAGTGACTAATGTAATGTAGGTAGATATAATATACAAATGGTGATGTTGATGACCTATGCGTAAAACCATTTAAGATGCAAGGAATTGATAGTTTCATTGAATTCCTCACCTTCTAGTGTACACAAGAGATATACAATGTTTCCGTAGTCTTTCATGTATCGATATGGGTGAAACCACTTGGCGAAATTTCCTTCCTTCGCGGTTTTCTTATCAATCCGGCTATCTAGTCTTAGAACTAGATCTCCCTCATATATTTCTCATTCGTAGACCTTTTGCTTATATTACTGGCACATCCGGTCAGCATAGGCTCTGTGCCATTTTTCGGTGTTTAGCCTAGGCCCCATCAAGGATTTCTAGTTGAGAGAGACATGCCTCTCTATAGGATTCTTCTCCTAAAATCCCTTGTAATGAGATGTAGAGACCGGGTATTTCGATATCAAGCGGGAGAATTGCTTCTCGCCCGAATACTAATGAGAAAGGGGTTTCCCATGTTAGTGTTCTTATTGAGGTTCAATGGGCCCACAAGGCCATGTATAATTTTAAATGCCAATCCCATTTGTTCTCCTTAATCTGTTTTGAGGAGAATAGATTTTAATGTTTTGTTTGTCTTCACTTTTCCGTTAGCTTGAGGGTAGTAAAGAGAGGCCATATGATGGTTTATCTTGAATTTTCTACATAACTCATGACCTCATCGTTATTAAAGGATGTTCCATTATCTTAGATAATTACTTGTGGGACACCATACCTGGAAATGATTTGATTAAAAATGAACTTAGCGATTACAGAACCTGGTATGGTGGTGAGAGGCATGACCTCTACCCATTTGGTAAAATATTATGTGGCCGTGATAATAAAGTTATGGCCATCTGTTGATGAGGGGGATAATTTCCCTATCAAATCTAGGCCCCACATGGAAAAGGGCCATGGGGTTGCGATTGGTTGCAGAGCTTGTGGCTGACATATGAATCTCGTGGGAGAATTCTTGGCATTTATGGCACTTGCGCACAAATTCTATTACATCATGTTCCAGAGTGGGCCAGAAATAACCCATCTATGTATATTTGAGAAAATGGTGTGACCATCAAAGTGGCCTCCACATATCCCACTCGTGGGATTCATAAAGAATGTTTGGATTCTTCTGTGTCAACACATCTTAAAAGCATTCCATCGAAGGCTTTACGATAGAGAACCTATTCTAAAATAACATATTTAGCAGGTGATAATGCGTAACCACCTTCTTTGTTGTGATGTGGCACCTTCTAGGTATGTATGGTCCATGATAAAATTGATGATGTTAGTGTACCAAGGACATATAGAGATGGGGGTCTGGTTTCAAAAATATATGCATTCATCGGGAAAGTCTAGATCTACTAGGTCACCTCCATCTAACGGATTGTCAGCTAACCAGTCTGTAATGATTTGTCCTTTAACGTATTTCTTTGGTTTACAAATGTTAATTCAAATTCACCCATTAAGGTTATGAATCATCCAACCTTTTTAGATAAAGACCCTTGCGTGAGGAATGTTCGTAAGTGATCTGTCTTTACGATGACCCTTGTTTCTTGATTCAACATGTAATGTCTTAAACGTTTCGTTGCAAAGACTATGGCAAGGTATTCTCTTTTTCCTGTGTATAACATGTTTCATAATCAAGCAACGTCCGACTAATGAAATAGACTACATGTTCTCGTTTATCATTGTCTTCTTGAGCCAACATGCAAGCTAGCGAGACATCAGTAGCCCGTGAATACAGGATCAAAGGATGATCTAGTCTAGGAGGCATTAGTATGGGAGGAGACAACAAGAAGCATTTAACTGCTTCAAAGGCCTCGTTGCATTCTTTTGTCCAATCAATGCTATAATCTTTCTTTAATAAATTGTTGATTGGATGAACAACAAAACTTAAGTCCGGAATGAACCTTTGAATTACACTGAGTTTCCCAAGAAATGATCTCGATACTAGACTCGTCTGATGGTGGAATCATTTCAAGAACAACCCAATTTTGGCTGGATCGACATCAATCCCTCGTGATGATATAATGTAACCTAGAAGCTTGCCTCCTGTCATGCCAAATACGCATTTCTCTGGGTTCAATGTGACGCCATATTTGATCAATCATGAGAGAATGATACAAAGTACTTCTAGGTGATCATAGTGCTTCTTGGCCTTGGCCAACAAGTCATCCACGTAGGATTCCAAAATTTTATGAATAAGGTCATGGAATATGTATGTCATTGCCCACTGGTATGTAGCGCCAACGTTCTTAAGACCGAATGGCATGACAACATAACAATAAGTTCCCCAAGGAGTTATAAACGTGGTCTTGGCTTGATCTTGTTCAGATATTTTGATTTGATTATATCCCGAGAATCCATCCATGAGAGACAAAAGCTCAAATCCAGTTTATTATGCCAACAATGACGTCAATGGATGGCAATGGGAAGTCATCTTTGGGGCAAGCTTTATTAATGTCCTAAGTCTATGCAAATGCATATCTTCCCATTCTTTTTGAGAATAGGGATGATATTAGATACCCATTGTGAATAGTTGATCTGGTTTGATGAATCCCACTTGGAGAAGTTTCATTACTTCTTCTTTCACCATGAGAGCCACTTTTGGTTTCATTGGTCTCGACTTTTGTTTAATTGGCTTTGCATCTGGTTTGGTGAAAAGATTATGTACCACGATATGTGGTGTAATTCCCATCATTTATTTGTAATTAAATGCGAAAGCCTTTTGATGTTCCTTGAGGATTTGAGTATGTATTTCTATCTCCTCTGGAGTTAACGAGGATCCCAACTTCAAAATCTTTGGTTCTTCCTCCATTCCAATATTTATGTCAATCATTCCTTCGATTAAGGAAGTGTTTCCTTCTTCAAATTCAGGTAGGTCCGAGGTAGTTCCAAACTTTCTCCATTCTCTACCTCATAGATATCAAGATTATTTTGTGAGGGAGATTCTATCATGGGATTTCCAAAATAGGAAGAGGAATGTGGGATTAGGGAAAATCCATTATGTGTTGAGCGAGATGTAGCTCCACATAGGTGTTTAGATATCCAAGAGTGACTCTATCGATGTCAAAGTGATCCAGGATAGAAAACTCATTCTCAGCTTCTATACGTGTCAGGATCGGGTTCTTGGTGTTTTACGCACAAACGGTTCAGTATGAAGTGATACCATGAAAATTGTATTTTCCAACTCACTACTTGGAGTGAAATAAGAAGCTGAGGTTGCTATTGAATCTGTGAGAAGGTTCTATTCTTGTGGGATTGCTTTGATTGATATGAAGTCGAATCCTTTGGTTAGATCTAATACCGTCATTTTATACAGTTGTAAGTGCTAAGTTCTAGTCTCATATACCTCATAGACTTGGTTTGACTAGTTGTGAGTCTCCTAGCACTCTAATGTTATCAAAACTCATCCTTTTGGCTATGGTGAGGCCAAGGAGGAGGGCTTCGTACTCAGCCCCATTGTTTGTACATTCAAAGTTTAACTTAAAGGAAAAAGGTACGATCTTTCCTCAAGAGAAGTAAAGATCACATCTTCCCCAGCTCCAAATTTAAATTTAGCTCCATCGAAGTGGAGAGTCCAATATTTTCTTGGAAAAATGGATGTTGGGACATTCCTCGCATTTGTTTCTTTTGCCTTGGTTACTTCTACCATACAAACTTTGTCTGCTGGAAGGGAGCCAATTCCTAGGGTACATCCTATACCCATGAATCAAATGGTAGGAGAATAGGTAGATCTTTCTCTAGTAACTTGACAATTTTTGTGGTAGTCCCTAATGATACCATTTCTATGACATTAGTCTCATTTTTGAGTGCTGGAATGCCTTTGACTAGATTCGTAATTTCTAATTCATCAGAGTATCAATTTTTTTCTAGTTTTGAATTGATTGGTTTGTTAAGTTGATTTGTTGGGAGTTCAAACTTAGAGTGAATGCCTGGTCTTTTCTTCAAATCTACTAGGTGTATATCGAATGGTTTTGGGTCACCTTACGCCACAAATATTTTCCCTAGGTGCAAAAATATTATTTCTTGGAATAACGTGGAAGGGATTGCCTTCATGCGATGTATCCATGGTCGACCGAGGATCATATTATAGTTGGTTTCCCGATCTATAATATAAAATTTAGTGAGGACTATCTTGGGTCCTAAGGTGACTAGAAAACTATAGTCCCAATTGAAGTGGCCTTGAGACTATCATAACCTCTTAGCGTATTTCGTGTTGTGGAACAATTTGTTTCTCCATATCCTAGTTTTTGAAGAAAAGTGAAGAAGACTATGTTAACTACTTCCCCATCGTCAATCATTGCATGCTTACCATAATTATTGTAAACCCATACCTATAAATGCAAGGTCGAGATCACCTCTACGCACAATTTTAACATCTGTTGGCATTTTTATTATATCAAATATAAACTCAGTATCACTAACTAGCTGCTTTGGAGGGTAGACATCAAATTCTACATGGTTTACTTACGTTTCAGGTGGAGGAGTGATGTTAATTAGATGACCAAGACCTAATGCTTCTAAGAGAGCAGCCCTATGGGAGGGAGAGTTCTTCAACAAATCCAAGAAGGAAATGTGAGAGAAGGTCTTAATTAGATCGTAAGTGCCTATGGGTTTTACCAATGTTTGTTGAATGTTGTCTGTTCTAATGGATAGTTTGGAACTGGTTGAGAAGAATAATCTCGTGTTCTTGTTATGGTTTCTACATGTAGCTTGGTATCTAACTCTACCAGACCAACTATCTTGGTTTGTGGTCGAGTTCCTAATTGGGGTGCGACCGGTGGATTTAATGAAGTTGAGGCTTCATGATCATTATTTCCTATCATAACACCCTTGTTCATCCCATTTAGATCTAACTTGTTATTGTTAGAGTGATTTGGGAGCGGATCGTTAAAAATCTTGAGGGGTGCATTTTGAGGGGAAACTGCTCCCGTATAAGTGTTTGGTGTGGGTACTACAGAATTTTCTAAAAACATATCTATAAAGAGTTGTCTTTGGTCTTCTAGCAAACATTTGCATGAATTTATCATAGTCATGGAAAGTCCTAGTATCATGGCCTTGAATCTTGTGGAAACCACAATACAAGTTGGGATTATAGTTTTGAGGTTGTTGATTTGAAACCTGTTGTGGTCCAAAACATTAATTAGGTTGTTGTTTGGTAGAGTTAAAATTTTGAGGTTGTTTCCTTTGGTTTTGATTTTGATATCCAATTGCGTTTTAATTTGAACCTTGTGTTTGGATTTGCCATTGTTTTTGTTGTTGTTGTTGTTGTTGTTTTTGTCATGATGGACAATTGAAATCCACCGCATTAATTGTTGGAGTAAAGTTGTTATTTTGTTGATTGTTAATGGGTGGTAAAATGTTTACGACATTTTCCCTTTTAACCTAGTCTATTACTCCATTTTTGTAACCCCATGGTTTTTGTTAAGTATATTGGGTCCTTGATTAGTATTCTCGGCATTAGGATAGGTCGTAGTGTTTTGATTGGGAGTGATTAACTTCCGTTTGTTCTATATGTCTTACAACCACTATTTATCACCACTTGATCGATTCGAGGGCACTCTTGAGCCTCATCATAAGTCCTTAGTGGGAACTTCTGTACTTATTCCTTTATCTCTCTATCGAGAGAATGAAGGAATAAGTCACACAGCCCATTTGATCCTGTTTGGAGCACTTGGTGATGAGTAGAGGATTGTATGCCATCTTTGAATAAAATGAGCAAGAGATTCATCAGTGCACTTGTTTAATATGTAAGAATTCCCTGATCCCTGTTCTTAACAATTTGTTCATATAAAAATCTTTGATAAAATCTAACACAAGTTGTTTGAATGAGTGTATCGAGGCTTTAGGTATTCTATAATACCAATCAAGGGCAATACCCTCTAAGGTTTTAGGGAATATCTTAGCAACAACCGCATCCCAAGGGAGCAATTCTTGAATGGCCGTGGCGTAGGCCTTAATATGTGCATTCGGATCTCCCTCCCCTCTATATTTAGGAAAATCAGAAGAGGTCTTGGAAGCATGACACTTCGTATGGTGAAATCTAGAGGCTCTTTTAAATATTCTAAGTAAGTTCCTACCGCATAGGTTTTGACCATCGATGGTGCCTGCTGAGGGGGTGGGGGTGGAATGGGTTGTTGATATGGCATAGCATATGTATTTGCAGGGACATAAGGAAATCCTTGTGGTTGAGTAAACATCTCGAGAGGGAGAACATGTCTCCATGTGGTGATTTTGAATAAATGTTTAAGTAGGGAGGAGCATTGCTCTGGTATGGGTTGTTTGGTGCTAAGCGGGAGGTATCATATTTTCAACTAGAGCAACGTTTGAAAACATGGTTCTAGTTGGTGTTTGCTGTGGGTAGTTATATGAATGTTTAGGAGGCATACCTAACGTGCCCATTCCTATGAGGAGGTCAACTTGGTTGGGATGATGCGGAGGGTTGGGAATTCCTACTTTCTGCCCAAATGTGAATATTGATTTGCTTGAGCAAGCTCTAATCCTCTAACCTTCTCAACTAAGGCTGAGATGACCTCGATTGGTGAAGACATAGTATTTTTCCTTAATGGAGATTGTTGTACACCTCAAGGTTGTAAAGTGGTATGGTACCCTATTATGAATTGATCATTACCCCGCCAAGATTCACCAAGAGTATTTCCGATAGGTGGAGGAATGGGGGTGTTTTCTGGAGTAGGGTATTAGGTTGTGTTTGCAAACTTCCTATAGGTGGGTAAATGTTCTGGAAGTGTTGTTCACTTCTAGCATAGCGCGCTAAATACTCCTCATCCAAAAATGGGAGTAATTCGACTATCTACTAATTTTTGGTCCGAACAAAACCCGGGAGATGAAATGGGTTCTCCAAGAAACGTCATATTGTTAGATCCTGAGGGCTTTGGTTGTTGTGTTTGTGTGAGATGATCCAACTCCTCAATTCGGAACGAAGAACTAGAGCTAGTTATTTGAGGAGGATTTTGTGATGAAAAGTAATTACTTAAATAGTTGTCAGCCCATGCAGAAAGTGAGGGTGACAGTTGTCTATTTGTTTGACCATAATATGCTTTGAGACCTGAGAGAGGTCTACCATATGCGTCGTATCCTGACATATTCGGGGGTATATAAATACCCGTAGAATAATGGGAAAGAGTGAAGATGGATGAAAGAAATGGAAATAAAAGGGGAATGGTTGTTTGTTTCATGTCGGGTTCACCAATTTTGTACGACAGAAAAGTGACATGCGAGGATGATAATCGGAAAGTGACCTTCCCCATACCCAACCTCCCGAGGTCGTGCCGAGACAGCTGGTGGTCTAAAATGTGGGTGACTTAGATGAAGCCACAACTAGGATTATGGCCAGTTTTCTATGATAGAAAAGCTACATGTGAGGATGAGAATCGAAAAGCAACTTTCCTATGGCTAAGTGTAGGAGGATCAATGACTAAGATCTAGTAGTGTGATCTCCCAGGTAATGAAATGAAAAAGGGGAGATTTAGAGGCTATGAACAGGTAGCGTAAATTCCCTAGTGGTTTATCCTCCTAATTAGGATCTAAGTATTAATCTAAATTGAAGTCTCCGAATTAACTTAAACTGAAAATAACAATTTATACTACTGCTGAAAGGGAAACTAATCTAAACAAAACACAATATTGAAACATTATAATTACAAACAATAATTAAAATACTTTTATACTAAAACTAAATAAGTGAGATAACCTAGTGTGGTTATTCATCTATGTAAATGTGTGAATCTAGATGAAAGACAACTAATTAACTTAATTGAAAACCCTCAATCTTACCTCATAAGTGAGGAACAAATCATAGCTTCTCAGAAACTATCATTCCCCACAACTTCCCTGGCAATATTGAAAGTGATCTTAACTGAAATAAAATGATTCACTACACTATTTGACAATAACTTTAACGATTCAAACCTAGAGTTTACTGAGCAGAGGTAAATACAATTGTGTTGTAGCTCGTCCCCTTAGTGTGATCTTTTTGTTCTTGCATGCTCACGTGAATCCAAAAAGTGTGAATGTGATAGCGTCAACAAAGATGATACTTGAACAATGGCAAGCTTTGGATATAAAAAAATACAATGCAAGTAAGAGAGGGATAGTGAAAGTGAATAGAGCTTGACTATGTGATTCCTAGCAGGATTTATTGCGGGGATATAACACAAATATACCGAGAATTCTGGGATCTATTTCTTGTGACAAAATAACAACCTGCAACTCTAAGATTATCAAATGAACTCTAATCTAGAACTAAAACTATCTTATGCTAAGTTGACCATGGTAGGATAGCAATGGAGCAAAATGAAAGTGTGAAGATCGATGATCTCTAAATCGAAAGGAAGAAAGGAGCCTTGAACTGAGAGGCTGAGAATTCATACAAAATCTAAACCTATTGAAACTTATGGAAGAACTTCAAAACACACTGAATAATAATTCATAGAGGGAGAGGGGCCATTTGCTTGTAAACAAGCTTGGGTATTTATAAAGATCTAGATTTACCGTGAGGGCAAGTTTGAATTGAACTATTCTATTATAAACAAAGAGAAATAACTATTTACCAGGTGGCTAAAACATAAATGCAAGCAAGAGTGGTTGAGAAATACAGATGCAAATTGAATTTTTACATTGACGAAAGCGTTGGAACGTTTTGAAAAATGCACACAGGACTTCGCCGCCCTACGTAGGGCGGCGGTTATAGGACCGCCGTCCTATTCTCGGTGGCGGTCATGTGACCGCCACCTGTGGTGGGGAGGAAGTCTTGTAACATAAAGATTAAAATTCAAGGAAAAAGGGGGAAGAGGTTAGAACAAAACATGCAAAAACTAGATAAGGCTTTTTTAGATGCAAATATATACTTGGTGAGCTTTTCTAGATTCCGAACACCTTGTGAAGAGATCTAAATCATCATTTGGGTTTCTATAACATCTCTCTAACATTACAAGACCTACATTTTTAGGTATGTATAGTAACTTGTCCTCTTCCACCATCTACTTTTCCTTCTACATCCCGTACTCTCATGTCACCTTTACCCAAGGAGGTGCAACCCAAATCTAAGAATCCGCTACCCTCCAATAAGGTATTCAAACCAACCAAACCTTCCATCGCCATCTCTTCTACCCCACCTTTACCCAAACAGATGCCAGCAAGACCTAAGACCACTCCACATACCAAACTAGTAGACCAACCCATTCCCCTCCTATAAAGCCTCTTCCTCACAATCATACACACCTGTACCCAAACCCACACTCACTTCCCATTATGATCCATTAGCGGGGTGCTATGCCAACATTTTAACCAATATTTTGGAGACTTCCGTCATCATATTACTACCGCTTCGACCTTATGATCCTCTCAAACCCAAACCAAAAGGGTTTGATGAAACCAAGATTTGTGCCTATCATCATGTGTCTAGGACATGATGTTGAAAATTGTAAGGCTCTGAAGACCGTTCTTCTTGAAATTTGTCCTCATGAAATGTTTTTTGACGATGAAGACCTTCTTGATGAGGACCATGCTCCACCTTCACCTATCACCATACATCATCATCCTTTACCCATTCAGTGATCAGTATCTCCACTCCCACAACCATTTTTACCACCTCCAAAATTCGAGATCAACATGGTCTGTATTAGAGAGTTGGCAAAACCACCACCCAAATGTCAGTGTGGCTTACTCATTTCACAAGGATCTTATCCACCGCTAGAATTTTTCCCTCATGCCATTATACCTTTCATGATACACCCTCTCCATCCACCTCCCCTCGATTAACATGGTTCACATTTCTACCCGCACTAAAAATACAAAGGCAAAGAAAAAGAAAATAGCCCATCAACCAACCCTATACCCTATATACCATATGCACCCACTCCCAAAATCACCATCCATGGACCTACATACCCTATCTCTGACGGGGTCACCCATCACGTAATGATAAAACAATTACATCAGTCTCCTCTAAAGATGTCTTTGTATGATCTTGTCCAAACTTTTGAATCCCACAAACAAGCACTTATTGAGGTTTTACAATCCATTGAAGTTCTACCCAATGACCCCACACTAGTGGCCTCGATTATCACCCCTCACCATGTGGCCTTGCTAACCAAATCAGCTCCTCCTTCTACCCCCACGACCACTCCTCAAGTCACCACCCTCATCTTCTCTAAAGAGGAGATTGTACCTCTCCAGTCAGATGACCCTGATCCCACCCTATTCATTTTGTTTATATTGATAACATACGCATATGATGCATCATGATTGATGGTGGTGCTAGCATTAACATCATCTCCTCCCACACATACAATCAAATACGTATTCCTTCTAACTATATGCATAATAACCTAGTTATGCTACACTCCTTCAACGACACCATCACCTCCACCCTTGGCACTATTATCCTTCATGTTCGTATAGGCCCTCGCATTGTCCTAGAACTATTCTACATCTTAGAGGGGGAATTCCAATATAACCTATTTCTTGGCAGACCTTGGATTCACGTCATGGGTTGTGTCCCTTCAACTTTACACCGTTGTGTAAAATTCAAGCATGAGGGACATAACTACACCATCCCCACCGACCTGTCACCATTCAAGACTGTAACATGTTGTACCGCCCAACGATGTGCTTATACCAATCAAGGCATTTTCCACTACCCCCACTTCACCTTCACCCACAAGCCCATCCACCAATGCTTCCACCACCTCTCCCACACCTAACCTTGCTATCCCTACTACGTCGCAGCCTCTACAATTGACTCACCTACTTCCCAATCATCTAGTGAGTCGTCTATATTCCCATATATTGACTACTGATCCCTTAGAAGGTGTTTTTCAACACCTCACTCTTGGGAGTACCACCTATACAATATCAACACATTCCTCACTCCACAAGAGTATGAGAACCTATGCCAACACCCTAGTTATGACTACCACGTAGTAGGCGAGGTTTTTCCTTATGGCCCTCCCCACCTTTGCACTAATCTAACATATGAGGGACTTGATATTACCACTTATTCACCCGAACCTCCATCCCAAACACAACCATTTTCATCTGACCTACAATCCCTTACTAACCACTACTTCACCCACACTTTCCTCAACCATTGCACATGGAAAGGCTTTGGCTTTGGTTTTTACGAATAGGGCCACCATACTGTCATTTCCTACCTACCTATAAACACAATGACCATAGTGGCATTGGCTTCACCACACCACCTCCCAAGAAGGCCCGTGTCGACCTCATTGAGGAAGACAAACCTTCTCCACCTCATTCACCCATGTCACCATTTCCCTCACGAGTCCATATATCCAAATCCATTCCTCCTAACTTTTTTTTTCGTAAACATAATTTCCCTAGGACCTCTAACCTATCAACGTGATGGTGAGGCTCCCTCTTCTCTCCCCTTCCTATATCCTGACATGATCGATGATGATACACCTTCTATTAACATCATTCAATGTTAGGATGATGAGTCTATCCTCACCTATATGGGTGCGAAGACTCTTATATTCACCAATCGTTACCCTCTGAGACACAAACCATGTTGAATGAATTGACTATCAAAATCAACATTAATACTCAGGACGACCCACACATCCTAAAGATAGGTCAGTCTTTAGATGTTGCTGAACATGAAGATTTTACCTCTTTCCTTTGGGACCATAGCAACGCTTTTTCCTGGTCCTATGCCGATATGCCCGTATTGACCCAAAATTGTGGTCCACAATATCATAACCATTCCTAATGCCAAACCCATCAAACAAAAGCTACAGAAAATGCATCCTCGCATTGTTCTTCTAGTCAAAGAAGAACTTTAGTACCTTCTCTCAGTTTCCTTCATCCTACCCATTGACTATCCCCCGCATTTCTAACATCGTTCTATCACAAAGGCAATAGGGGACTCCGTATTTGCATAGACTTTTGTGACCTCAACCTAGCTTGTCCCAAAGATGATTTTCCCTACCTACATTGACCAACTAGTTGATCTCACCACCGACCATGAAATTCAATCACTCATTTAAGGTTTCTCGGGTTATAATCAAATATTACTTTCTCAAGAAAATCAACACAAAACTACCTTCATCACTCCTTGGGGACTTCTATCGCTATCGAGTCATGGTTTTTGGCGTTAAAAATGCATTGGTGCTACATATCAGCGAGTCATGACTTACATCTTCCATGACATCATGCATTACATATTAGAAGATTACATAGATGCTCTTCTTCCCAAATCCAAACATCAAGCCAACACTTAACCATCCTTAAGGTCATATTTGACCGCCTCATCAAGTATTGTGTTCATCTTCAACCAAAGAAGTACATCTTTGTGGTACTTTCAGGAAAACTCCTTGGTTTCATCATTTATTTGCATGGCATAGAAGTCGATCCTGCTAAAGTAAAGGCTATTCTAGAAATTCCTCTACCTACTAATCTCTATCAACTTCGAAGCCTGCAAGGTAAGTTACAATCCATTCATCATTTTATCTCGCAGCTTTCCGACCACTGTCAACCATTTCATCATCTTCTCAAGAAGGACATTTCATTCAAATGGGATGATGAATGCCATAAATCCTTTGATGCCTTAAAATAATACCTTCTTCAACCACCAATGCTCATTCCTCCTAAGGATGACCAACCCTTTTACCTATATATTTCCGCCAATGACCATTCTTTAGGTGCCATGCTCACTCATCATGACGAGTAACACAAGAGAGCAAGTGGTTTATTACATAAGTTGTACCCTTCTGGACTATAAAACTAGATACACCCATGCTAAAAACTTTACTTAGCCTTAGTTTTCATCGCCACCAAACTCTGTCATTACCTACTTAACCAAAAACCTTTTTAACCAATACTGACCCTACACTATATGTACGCCAAACCCTATCAACATCAACATGCTACACATTGGCTTATGCTTCTTGCTAACCTCGACCTCGAATTCACTCATCAAAAATCCATCAAGGGCCAAACCATCACTGACCAACTAGTAGATACACCTCTTTTCGGAATCAACCCTCTAACTTTGATTTCCTAGATGAATCCATAACTACCCTCTCCTTAGACAAAACCACTTACCAAATGACACTCTTCTTTGATGGCTCCAAGTGTCAGTGTGGAGGTGGGGCTGGTGTTATCCTCATTCCTCTTGATGGTGAACCTATGCCTTTATCTTTCAAACTAGATTTTGATTATACAAACAATATTATCAATACAAAGCACTTGTATTGGGTCTCCAGTTGTTTATGCCTTAGATGTTAAGTCAATCAATATATTTGGTGATTCCTAGCTGGTCGTAAACCAATTCAATGGTATATACCAATGTTGTCGTAATGAAATACTTCAAAAGTATAAACATCATGTCGACATACTTTTGACTACCTTTGATCGTTACGAACTTCAAACCACCCCACATTCTACCAATAAATTTGTGGATACCATGGCCTACTTGGCTTCTCAGATACCCGCTTTGCCTACCAACTCTAAAATATTTGTCACAATACAAAGGTTACAATCACCCTCTTATTTACCTCGTGAGGTCTACTCTCATCGGAACCATTGCACTTGACCCATGTGACCTTTGGTATAAGAAATTTGTAGACTATCTTTCCCTTTCCATTCTACCACATTGATCTCACTCATAATGGACAATGTGCCTTTCTTAAAAGTGTCTCTTGCTATGTCATCATGGGTGGTCTCCTTTATAAGCGTGGATTGATAGGTATTCTCTTATGATGCCTTACAAGTTTTGAAATTCCCTACACCATCAAGGAAATTCATGATGGAATTTGTGGAGGCCACTTTAGTGTTTAGCTATCACTAAATGCATTCTTTTCCTTGGCTATTATTGGCCAACCCTAAACCATGATTGTTGTGATTATGTCAAACATTGTGTAAAATGCCAACAACATGCTAATCTTCATCACACACCTAGTCATGCCTTACAGGTCACACGAGACCTTGGCCTTTTCTCAATGGGGCTTATATCTTGTTGATGAGATCGATCCCCATTCTTCACAATGCCATCAATGGATTATAAACACTACTAAATATTATACTAAATGGGTAGAAGACATTCCCCATTTCTCAAAAGCTAAGAAAATATGTGAATTCATCAACATCACATCATTTGTTGCTTTGGTGTTCTCACCGCCTCTCATTACTCATAACAAAAAGAAATTAAAAACAAAACCCTATGTAAGTTGTGCGAAATTTTTGGCATCCAACTCATTTTCTCATCACCTTATTACTATAAAATCAATGGCCAAGCAGAAATTGACCAATAAAACATTGAAAAAATTCTTATGAAAGTAGTTGATGATACTAGCAAGGATTGACATTCACACATTCCTTTTTCTTTGTGGGCTTATCGCACTAGTATTTGCACTTTGACTTTGTTCACACCTTTTCCCTGGGTCTACGGTACCGAGGCTATCTTGCCTCTCGAAGTCCAGATTCCATCTCTCCACATCTCACTACAAGACATGCTCAACGATGATGACTTTCACCAGATCATTTGGTGTAACTTGAGTTATTAGATGAACGTCGCCTTAATGCTCTTGACCATCTCCAAATCTACTAAAAACATATCAAACATGCCTATGACAAAAATGTGTCCACAAATGAACCTTTCAGGTCGATGACCTCGTCCTGAAGGAAAATCAACATGTAACCAAAGAAGAGAAAAGTAAACGGGGAAATTTTTCTCCTAATTGGCTTGGAAACTATATCGTTACCCATGCCTATGGATCAGGTGCTTATCATTTGTCTTCACTCAAAGGTAAACCCAAACCTGAGCCTCTCAATGCCTTACATCTTCAACCATTTTATTGTTGACATCAAGTCCTATATCACTTTTTGTCAATTGATCACTCATCCCTTGAGCGTTGTTCACCTTCCATATTACCCATTTTTAAGGATCAATGACTAAACAAGAATCGTGTGATTATCCATCACCTTTCAACCTCATCTTTAATATGAGTACCACGGCTCTACTCACAACATGATTCTCATGGATACTTTTTATCTTTTTAAAGATGGAATCCCATGGTCGTTCATCACTTAAAACCACCTCTTTCATAGTTAACCCCTGTGTACTATGGTTTTTTCTTCTAAACAAGAACCTAATCTTCCTCTATAGTCTTGTCCATGACTTAAACATCCAAAAACAAAATGGATTCAACTCCTTGGGTCAAACTTCCAAAAAAAGATGACTCCCTCAAAATGGACATAAACTATAAATAGATTCTCCCTTCATCTATATAAAGTCATTGTATAAAAATGATAAAAAATCCAAAAGCTTCCCACATCGATCAATTCACCCTCAAGGAGATAATATACTCATCCCATATAGACTTCCCGCATTGATCAGTCTATTAAAAACAAACAAATGAAGAAAATGATGAATTTTTTGTCATGGACTTTCCTATTTTTGATCCTAGGGTTTCTTGCTAAGTACACATGTTGTCGTACATTAAGTTACACTAAACCATCCACTTTCACCTCATTACCTTTTACGCCCTAGTTTTCTCTCTGCTCAAGGAACTTGCCGCAAATGCGTGACATTTTGTGATCATGTGACTTTCTTCACCTTTAGAATAGTCCATTATGCAACACCTTTAGGGTCTTACATTCATAATCCCATCTTGGGTATGGTAGACTCATTAGGTTTCTTATCAATTAAGTGGCTCTTTTACCACCTCTTACCATTCACCTTCCTCATTACTTATTGATTATCTTATACAAGACCAGGATCATCATCGACATATTTAAAACAACTATATGAAAATGACTCAACCATGCCTATGACCCACATTAAATCATGCCTAATATCTTCCAACGCATTTTCTCATATCCTTCCCTAGCTTATGGGAGAACTACATCGGCCTCGAGGCCCCTTTCATCGGGGCTATATAGGCATCACTTCAAGGGCATGGGGCCTTTGAAGGTTAGCTCGACCACTCTTCACCCTAACCTATTTTCCCCTTCATTTTCCTATTCACATCCTACCTTAGTTTGTTTCCATTTTCTATCAACAATTGGAAATGAAACCAAATAAGCAACAATTAATAAACATTTTTACCACATCATCACATCGGTCATTTATCATTTTCACATTTCCACTATAAAAATATTTGGAAAATTAAACCATAACATGCATATACATAATCATTTCTCTCCATCATGCTTATAACTCAATCCATCATGCACATGAAAATCATGCCTATAACTTGAATCCATCATGCCTATGACCTGACTCCATCATGCCTATGACCTAACTCAATCATGCCTATAACTTGACTATATCATGCCTATAACATGACTCCATCATGCATATGACCTGATTCCATCATGCCTATGACCTAGCTCTATCATGCCTATAACCTGACTCCATCATGCCTATGACCTGCCTCCATCATGCCTATGACCTAACTCCATCATGCCTATAACCTGACTCCAACAAACCTAATTGACCTAACTCAGCCATTTCTATAAGACCTCGACTCAATCATGCATAATTCACCTAGTTTCCATCACGTACATAAATAATAATGGAAATTAAAACAAGTACACCATCCATACCATAAGTATCATCATCTATATAAATGAGAAATTCTATGTATCTATACATATGTACACATCATCTATGATAAAATAAATACAAAGATCTCAAATTGCTCATATACAACCTCACTATCTTTGGCACACATGCCAAGATATCATATCAAAAAAACCTCTCAATACAATAATCATCTCCAAAATCATGTGGCCTAATCATCACCCCACATGATATCCCCCCATGGACCTCCCCACCTATTCCCAAGATCCTTCCTACTCATGACCTATCTCCCCATCTCAATTTTACATCCCTCAAATCATACCTATTTATACCCATTACCATCCCTATTTTCCTTCAAAACTACCTTCCTATCTCAAGACCTATCTCCCCCACCCACCCCCTCTCATTTGCTGGCCCATTTTTCTCTAAATACCGACCGACATTAGTTCATATTGACCAAAATGGTCTCCCAAAACCAGCATCGGTCACCTCATCCTTGACCAATGCCAGCTAACTCCCATGACGTGCAGTGTCGGCGAACCCATGACCGACATGGTCATTATCGCATGCATCAAATCCACAAACCCTACCCTTTTTCTCTCAAACATTCCACATTCTACCCTACCGACCTACCCTTCCCTACCCAAATCTCACCCAACCCATCCCCACCCCTCTTTAACCTACATACCACTTCCTACAAGTCCTATTTCATCAATCCTCCTTCCAAATTCAAATTTGATTCCCCCCAAACCCATTTTTACCCAAACCTGATTTATACAAACAAATTCATCTAACAAACGTAGAATGAGAATCGAATCCTACATCATCGATGCCATCTTCATGGGGGCACGTTGGGCCACTTGCACCGGTGGTCCACCCGAACCCTCTCTTACCTCTTTCCATCGAGGAATGCCCTCCTCACCTCCAACCAACCAAAATGCTCACACCAATCTCATGGACCCGCCTATCGAATGATCGATCACCCACTCTCGAGGCTCACCAACTCAACTCTTCGTCTCGCTCTCCATCACTTTCCACTTTTCCACCACTCCTCTATCATTTTATACTATTGGAAAATGACAAATGATTCTACAAAAAGTGGAATTTTCCTTTTTAATCCCAATCCAGCTATGACCGATGTTAGTCATATTGGTGCCCTAGTCAACCATCATCGGTCAACATGTAACCGACGTTGGTCACACTTCAAACTAGTTTCCCTTACCCCACTCCCTTTTCACCTTGTCACCACTCATGCCTATACCTTTTATCATTCCAGCCACCCATTGAACCATACCTACAAGCTCAACCTACCCCTACATTTCCTTTGTTGCATCTTAGGAGTTGTTATTTTACCTATACCTTGGCCTTACCCGTGCCATGACCTATTTTCTTGAACTTGACCTACTTGGTGTGACCATTGACCTTATGTACTCGTATACCTTGCGATGTTGTTACCTATGTTGTTTTATCCTAACAACCATACCTTTCCTATTTCATGTGCCATTTATCCCGACCAAACCTTTGGTGTACTGGAACATACCTAAACGTTCTTGCACCTGACCTATGTTGTGTTTCTCAACCATATCCTATACCTTGGATACCTAAATCACTTCACCCTTGTTTGGATAAACCTATCAACCTTGGATGATGTAGAGTTTGTAAGCTCTTCAACCTAGTACCATGTTGTAATCTATGTGTGTGTGTGTTTTGATTTCCATTACCCATGACCCAATTTTGACCACGACCTACTACCCATTACCCGAGTTGACCATCACCTTTTCCCTCAATACTCAAACCTTTCCCCACCTATCTTCCCCACCTACACCTTTATCAAACCACTCACCGATTTTGTCTTACACCTCATCGCCCCAGTTTTGAGGGGGATCACCTTCACCCACACATGGGGCAATCACTTCCTATTTTTTTCAATGTCACCACTTACCAATACAAGCTACACAACAAAAAGGGGAAAATGTAGACACCAAAATTGGGTCACACTCCCCTTGGTCCCCTTTCGAATAACCAACTTAAACACATTCACCTAACCATGACCCTTATACCCCACATTAATATTAATTTAATTATTTACAATTAAATTAATACTCATCCTCACTTCATTCATTATTTAATTACCTCAATTAAACCAATTTCCACCTCACCCCACCACCTCACCTAGACACCTCACCATAGACCTATTCATAGCATGTTTCCATAACTAACTAAGACTTAGCCCTACTTACCTTAATGAACTAAGACTTAGTATAACCCTAAAAGCACATGCCTATTCTCCCTCTAACCACATTCCCACACCTAAGCGCAACGTTCAATTTAGACCTAGGATAAATGAGTGAAATATGGAAGAGGATAGCCAAGATTTGCTATTTTAGGCAACCTAGGATATCCCACCTTAACCGATGCTGGTCAACCCGAAACCGACGCCGGTAACCCTAAACCATCGTCGGTTACCATATAACCATTTTGGTAACCTTGTTTGAGAGGTTAGACACATTCTCAAGTTTTGGAGCAAAGGAGATCTACATGCAAGCAAGAACTAGAGCTCTTTCACACATCCAGTAGCCATAACCAACACATCCATTGATCAGAAGATTTTTGCATTCATAGGAGAACTCCGAGAAGCAATGTCATGACATTGATCACCATTTCACCGATTAACCATCACCACCACCCAGCCATTGAACCTACACAATAGTAAGTGTGTCTCTAACCTACACCACTTTATTTCTATTTAGTTTATAAGAGTTCTTCACCTTTGTTTATCAACCATCAACTATATTTTCACCCCACCACTATTACCTTCCTGTGAACCCAACCATTCCCATCACTCATAACCCTTTTAATCACCTTTGTCTACCCCTGAGTACCTTTGAATATTCCCAACATCTCCCCAGACCTAAACCAACTCCTCACCATCTCTGATCTAGTCTCAGACAAATCCCCAAAACCATGAACTATTGAGTTATTACCAGCCCACAAGAACCCATGCCATCGTTGTTCTTACTAAACCATCGTCGATCATAGCAGACCGAATTAAGTCTTTGTATTTGGCAGTCCTTCTAAAACCAGATCCCAATAACCCTTTTTAAGTGATTCAAGTGACCAAAATCTGACCCCACTGTTCCAACACCTTAGTTATTTACCTTATTTTCAGATCTGATCATAACCTAGCCTTGTTATGTTATATTTGATTATTGTATTTGGATGAGATACCTAAATCATATCAAATACAATAGGATTCTATTTACTTACGTTATTTCTTACATTAAATTGTATTAAATAGTGGGTTGACTGCCACCGAGGAAGTATCACACTTCTTGGATCTAGCACACGCTAGGCAACCCACTGACATATATTATTTAATCCTCTTTTTGTGGTCTTGTTGTGTATTTCAGGTAGTTCCTCCTAGCCAAAAGGAAGATTTCACAGTCAACATTGTATCAAGAAGTCAGAATGTGCACGTAATGAACTTCAAAATGACTATCACAACAAGGATTTCCTTGTCCCACACCCTTATTTGTTTCTTCTAAAAACTTAAAGAAAATGGTGAAACAACACCTCCTACTCATATGTTTCTCAAAGAAATATGTGACCTCTTCTTGATAGAAATATTGATCCCTATGTGGTACATGAATGAATGAATGAGAATTACTTCCATGTTCCCATCCACCACACTACACTGAAACACTACAATTTCCACCTCCACTAACTTGCAAAATGTGAGATTCTTATCAAGCATGGATCAAGTGTTTAAAAACACTTCTCAAGGTATGAATTTATTTTTATGAAATTCATCTTCATTCACCATGGGTTTCTCACATCATGCTTATGGTGGTCATTCCCTTGGATACTTGAACTTGAATGAAGCTCTTAATGTTTCAGACCTCACAATGTTCCTTTCATGAATGAATTTGATAAGAGTGACTTCTTCATTTTTGTACCATGAGAAAAATTCCCAACCTTGCGATGAAATAAAAAAGTAACTATATAAGTAAAATTGGATTTTCCACAAATGTATGGACTAAAACTAGAAACTTTCTATTTTTAGCATGTCCTAGCCAAGACTGCTATTTTTGGTAATTTTGCATTTTTTTCACTCCTTGATGTTTCTTTTTTTTTTTCTAGAGGTTTACGATGTCAATAATTCACCTTATTTGACAACTTACTATTTTTAGTCATGTCTTTTCATGGACACATGCTATTTTTAGTAAGTTCACCGTGGGTGTTGGATTGCAACGAAAGTGGTCTTAAAATTCTAGGTTTTATTTCAAGATTCCCCACTCCAAATTTTAGATGATTCCTTCATCTGAATGAGTGGGAAAATGAATTTTCCATCAAAGGGGGCATAATAATGAGAAAAAATCATTTCTTCATATCTCTAAAAATAAAATAATCCATCATGCAAGAAATGGTTTAGGTAAAACTAGATCTTTTGAGGATCCTTCACTCAAAGTTTCAGATGATTTCGCTTACTGGATCTTCGGGAAATTGAAATATTATTTAAGGAGGGAAGCATGTTGAAAAAAAAAACGGTCCTCAATATCCCTAAAAATTAGGTACTTCATGGTAAAAAATTAGCTCGTGTGAAATTAAATTTTTCGAGGATCATTTTCTTCAATTTTCAAGTGATTATGTCTATCGGATCCTCGGAAAGTGAAGAAGGGCATCACTTTTATTTCATTGTTGTGTCATGGAAGCTATTAATGGAGGATTGAATCTTTGATGATGAAAAATTCACCAAAGTGACAAATTGTGTGAAAATAATGAGTTCAACTTTTGTTCGGCTTCACGGAGAGATCTCGCTCTTTGATTTTTGGATGACGAGAATAAAAAATGGAGTAGGGGTCAAATTGTGAAAATAAAACCACTTTAAAACAAGTTAAGTTCATTTTTCTCTTCCATGCTAACCGTAGTTTGACCATGGTTGAGTGACAGATGAGTGTGTTTGAAACTAAGGGTTAATGGCTTGTATGAGGTGGGGGTTGTGCTCATTTTTATCCCCTATAAACCTTTGGTGAAAAGGGACAAGAGGAAAAAATGGAGCTCTTGGAGCAAGATGCCGCTAAGTGACACAATCAGTGCAATGCAAGGAGAGGGGTTTAGCCGCTTAAGCTCCCCGTAGAGCTAGAGAGGGTCACATGAGAGACCAGAGAGGGGGATGGAGGGTGTGGCACTCATTTTTCCCCCTTTGTCCCCTTGGGAAAGGGACAGGGAAAAAATTGAGTGCTAGGATCAAAATCATGACATGTGGCAATGAGAAAATTGGCTAAGTATGGGATCAACACACTCTGCACTAGAGAAGAATTGAACACTTAATTCTCGGAAATGGAGAGGTCTTTTCAGGTAAAATTTTATATGATTATGACTCCAAGGAAATTCCAAGATCAATGGAATATTTTTTAAACAAAATTTTTCCTACAACTCAAAATATGGACCTATTTTGATCGGACAACGAGGTACACCTACTAAATATGAATTATGTTGAGAAATAATTAGGTCTTACGCAAAATATGATTCTTCCACCATGAAGAGGATTATATAATATTTAAATTTCCTACTTTTTTGAATTCTAACTCCTTATGGAGCTCCCAAAATCATTTGCGGAAGTTCAGGTTCATATTTTGACCATTCATTCCTTACACCCTGAAAACCCACTTTTGCATAGTCTATCCCTAAACCACCAAATATTCCCTAAAATATCCTAAATCAATTCCAATAACTTATTTTCTCTCCAATACCACCTCTAGATTATTATGATCTTTTGGAACTTTCCCCGAGGATACACATCTGCCTTGAAACTATTAGAGAACTAGTCTTCAAAAGTACTTTATTGAATGAAAGAAATGACCTTGTTACATTACCTCAAACACTTACACATACTTGTTCAACATATTAGAGTCCATATAAGGTCAATTTTATTTTACAAAGAAGATAGAATAACCATGGGAGGGATATGGGAAGGATTTTGGAGAAATTTTTCACATTTGGCTTCGTTGGTATGTTTCAAATTTTGAATTTTTGGTCTAGAAGAAATGCATGACAAAAATGGCTCGACTTAGGGGCATTTGAATGTAAAGGGAAATAGAGAACCTCATCACTCATGGGTGAGCATACTAGTTCCTTGTTTAAATTGGGAAATAGAGTCAATTCTTCACCACTAACACAAGCAACAAGCAAACACAAGGAAAAACCAAACAAACACACCAACGAAAGGGAAACACACCACAACCAAGAAAGAAAGAACACAATAGAAAGGGAAATAGGTTATATGGATGGGAAAGTTATAGAGGATGGAGAAAATGTACACACACCCAAAATAGGTTGAGATAAGTAATAACATCATGGAACAATGGGATGAGTTCAGATGTCTAAAGATTGAAGATAATCATTTGATCATGCCATGCTCTCATGATGGTCATTAATCAATTTTATGGTGAATAACAAGTATAATAGGAAAAATTTACTCCCTAAAAGTTAATATTTATATCATTAAAGGTTACTTTCAAATTATTACAATTGAACAAGTTCCTCACATATAAAACAAATCAGTATGACATGGAAACTATCATATCCCTTCTTGAGTTTGGTCCAAATCAAAAACACAATGAGTTTCTTGTAGAAAATATTTTGATTTTGACCTATAATTTTCCTATGCCTAGCATGATATGTGAAATATTTGGTCTTAATAACCCTTGGTATCATGATATTTACACCTTCATCCATGATAAAACTTTCCCTGATAATATGAATTACCAAAACAAATTATCCCTAACACAACATGCTTCACACTACACTATCCTCACCGACACCCTATATCAAAGAGGTTATGATGGAACTCTCCTAAGATGTATAAATAAATATGAATCCAACTAAAATCTAGTCAAAGTATATGTTGGTATATGCAGCGCACACACAAGTGGCATGATTCTAGATAAAAATATTTTATGCATGGGTTATTATTGGCCCATTATAGATTATGATTCTTAGAAATTTGTCAAAAAATGTTTGGCATGAAAACAACACGACAATCTTATTCATACATCCTCAAAATATCTTCAATCAATCACCACACCTTGGCCTTTCTCCCAATGGGGATTAACCTTATAGGAAAAATAAAACCCACTTCCTTTGATGTCCATAAATTCATTTTCGTGGCAACCAAATAATTTAACAAATGGGTGGATGTCATGCCTCTCACTTATGTCACTGGTACTAATATTTCAAAATTTATAATTTAACCATCTCATTTGTTGCTTTGGCATCCCTTCCTCCATTGTTACAGATAATGGTACATCCTTCAAAAATAAAACCATTAAAGAGCTAGCCAAATGCTTTCACATATGCCTCAAATGGTCCACTCCATACTATCCATGGTGTAATGGCCAAGATAAAGCATCCAATAAAATGCTCAATTTTTTTGAAAAATATTATCTAAAAACATGATTGTAATTAGAATACATACCTCTATCATGCCCTCTGGGCCTATCACATATTATCTTATGCCAACAGGGAGCCACATATTTTCACTTGTATATGGCACTTTGAAGCCGTGTTACACATAGAGATTGAGATCCCATCTCTCTGTATATCCCTTAAATATTTGAACAATGAATATGAATACATATACACTTGTCTTACTGTAACTCCACTTTCTGTATGAGAAGAGGATGAAGTCCTTGGATCATTTTAAAGTGTATCGGAATCGACTTCTTCACAATTACTGACAAAAAGGATAAAATCAAGACAATTTGAAATTTACAACATTGTAATATAAAATGAAATCATTAGAACACAAAAAAAGATCGGGAAAATAAAGGAAATTTTTAACGTAATTGGTTTGGTCGTTATGTTATCACTACAAAATATGAATCAACGAATTGCATACGTGATATCCAATGAAGATGACCAATAGCTTAAAGAGCCCATGAATGTGGTTCATATGAAGATATTATATTCTTGAGACATCCATGAGTACCCCTTGTGTTGGGGGCATTTTTGGTACATCCACTTATATAGTTACCTCACCCTATTCCTCTTACCCTATCATCCCCAAATCATTGTATGGTATTTGTTCCTTATAATTAGGACATTTACCATTCATTTACTATCCATATTCTCTCATATCCATTTTCATTCATCCCTTGGTCTCATAAATATCTTACATTCTAAAGAATGCTCAGATGAGTCCTAGATCATCTAGATTTTTTCATTAGTCTCAAAACATTAAAAACATTCAAAAAAATAAAATAAAATCAAAACATTCACAACTAAAAATAAATAAAAAATTTCAAAAACATTCAAAAATCTAAAAGCATCAACACAACTCAACATAATCAAAATTTTACACTCCTATCCTTGTGATCATTTCAACTACCCTACAAAACATCTTACACCTCACATTATCCTTGCTTGGGAGAGTCAAATCAAAACCTCACATATATCCTCTCTTGGGGTAATTTTGGTTCTCATCTTCTCTCTTACATGCATATTTTCTTGGAGGAAATGACCCATTCCATCTCATATTAAATAATTAATGCGGATGCAACAAGAGTGTCACTTGAACCCACTCTTTAGTTTGATCCAATCCCCTTACATGTACCCTTACTTGGGAACATCCAAATCTGCTCAATCATAACTATGGAACACATTAGGGGTGTAGTTAATCATGTTTATTACAAGTTGTGTTACTTTTATATTGGGGTTTCCTTGGACCAGCTTACACGTATTTTGTTACTATCTTGGTTTATTCCTAGCCTTGTGTGCATACTCTTATTGTGTATATTGGGTTTGTTTTCCTTTTTCCCTTTTTTGTATGTGTTTATATTACACACATAATGATTATTTCTTCATGGTTCCTTAATAATCATAATGCAAACTATGTTGTTAAATAGAAAAGCAAGTCTCTCCAAATTACAAAATCTGAATGGAAGCTCAAACTACGCTCAAAATCACTCCCATCATCCTTATAATCACCATCAAATCATAAAAGAATTCTCCTTCTTACTATCAAGTGGTTTTCCACCACTTTCCCGCATCACCATTTTCTTAAAGGGTTCTCCTTTAGCATAATTCATACCCGCTAGGGCATCCAACTGATTCACTTGGGAAAATTAGGAAATTCACCACACATCTTTATCATTTTTCACCGATTTGCACATGTCTACTATCTTAAAGTTTTATTACTTCATAATTTTTGGTGGATTTCTTACCAATGCTCTGGGAATCTAATTCCCTTTACTTAACCGGTCCAACTTTTGTATTTACATGTGTGTGCAAAGGTCAATTTTCCCGGTAGCCTTGTGGTCGGGGATCCAAAATGGGCACTCCAATGACCATGCAAAAAGGCTTGCAAATATCTACAAGAGAGGAATTTTATAGGAGAGCGGGAAGGGAGTGAGAATGTTAGAAAAGAAAAAGTAATGCTACAAGTAGAAAATCAGATTCTCACATACACCAATCAAAAGTTTCATCACATGCATTAAAATTGGGAAGAAACAATACTACAAACAAAAACAAGACCAATTACAATTTAATGAACACAAAGTATCAACAAATCCCTTACTCAAAAAAAAGCTAAAATTTCTTCTTATATTAATGCTAAAGAAGAAATTGTACAAAGCATAAGAATGGAAGACATTTTAGACTAGGGAAATATGGAAGAAATTTTTCTATCTCTTTGTTCTCTTCACAAGGATATCTCTCTCATGAATTCACAAAAAAACAATTAGAACTATGAAGTCTAAGAATACCCTCAAATGAGGAGTTCATTACAATTTATAGAAGAGAAATGAATCTTCATCTTCCTGATGAATTTTTATATGTCACATTTTGAATTTAGGCTATTCATATTCCTATCAAATATTAAGTCCCTTTTATAAAAACAAGGTGACTTAAACTTTACATCATGTTTCTAAAGTCACTTAAAGACATATCAAAAAGTGCAAACCCCAATGAAATTAGAACATTGAAGAGAGAGAAATTGGGAGGGAAGAGAAGAGAGAGAGAGAGAGAGAGAGAGAGAGAAGAGGAAATGTTGTTCTGATTAAGTCTTATGGTCCTCATCAATGGAAAGCTCCAAATGCAGTGAAACTTTGAATATTCGAACTCCTTGCACCCTGAGAATCTCTTTCACATTGGCCCACAAATGATTTGGATTGAGTGTTAAGAAATGATGTTGAATGTTTCTTCCAATGACCATGAATTTCACCCTTTGTATGATATACTTTTGACTCAAACCATGTAATGAGTGTCGAAAGACACTGTTAGGGTCTCTCGAGATGAGTTCTGAAAGATCCATGAGAGACGCCAAAGATGCTTCTTGTGAAAATGTTACGACCCACTGACGAAAGATAGTACATTGAAGAGATGGGCATTGAATCTTAGTGAAGGAAATATTCAGTGGCAATGCCCATTCTATAAACTTGAGTCCCATCATCTCTTGACACTTACTATTTCTAGAAAAAAAATCAACTTACTATTTTTAGTAAGTGTGAAAATTCTTCTCCGAACTCCAATGATAGTTGCCAATTTGAATATTCAACTCTCAAAATGCTCCCTTTTGCAAATTCACCCTCTGGAATGACTTACTATTTTTAGTAAGTGCCTATCAGAGACAACTTACTATTTTTAGTAAGCATGAAAATTTGACTCTTTCGAACCTTGACTAGATGTGGAAATTTGAATTCTTTCTTCTCCCTATGTTCCCATACCTTCTAGACCAGTTTGCTATTTTTAGTAGGTGCTCATGAGACCACTTACTATTTTTAGTAAGTGTCAATTCTGGACCAAGATGATCACTTTGATGATTTTTTCCTGTGATACCTCTTTTGTGTTCACTGCCTCCTTTGCAATTTCTTCAATTGGTGACTTACCTAAAATAATAGTCCCCATGTAGAAGACCTACTATTTTTAGAAAGTGAGCTTTTGGTGGTCGGATCATGGTGGAATGAAGTTTTTTGATATGGTTTTTTCCCAATATCACCCCTATGAAATTTAGACTTACCTAATCACTAGTTTGGGAGATTTTAAAATTCAAAATTTTTACTTAATGCGGAAGCTCTGACACACAACCATTAATGGAGCTTGAAAGTTGCAGGTTTAGTTTTCTTCTCCATTTGTGAAAAAAATTATATTTTTGTTGTGGGTTTTTTTTCTTATTCCACTGGTGAAATTTCTCTTCAAATCGATTTTCGGTTTGACATGAAATCAAATTTTTGTCTTCGTTGAGAGCCAAGAGGAGGTTTCTTCACTGTGAGTGATTCATGCTTGAAAGGGGATTTGAAAGGTGAGGTTTTAATGGCCTTTGAGAAAATAATACATCAAAAATATGTTCTTAGTTTCATTCCGGTTTTAGCATATATGTTCAATCTTCATCTTACGGTATGGAGGTTTTAGGTGAATTTCTTCATTCTTCTCTCTTTTGTTCTTCATCCTTCGAATCTTTTGATCAATATTTATTTTGAGACCTATGTATCTTCATGGAGTGGGGGTTTGGATGCCATGGTGAGATGGTTTGGAGCAAAAATGGTGGACTGAGGTGTTTTCTACAACTTTCTTTTGGCAATGGAGAAGCAATAAAAAATAGTAAGAAGTGGCAAAGGAGATAGAAATTTTCAAATTTTAGAGTTGGAGTTGGGTGAAATTTTGTGTCCCTGATGTCCCTTAAGCATTAAGGGATGAAAGGGACATCAATTTTCACGTTGCGCCTCCATGTGACACTTGGCGAAATCCAACGGTTGTGCACTTTGGCTAAAAAGCTTCTTAGAAAGCACTTGGGGGCTGGAAAATGGTCGCATGAGGAACCATGAGGCATTCCTTCATCTAGGATAATTTTCATGTCCCTTTTATCCCTTAAGCATTAATAGAAATGAGGGACATCAATTTTCACATCGCGCCTCTTTGCAACACTTGGCGAAGATCCGACGACTGTCCATTTGGCTCCACTAGCTCCTGGGGCTGAGAAATTACACTGAGGGGGTCACATGGATGACCTAAAGGATTCTTGGGATGGGAACATTTTTATGTCCCTCATATCCCTTTTAAAGGGACATAAGGGGTCATCAATTTTCATGATGCATCTGTGGTGTTGACACTTGTCACGATCTGAGATGATTGAAGGGATGAGCTTCCGGCAAGCACTGGGGGATGAACTAGCGATCTAGAGGTTCCATGTGTGACCAGAGGGATTTATTAGGTTTGGGCACATTTTCTTTTCCTCATGTCCCTTATCTTGAGGGATGAAAGGGACATAAAATTGCACTAGGCTCCTGGAGCTGACACGTGTCTTCACTGAAAATTGACTAACTCCCAAACTCATTCCTTGAGGGCAACTTGAAACATGATATCTTGAGCTCCCGATGGAATTTTTGGAAAAATTTATATGAAATTGACTAAAATTTCCTTTTCCAATCCAATGGTGGGAGTATATATTTATTCCTCCATTTAAGCCCCCTTGAAAAAATTGGATTTTTGATCTGGATCCCTAGTGCAAATGGAAAAAAATAGTTATAAACCTATTACACACTAAAGTGTTGTGAAAAATGATTTCACCATATTATAGATATTGAATTCCTTTCCAAATATGTATTTTTTTGGCTCCTAACTCCATCCAGAGCTCCTGAAATCACCTCCCGAAGCTCAATAGCTTTTTGGCCTTGTGCACTACTTAGGCCTGGGAACCTTGTTTTTGATCAAATTGCCCCAAATCTTCCAAATATTTCCTAAATCTTCCAAAATAAATTCCATGATGTTTCTAGACCTTCAATTCACCTCCATGTTAGATTTTCTCCTCCTTTCCACTCCAGGGTTGCTCCATCCTTGGGAAGGCCAGTGATAGCCCTTCCCACAACTGCCCAAAATTTGCATTTTTAAGAACTCCTAAAATCACCTAGGGGGTTGAATTGAATTTCCTAAATCACCTAGGGGATGAGTTAACATCAATTGAGAGGTCATTGGATTGATTGCTAGGTAGACCTGGGTGCCTCAAAGGGTAAAATTGAAAATTTTAGCACATGGGTATTGTTGTCATGCTTGAAAAAAATTGTCAATTTTCCTATTACACATTTGCATGAAAAAATTAGCTCTAGCTTGGGGACATGGTATGGAATGAGCAAAAATACATGACATGAAGAATCCTAGAATCTCAACTTTACAATACAAATTTAATGCCTTATCCATTGGGCCATTTAGAGTCATGTACAACTTACAAGAAGAGAGAGATAACAAGAAGAACACACACACACCAAAAATAATGAAAAGGAAACACACAACACACACAAAAGGAAAGACACACAAAAAAGGGAAACACACCTAAACAAAATCACCTATAGTTATAAGGCAAGGGACAACCCACTTTTGTCACTAGCACTCTTCTCTTCTCAGAGGTTACCCCTGAGTGGGAAACATTGAGTGATGTTGTTCCACTGAAGCCATTGACCGGTTCAAGAAAGTAGCCTCCTCTCCTTAACTATTTATGAAATCCAGGTGCTTTCATGATTTTTTGTGTACTTGGTAGGAGTGAGTCTACATGAGCTTCTTGATGCTCAGGCCTTTTCTTAGAAATTCCATTGCTTTCATTCCCTTTGAAATTGTTTCATAGTGTTAGTTACATTCTGCATTTATCCACATAGTTGATTCTTCATTTAGCATCCCATCACTGCCCCAAGGCTGATTTTCATTCCAATTGCTTGAATATTCCAAGTTCTTTTCTTTCCCAGATCTATGCTTATTGACCTCTTTTTCATGAGAAACCTCACACTTATCTTTTATCTCTACTCCACTATGAGGTGCTTGAAGATTGAATGGAGGATCAAAAGTAACCTCATACTTGTCTTGTATAGCCATGGCATGAGCTAAGAGATCAAGAATTAGCTCAGGGTCTTCCATACTTTCTACTCATATCCAGATTTCTTGCATGAAGTTATACTTTGTTGCTTCTGTGGTTCATCTTTGTATGTCCTTGAAGAATCTTCATTTTGAAGCTCAAGGAAACTATCTGATGGATTAATTCATTTCCCTTAAACTTATTACATTCCACTACTTCTTTCTCAAGGGGATATTTTCCTTCAATGACTTCAACACCATCTATTTCATATTTTTCATCATGGAAAGAGTTTTCTTCTTCAAATGGGAAAGAAAATACCTCCATTTCATTGTTGTATCCATCAACTATTGGCTCAGAGAGACATCAGATTTCTCATCTTGCTTTATTTCAACATGGCCAACCTTCACATTGGTTAAGGATTCCAAATCAGATTCACGCTTGTCTTGTAGATTCATGGCTTGCATCAGAGTTCAAGACTGAGCTCAGGATCTTCTGTCTCTTCAGATCTTAGGATATCTTGCACAGATTCTTCTTTCAAACCTTTCACGGGCTCATCACAAGTTGGTCTTATCCCTCCATGGATGGCATGATTGAGATCATCTTCATCTCCAAATGGGAATGAGAACATCTCCTCTTCATGGATAAGCATACAAGCTGGTTTCTCCATTTGTAAATCATCAAGAACCATTTCCTCTTCTTCTTGGCTCACATTATCCAAAAATTAGGTATATCCTCTTGGAACTCAAATTTCCTCAATGCTTCTTCAAGATCCATACTCCTTTGGGAAGGAATGTTTGGTCCTATCAAAATGGGAATATCCTCTTCTTCTTTAGTTCATTATGAAAAGATTCATCCTCCTATGTTATCTTGGTACAAAATGTTAGCTTTAGGATTTCCTAATTTTTGCACTCACCGTACCTCTCATTTCTAGAAGAAATTTTTCCATGTCTCCCTTAACCAGGATGGTTGCAAAAATCAATTCATCTGGATCTTACCCCCTAATCTGGAAAAAACTTATTTAAAACATTCCAAATGAAGTCTAGAATGTCTACTACCAAAATCATCACTTGAAACCTTCTTGTCTAGAAATTTGGCGAGAGCCACCTATGCATCTTTGACCTTCCCTATAAGTGGGACCTATTTTGACTCCAAGGAGTAACAAGAGCCACCGGTGGAGTCATGGTGAGTTTGAGAAGCCTTGATGACCTTTACAGCATTACATTGTTGGAGGCACCAAATCTATTATGTAATTGTTCAATACATATTCTCCAATGAGAAGGAGACATAGAAAGGTTCAACCTTATCAGTCTTGGATGCACTCAAAGAAATCATGTTTTATGATGGAGGTAGGTGGGTTTGGTAGTATTCCTTTAGAACTAGGAGTTACAACATTGGGTGTTAAACTACCACTCCTGATATATTGAACAAATCTCTCAAATTGTTTGGGTGAGTCCACAAATATTTGGTTTTAGTAATCTACACCTTGGCTCTGTTCACATATTCTACAAGTCAAAGGGAGAAGATGTGGACAAGGGGATGAAGGGACTACTTTTGGAGTCGGGATAGGTTTGGAAGTAGGGTTTGATGTTTGGGAATGGAGGGTATTTTGAAAGGCACACTAGGAACTTTTGAAGCACTAGATTCTATAGGAGTAGATTTAGATTTAGATTTAGAACTAGAAGAAACATTGGAAGACTTACTTGGAATAATAGGTGACCTCGTGCTGTGCTTATACATGATCAAGTTTCTCCAATGTGGACTCCATGACAAGGTGGGAGTGGAGATCCTCGACTGATTATTTTTTTTTTGTGGAGTCACCACAGAGGATCTTTAGTCTTCTTTTTCTTTGCAGCAGTGGCGGAAGAGGCTCCTTTTTAGACTAAGAATGAGTGAATACCACACATGAGAAACTGGGTGCATCTTCTTCATCATCTTCATCACCTCTAGAATACTCATAGAATCTGATTTGTGTATCATTCTCAAGTTCATCAACTTCTAGGAAATCACCACCTTCACTTTCTTGTTCAAGCTCTTCTTCATTTTCTTGAATCCTACAACTTGCATTGATGGGTGGGGCCTCCAAGGAAAGCCTTCGGGGTGCTCCTGTAATTTTATTTGTGTTGTTTCTTTGAGAAGATACTCATTCAAAAAATTCCCTCTTCAACGATGCCATCTCATTTCATCAATTTTTGTACAACAACGGATTTGTTCTCTCATCTCTAGAACATTAAGCCTTATCCTTTGAAGGGTTCTTGATCTTTCTAGAGAGGATGAGATTGTCATCAAGTTTAATGGCCATCCTTTGTGCTTCTACAATGTTCCTTGGTTGAACTATTCATAGGAAAAATCCTACCTCCGTGATTGAGCATTTATGAAGAATCTCTTGACATTGTTTTCATATGGTGAATCTTCTCTTCTAGTATCCTTCAGAGAAACTAATCAAAATGAGCCATGAAGTCTCTCATAGTTTCATTTGCTTCCTTCTTCATTTGTGCCAATTGAATAAGGAGATCTTGACAATCCTCAATAGATTTGAATCTTTCTTCGAACTTGGTTTTGATATCATTCCAATGAGTGATTGATTTGGTGGGTAAGAGGTAGAACCATTCTTCTACTTTTTCTTGAGAGATTCCACAAACAATCTTACGACAACGTATCTTCATGTGCGACTCCAAGAATCCATGATGTGGTGAAAGCGGTGATGTATTCTTTAGGATGTTGTGTGCCATCACCTTTGAAATTTGGAAAGATTTTGTGGGAACCTATTGGTAGATCATGAAGAGGTTGTTCAAGAGTGAGAGGGCTATATTTCTTCCCCATGGAAAAATGGGTTGAGGTCTTTCTACTTCATCCCATTATTGTTTTTTCCACTTCTCTTACTTATACAAATTCTTCTTCAAATTCTTCTTCCTTCAGGAACTCAATGCTCAACAATGGTTGAAAATGGGAGAATTTTAAGGGGGAGTGTAAATAGGAGTTTGGATGGGATTTCCAGTGAACTACTTGAAGACCTAAATGGGGAATGAGGCTTGAGAAAAATAGTAAGGGTTATCTCTGATTTGATTTTGTTGGTTTTGGAAAGCTTCGAAAGTGGAATCAACAACACCTCTTAACCTACTCAACTTGGTATATCTTCTTTTAGCTAACTTTGAGAAAATTTTATGATGGGAATATGAAAGGACACTGTAGGAATGTGAAAATTCACATGCAGGAATCAATAATGCACTTCTTGAAAATGGGCTTTCATCAACTCCAATTTTTTTTTTTTTTATTTTTTGGATATTTTATTTTTTGTATTTTTAGACCTTGTGGTTGTATTTTGGGTGCTTTTGTTAAATTTGCCCCATGGTGGGTGCCAAAAATTGTTAGCAAGAAAAATTTTCAAGGGACAAATTGGTGGATTTCTTGCCAATGCTCTAGGAATCTAAGTCCCTCTACTTAATCATGTAGTAGTGCCGCATATATGCATGTGTGAGTGAAAACATGGATTTTCCTAGTGGCCTTGCGGCTAGGATCCAATAGGGGCATTCCACTGACCCTGCGGAAAAATATTGCAGATATATCTCAAGGGAGGAATTTTCTAAGAGAGTAGGGAAAGGAGTGAGAATGTTAGATAAGGGAAACTAATGCTACAAGTAGAAAATCAGATACTTGCATACACTAGTTAGAAGTTTCATCACATGCATTAAAATTAAGAAGAAAAATACCGCAAACAACAACAAGACCAAATAGAATTTAATGAGAACAAAGTATCAATAAATCCCTTAGTCAAAAAAGGCTAGAAACTCCTTCTTGTATTGATGCTCAAGTAGAAATTGTACATAGTATAAGAATGGAAGACATTTTAGAATAGGAAAATGGAAGAAATTTTTTTATATTTTTGCTTCTCTTCACAAGGATATCTCTCTCATGAATTCACAAAAAATATATCTTAAGAACTAAGAAGTCTAAGAAGACCCTCAAATGAGGAGTTCATTACAATTTATAGAAAGAAAAACTCTTCATCTTCCTAATGACTTTTCATATGTCACATTTTTACTTTAGGTTGTTCATATTCCTATCAAATATTAAGTCCCTTTTATAAAAACAAGGTGACTTAAATTTTACATCATGTTTCTAAAGTCACTTAAAGACATCAAAAGTGCAAACCCCAATGCTAAATTAGAACATTGAAGAGAGAGAATGTTAGAGGGAAGAGAAGAGAGAGAGAGAAAAGAAGAGATGTCATTTTCCTGATGAAGTCTGTTGGTCCTCGTCGATGGAAAGCTCCAAATGTAGTGAAACTCTAAATCTTTGAACTCCTTGCACCCTGAGAAACTCTTTCACATTGGCCCACAGATGCTTTGGATTGAGTGTTAAGAAACATTGTTGAATGTTTCTACCAATGACCAAAAATTTCACCCTATGTATGATATACTTGTGACCCAAACCATGTAATGAGTGTCGAAAGACACTACCAGGGTCTCTCGAGATGAGTTCTGAAAGATCCATGAGAGACACTAAAGATGTTTCTTGTGAAAATGTTACGACCCACTAATGAAGATAGTACATTGAGGAGATGGGAATTGAATCTTAGTGAAGGAAATATTTAGTGGCAATGCCCATTCTATAAACTTGAGTCCCGTTGTCTCTTGACACTTACTATTTATGGAAAAAAAAACTTACTATTTTTAGTAAGTGTGAAAATTCTTCTCCGAACTCTAACTGCAGCTACCAATTTGAATATTCAACTCTCAGAATGCTCCCTTTTGTGAAATTCACCCTCTTGAAATGACTTACTATTTTTAGTAAGTGCCCAAGAGACAACTTACTATTTTTAGTAAGCATGAAAATTTGACTCTTTCAAACTTGACTGGATGTGGAAATTCAAATTCTTTCTTCTCCCTGTGTTCCCCATACCTTTTGGACCAGTTTGTTATTTTTAGCAGGTGCTCGTGAGACCACTTACTATTTTTAGTAAGTGTCAATTTTGGACCAAGATGACCATTTCAATGATTTTTACCTGTGATACCTCTTTTGTGTTCACCACCTCCTTTGTAATTTCTTCAATTGGTGACTTACCCGAAATAGCAGTCTCCCATGTAAAAACCTACTATTTTTATAAAGTAAGCTTCTGGTGGTCGGATCATGGTGGAACAACCATTTTTTTTGATATGGGTTTTTTTCCCAATATCCCCTCTAAAATTTTAGACTTACCCGATCACCGGTTTGAGAGATTTTAAAAATTCAAATTTTTGACCTAGTGGAAGCTCTGGACACGACAACCATTAATGGAGCTTGAAAGTTACAGGTCTAGTTTTCTTCTCCATTTGTGACAAAAATTACATTTTTTTGTGGGTTTTTTTCTTATTCCATTGGTGGAATTTCTCTTCAAACCGATTGTTAGTTTGACGGAAATTCGATTTTTGTGTTCGTAGAGTCGGAAGGGAGGTTTCTTTGCTGCCAAGTCATTCGTATATGACTAGGGGATTTGAAGGTGAGGTTTTAATATCCTTCAAGAAGCGAATAACATAGCAGTAAAATTTTCTTCGTTTCATGCTCCGATTAGCAAGATATGTTCAGATCTTCATCTTACAACAATGGAGGTTTCTAGGTGAATTTCTTCATTCTTCTCCTTTTGTTCTTCGATCCTTCGAATATCTTGATAAATATTTATTCTAGAGACCTGTGTATCTTCATGGATTGGGAGGTTTGGCTTCCATGGTAGATCTGGTTTGGAGCAAAAATGGTGGAATGAGGTGTTCTCTATAACTTTCTTCTGACAATGGAGAAGCAGTAAGAAGAGAAAAAGGAGATAGAAATTTTCAAAATTTAGAGTTAGAGTTGGGCATAATTTTTGTGTCCTTTAGCATTAAGGGATGAAAGAGACATCAATTTACACATCGTGCCTCCATGCGACACTTGGCGGAATTCCAACGGCTGAGCACTTTGGCCAAAAAGCTTTTGAAGCACCTAGGGGTTGGAAAATGGTCGCATGAGGAACCAGGAGGAATTCCTTAGGATGGGAACATTTGAAATTCCCCTATGTCCCTTAAGAATTAAGGGACATGAGATACATCAATTTTCACATTGTGCCTCATCGCAACACTTGGCAAAGATCCGACGACTGTCCATTTGGCTCCACTAGCTCATGGGGGTTGAGAAATTACATTGAGGGGGTCACATGGATGACTTGAAGGCTTCTTAGGGCTGGGTGCATTTTTATGTCCCTCATTTACCTCACCAAAACAAACATGAGGGTCATAAATTTACATGGCATGCCTGGTTTTAACACTTATCACGATCTAGACGGTGATGGGATGAGCTTCCGACAAACACGTAAGGGCTGAACTGACAATCCGAGAGGTTCCATGTGTGACCAGAGGGATTATTGGGGCTAGGAGAATTTTATTTTCCCTCATTTCCTTATCTTGAGGGATCAAAGGGACACAAAATTGTGCTAGGTTCCTAGAGCTGACACGTGTCTTCACTGAAAATTGATTAACTCCCGAACTCATTCCTTGAGGGTAACTTCAAATGGTGATATCTCAAGCTCCCGATGGAATGTTTGCAAAATATTTATATGAAATTGACTGAAAATGGACTTCTAGATCTAATGGTGGGGGTTTGAGATCTTGATTCCTCCATTTAAGCGCTAAAAAATAAGATTTTTTTATCTAGCTCCCTAGTTGTGCATGGAAAAAACTAGTTATAAACCTATTGTGCTAGAGTGTTGTGAAAAATATGATTTCCCATATTGTAGAAATTGAAAATTTGTTTTCTAAGATGTCTTGTTTGGATCCTAAATCCATCTAGAGCTCCCAGAATCACCTCCCAAATCTCAGTAGTG
Source organism: Taxus wallichiana var. yunnanensis (assembly GCA_018340775.1). NCBI lineage: Eukaryota > Viridiplantae > Streptophyta > Pinopsida > Cupressales > Taxaceae > Taxus > Taxus wallichiana. The sequence continues at coordinate 1,000,218,207 of CM031242.1, read as the reverse complement.
TTTTGGGCCCTTTGCACCGCTTAGGCTTAAGACCCTATTTTTGATCAAAATGCCCCAACTCTTCCAAATATTTCATGAATCTTCCAAAATCACTTCCATGATGTTTTTATACCTTCAATTCACCTTCATGTTAGATTTATCTCCTCCCTTCCACTCCAGGGGGTTTCTCAAGTCCTGGGAAGGCCAATGGTAACCCTTCCCACAACCACCTAAAATTTGCATTTTTAAGATCTCCTAAAATCACCTAAGGGGTTGACTTGACTTTCCTAAATCACCTAGGGGACTGATTTAACATCATCTGAGAGGTCATTGGACTGAATGATTAAACCTTGGGTGCCTCAAAAGGGTGGGACTTGAAAATTTAGCATAGGGGTATCGTTGTCATGCTTGAAAATTGTCAATTTTCTTGTTGCACATTTGCATGACAACAATAATAACACTTTTAAGAGGGGAAAATGTAGACACCCTAAAATATTTCATTATACATTCTAAACCTTAGAAATCATCCCATAATTACTTGACAATGACCTTACGACCATTTTCAACCACTTGATCATATATTTTGCTATTTTATAACATTTAATGGTATTTTATGACATTGTCCTCGTAACTCCTCTAATCATTCCTATGATTCACACACGGTATCAAATTTTTAAATATTCATGCTATGAACCCTATTACACTCATATCCTATTCCTAGGATTAATTAATTAATCTTATCACTCTTATTATTCATCCCCTATCCCATTAGTTAATTTTATCAACTAATTTCATATTAATATAATTAAATAAATTTTACATATATCCATTTCTAACTCATGTCTTATTCACTTTCACTTCACTAATTAAAATCTCAATATAACTAGAGAAAAACAAATCAATTAAGGATTATCATCAAGAGGAAAAGTTTAGATTAAATAAAATCATGCATTTGAGTTAGCTAAATATATCCCATAAATCATGGCATTCCAAAATTGAACCAAATCTCCCCAAAGCTAAAATTCACGTCACATTTTTGGGTGAATAAAACAAAATACATGGAATTAATATTTAATTCTAAGTTTTAAATATTCAAAAGCATGTGCAACCTTTTCCAACTCAATGATGACTCATCTATGCATAATCAATACAATAGTTCAACTCCCCAATCAAATTGGAAGCTCATCTAAGCAATCCAATCATACTTTAGTTAGCTTCATATCGCACAAATCAATGATTTGGGATTCTCTTCCATCATCTATAATTAAGCACTTATTCCTCTCTATTTTTCATCTTTAAAGTGCTATTACTTCTTAATAACACTTTAAATAGGGGAAAATATAGACACCCTAAAATATCGCATTACACATTCTAAACCTCGAAATCATCTCGTAATTACTTCATAGTACATTACAACCAATTTTTACCACTTTTGATATATTTCGTTATTTTACGACCTTTAATGGAATTTTACGACATTATCCCCTAACTCTCCTAATCATTCCTATCGCTCACACATGGTATCAAATTATTAAATATTCATGCTATGAACCCTATTAAAATCATATCCTATTCCAAATATTAATTAGTTAATTTTATTACTATTATTATTCACATGCTATCTCATTAGCTAATTTTATATTAAAATAATTAAATAAATCCTACATATATCCATTTCCACCTCACTTCTTATTCACTTTCACTTCACTAATTAACATCTCAAGTTAACTAGATCAAAACAAATCAATTAAGGATTATCATCAAAATGACCTTTTAGATTAAATCAAATAATGCATTTGAGTTAACTAAACATATCCTACAAATCGTGACTTTCCAAAACTGAACCAAATATCTCCGAAGAACAAAAATCACATCAATTTTTTGGGTGAATAAAACAAAAGACATGGAATTAATATTTAATTCTAATTTTACATATTCAAAAGATTGTGAAACCTTTTACAACTCAATGATGTCTCGTATATGCAAACTCAAAACAACAGTTCTACTCCTAATAAAATTGGAAATTCAACTAAACAATCCAATCATGATTTAGTTAGCTTCATAACAGATAAATCAATCACACAAATTAAGTATTTTATATTATCTTCTCTCATTTATAAATAGGGTAAGTGCACCAAGTTGGGGAGCCAAAAGGGGGTCTTAAGTGGACGTATTTTTCTGAAAAAAATTCAACTTGTACGAGTTTTATGAAATAGTTACACTCAAAATTGGAGGATGTTGTAGAAACATGAATCGTAGAATTTTGAGTCTAGTTTCTAAGCTACTAAATTTTATTAAAAACGGATAAGTTTAAATGGGTCAAACAACTAGAATACCAACATATGCTCTTGTTTTTGTTAAAAAACATAATAGAGTGACTTTCATGCCCCTCACCATTTTTGAGCACCATTTAGTATTTTTGAAAACCCTTTGGTAGAAAGATAGCTAGGAGCATCTAGTTTGGGCTCCATTTTTATAAATATTTTTATAGCGAATATTTTTTATTTATGATTTTTCTAGTTCGAAATTTTATGTTTTATAAAATAACGAAGCTCCACCGTGTCCCCCTAACTACCTAAAAAATATCTAAAATTATATATTTTTTTGAATATGTATATAATTATGCCTAGTTTGGGCTAGTATAATTTTTTTAAAATTTAATCGAAAAAAAAAAAGATACACCATGAAATATAGACATATTTACACTTCAAAAAATAGCTATAAAAAGGCATAGTTAGAAAATAAATAATATGGAAATCTTATATTAGTCAGAAAATTTGAAAAATTATATTTTTAGAAAGAAGAAAATATGCTTTACATCGTGGTATAATTTTTTTAAATGGATCAATTGTTTTATTTTGATTTATCATAGAGGAAGTGACATTTTTATATTTTCTTGCAAAAACATGTTGTTTGTTGTGTTTGTACAGTCCATGCCTCAGGCTTGGGGATCCAAACCAGATCCCAAGCCTTGAGGCATGGCTTGGAAAAAGAGAAAATACAAAACGTGTACGCATTTTTCTTTGTTTATATATTGTGGCCCCCAACGTCCCTTTCATCTCTTTCATGGGAATTCTGCAAACATTCTGTTTTGTCTGTAATTTTCTCTACATTCTTGCACAATTTTTTAGTAGTTTATTTTGTCCCCTACCCCACTAGTTGATTTTTTCTAATCATGGGTGATAAATGTCGAGCTAAGGACAAGAGTATAGTCAAGAACAAGACACCAAAGCAATTGGAAGAAAAGAGAATAAAGAAATTGAAGAGAATGCAAAAACTTCGAAAGGTGGGTAAGGTACATCCGCTATATCAAATATAACTAATGTATTAGAAAATGTGGATGAACTACATAATGAAAATGTAGAGAATAATGATATTGTAATGAATAATGATATTTAATTGAATGATAATTTTGGTATGGATGAAGAAATTGATATGAATCCAATTGTTGAACCCTTACCTAAGAGTCCAAATGTTAACCCAAAATTTGTATGAAAACACCGAATGAAGAAAGTAACCTTGTAAATGAATCTTCACCTCTAAGAACACCTCCTTCCATTTTGTGAAGAAAATCAATTCACTTAATTAAAATTGATGAAAAATTATAAAACCAATGCCTAACAAAATGTCTAAAAGAAATGCGAGAAGACAAGCTAGTGGAATTTGGGATAATTACTTTGAGAATTTAAATGACACACAAAGATGTCAATTTTTTGTTACATTGATGAAATTAATTAAGATGAGACCTATAATGAAGACCCCGTGGTTAAGAAAATCTAATGTTGTTGATCAAAATGCGTCGGTTGTTGAAAACATACATAAAGCATACCAAACCGTAGGTGGTGAAAGATGCACCAAAGATAGTAATGCTACACGATGCGCACTTACTAATTATATAGTAAGTGATAAAAGAGTTAATAAACACTTGATTAGAAAAACATGCAGTGCTTTGAAGTTAAATGAAAAACACTAATGAAAGCAATAGAGAGACGTAAATGTCTTGAGTCACTCGATAAAACTGACTATTGGGCTTTCTTTAGCAGACTTCCACGAAAAGAAAAGAATACATATGATATTCTAAAAGAATTAATTGTAAAATTTTGAAATGAGAACACAAAGGTGTCACTGAATAGAAGAGATACAGTAAAAAGAAGAATAGGTTCTCGTAATCATAAATCATGTGTAAAACATTTCTTAGTTATGACTCAAACATAATTGTTCTCTAAGTTTAAGAATGAAAATCCACAAATTAACATTAGTCAAAGATTCTTTGAAATGAGAAAACCCTTTTATGTGAAAATTAATCACTCACGTACCACTTGTTGTTGCAAGCATCATGTTGAATTTTCAATGCATTATGATGTTTTTTGTCAAATACGTTGTGTTTTGCATACTGACATCATGTTGTAGGAGTGTGGATTAAATGTCCCACAAAAATCTTCAAGGGAATTTATTCTGACAATATTTTGTGAAAAATCAACAAGACAATTTTTTATAACAAAGCATGTTTGGATGGAATGTGCAATGTATGCGGTGGCTTGCCAAATCTAAAAATTTGTATCCATGAGGAGAGTACATATTCAATAGGAAAATAATTGGTTGATTTCACCAAATCATTTTAAGACACCCCTATAAAATTGAAGGTGGAAAATACCCGCGAATATCCCCGTAACCGAGCTTGTTAAAAACAATTGAATTTGATATATGGTCAAATTCAAAGATTTTTATGAGTAAAATTTTCACCTAGTTTTTCAAGGCTCCATCGCTGACGTGCAACAACAAGAGATCCATAATGATTGTTTCAAAGTGTTGAATCGCGCGCGACAATACCTCTTGATGACGCACAAATGGAGGTTTAGCGACAATATTATCGTAATGACGTAAGTCGCCATTTGCTCCTTTGATTGACGCGCGCACTTGCTAGCTACGGGACTCTCTTGAAAGACGCGTGAAAAATATTGATTCTATTGACGCGGACATATTCGCTTTTCTATTTTCACATGACACCACAACTCCAAAACATGACGCTATCAACATTGTCCTCTGTGACGCACAATTCAAGAATGACATGAATGTTTTATTGGCTAAGAAGGATGCGACAAAATGTCCTCTATTTGGAGTTTTACCGACATTGTCCTCTATGACAGCACCATTGTCCTTTATTGTGCCAGCGACACTATAAACAAATGACGTGCGAAACTATCTTCTATTGATGCGCTACATGTAAAAAATTGTTGACATGACACGGGCCATGAATCTAAACAAATGACGCGTAGATACGCCTTCTATTGACGAACACATCTGACAAACTTCCTATTGTATGACGATTACGTGTCACTCATTCCGAAGAAATGACGACGCCAATAGGGGACTATTTATACTAGGTGCATGCCCTATTTAGGTTATAAATACCCTTGTACCACTCATTTTCTGCATTTTTCGTTTTCCGTTCTTGAATTTTTGCAGTCTAAATCTTTGACAAAGATGCGACCTTCACAAATATAATGTCGACTTCACATGCTTCCCAATTGCAAGTTCATTTAGTGCAAGAAACATGAAGAGAATCCAAGTCAATCGATTTCTAAGATAACCTTAATGTAATCCCTTTATGTCCTCACATCCATACGGCTTTAAAGATGTCTTTTAATATCAAGCTATAATGGAAGAGTGGATTTACTAGGGCTCGTTAATATGCCCCATTTCAAACCTTGAGTATCCCATATTTTGAATTACCTTCTCTTGGCTTCATGCTACAATTCAAAAATAACGGTATATTTTATGTGACTATGAATGATGGCCAAATGTTCCAATTCACTATTTGAACCCAATGACATACATCGATTACAAGGCCTTCCATATCGAAATTTACTAAGGTTTGTGAATCAGATCAAGGCAACACTGTGGAAGAAAACAAGAAATTTCTCGAATCAACGGTATGTTTTCCATGTTAATTTGAATATTATAATTCATTTTAATTCAAATTTTTATTCTGTTTTTTATTATATAAAATTCTATACAATTTGCTTACTTGTTTAAATTTATAGTAATTTCCACCTCTCACGTGGTGGGCACTTTCACATTTATTATTCTCCATGTCAAGAAATCAAATATTGGTGAAGATACAAAAACAAATTCGCACACCACTTTCTATTGCTCATTAAAATTATTGCATTTTTTCCACCTATTATTATGTGATTGGCAATGGTCACCAAACAGACTATATACCAAATTGGGCCATTGCAAATACATTTGTGCTAAATATCTCAAAACAAAAATTCATGGAGGTTGGTGCATATTTCTATCCAAAAAAATAAGAGTCACATATCAAATTCAAAATCTTTGGATAAACCTTTCATTTATTCAACAAACTATCTCCTCGGCTTCTACTATGAGGCACTTTTAAATTTAAAAGCTAAAGAAATTCCTACTTGCTATAGATGAGGTTTTGAAGAAATTCTCAATTCCATTTGCAAACAAAGAGGAAAACAAGAGATAAACTATTTAGTTTGTAATTTCATAGAGGGACTTATGTGGAATTTTCTTCATTACACGCCGAGAAATAGGTGCCACTTATTAAAACTTAAATTTTAATGTTTTCAAGGCTCTGTAAGGAAAAAAAAAAGCATCCACTAGCATTCACCTAGCCACCCCAACATGTTGGCATAGTTGGTTCATTCCCATGAGCTTTCATTTTCAAATTATAGCGTCCCGATAGTCATACACCGATCGAGACTGTAGTATTTCACGCATTTACAAAAAATAGGACAACAAGAGAACCAAATGGAGATGGAGAAAACCGCGAGAGGATTTCGTGGAGGGCCCCGACATGGAGTTATTAGATCTAATGAGACGTCTCTTAGGTGCCACAGAGTCCGAGAAATCACCTGTCAAAGATATAGTGTGTTTTGGCCTCAGGGCTCTTAAGGGACTACGCCTGGACAAGGTAGCCTAAAAGCACAAGAAGTGTAGGGAACCAAAAAAATCATCCAATAGCATTCTACATGCCACCTGTTGTGTTGGCGTAGTTGGTTTGGTCCCACAAGCTTCGTTTACAAACTATAGTGTCCGGCATACCATATCACCGACTCGTATCAGTAGTATTTCACGCACAGCAAACAATAGGACAACGAGAGAACCAAATGGAAATGTAGAAAACCATGAGAGGATTTTGTAGAGGGCCCTAATGTGGAGGTCTAGGATCTAACAATATGTCTTTAGGTTCCATGGAGTCTAGAAATTACCCGTCAAGATATAGCATGTTTTGGCCTTAGGGTTCTTAAAAGACTACGCCGAACGAGGTAGCCCGAAATCACAGGAGTGTAGGAAACCAAAAAAATCCTCCACTAGTGTTCACTGCCACCCCGATGTGTTGGTGTAGTTGGTTTGGTCCCACAAGCTACCATTTTCAAAATACAACATCTAACAACCTTACACTTACTCGTACTACACTATTTCACGGGTTTGAAAACAATAGACAACGAGATAACCGAATGGAGATCGGAAAAACCATGAGAGAATTTTTTTATAGGGCCATGATGTGGAGGTCTCGAATCGACGAGACATCTCTAGGTGACATGGAGTTCGAGAAATCACCCGTCGAAGATATAGCGTGTTTTGGCCTTAGGGCTCTTAAGGGACTACGCCTGGATGAGGTAGCCCGAAAGCATGGGTGGAGGAAACCACCAATGTTCAATGATTTTTCCACAGGATGCAACTATGTATACTATGAACTTAGTTTTGTTGGGGAGACCACTAATGTTCCAACTATTCATTTTGAAAGAATGAATATCTTCAATCAAACAGAGAATGAAGAGCCTGAATTTTTTTGGACATTACAAAAGGTTGTTTATGCCCAAAAAGAAGTCAAAGGCCATATAAATTTTCAGTCTTCAACTTTAGATGACAATGAACATCGTGAAGAAAAATAATTAGGTGAAGATGTCACTATGATTCAAGAAGAAATGCCTCCTGAAAGTCATAAAGAGTCAATTTGATTACCCAAAAACATCTGGAAGAACTTAAAGAGAAGATACGAGTAGAAGAAAAGGAAAAATGGGAAGTGTGGAAGGATCACAACTTAACTAGAATGGAAGATCTATGTGATGTTGTCGATAGAATCATGGATAATATTAAGAGCAACATACCAAGTTAATTATTTTTATTAATCCCAGCTGCTTCAACTTCACAAATCAAACTAGGTAGTTCCAAAAGCAACATACTGGCAAGAAAAACTGCAATGAAGTATTGATAATTGAGCCTGAAACTTGTTTAGAATTGTAATTTATTTTTTGATTGAGCATTCACCCATAGTTTCTTTTTTGAAGGAAGAAATTCATTTTATATGTGAGAAATAGAATGCTGATTTAGTCTATTACTCTGACTATTTAGGTTAGATTTATGTAGTTCAATGAAAGTTTGAATCTCTTCAATACTAACATGGAAAATTTTCAAGGCCCTACAAAAGCCTCTTGCAGTTTTATCCATATCCATTTGGTTCTCTCGTTGTCCTATTGTTTGCAAACACGTGAAATAGTGCAGTCTGAGTCAGTAGAAGGCTGCCAGATGCTATATTTTACAAATGGTATCTTGTGGGACCAAACCATCTAGGCCAACACATCTGGATTACTTGGTGAATGCTAGTGGAGTCTTTGTTTTGGTTCCCTACACTCCCCTTTCTTTCGGGCTACCTCGTCCAGGCATAGTCCCTTAAGAGCCCTAAGACCCAAACACGCTATATCTTCTATGGGTGATTTTTAGACTCCCGGCACCTAGAGATGTCTTGTTAGATCTGAGACCTCCATGTTGGGGCCCTCTATAAAATCCTCTCATAGTTTTATCCATCTCCATTTGGTTCTCTTGCTATCTTATTGTTTGCAAAGGCACGAAATACTATAGTCTAAGTCAGTGTAGGGCTGCCAGATGTTATAGTTTGCAAACGGAAGCTCGTCGACCAAACCAACTACGCTAACATGTCAGGGGTGGCCAGTGAACACTAGTGGAGAATTTTTTTGTTCCCTACGCTCCCTGTGCTTTTAGGCTACCTTGTTCGGGCATAGTCTCTTAAGAGCCCTAAGACCAAAACATGTTATATCTTCGACATGTGATTTCTCGGACTCAAGTGGCACCCGGAGACGTCTCATCGATCCAAAACCTACATTTTGAATCCCTATATGAAATCATCTCATGGTTTTCTCCATCTCCATTTGGTTCTCTTATTGTCCTATTGTTTGAAAATGCTTGAAATATTGCAGGTCTAAGTTAGTGTCTTTAATCCAAACGCTATAGTTTGTAAACAAAGCTCATGGGACCAAACCAACTATGCCAAAATGTCAAGGTGGCTAGGTGAACATTAGTAGAGGCTATACTTTGGTTCCCTATGCTCCCCATGCTTTTGGGCTACCTCGTCCGGCGTAGTCCCTTAAGAGACCTGAGGCCAAAACATGTTATATCTTCGATGGGTGATTTCTCAGACTTCGTGGCACCTAGAGACATCTCGTCGATCTCGAGACCTCCATATTGGGGCCCTTTATGAAATTATCTCATGGTTTTCTCCATCTCCATTCGGTTCTCTCGTTGTCCTATTGTTTGTAAACACGTAAAATACTATCAGCCTGAGTCGAAACAGTACGACTTCCAGACGTTATAGTTTGCAAACAGAAGCTTGTGGGACCAAACCAACTACACCAAAACATCGGGGTGGCCAAGTGAACAGTAGCGGAGGCTTTGTTTTGGTTCCCTACGCTACCCGTGCTTTTGGGCTACCTCGTTCGGCGTAGTCCCTTAAGAGCCCTGATGCCAAAACACGTTATATCTTCGACGGGTGAATTTCTTAGACTCCATGGCACCTAGAGACGTCTCATCACATCCGAGACCTCCATGTTGGAGTCCTATATGAAAGTCTCTCCTAGTTTTCTCCATCTCTATTTGGTTCTCTCACTGTCCTATTATTTGCAAACACATGAAATACTGGAGTCTCGAGTCAGCCAGTAGGGCTCCCAAACGCTTGTAGTTTGCAAACGTAAGCTCGAGGGATTGAACCAACTACGTCAACACGTTGGGGTGGCCAGGTGAACACTAATGGATGATTTTTTTTGTTCCCTACACTACCCGTGCTTTTGGGCTACCTCATTCGGGCGTAGTCCCTTAAGAGCCTTAAGGCCAAAACACGTTATATCTTTGACGGTGATTTCTCAGACTTCACACCTAGAGACATCTTATCGATCCAAGACCTCCATGTTGAGGCCCTATATGAAATCTTATCCTAGTTTTATCCATCTCCATTAGGCTCTCTCATTGTCCTATTGTTTGCAAACGCGTGAAATAGTGTAGTCTGAGTCAGTGTAAGGCTTAGATGTTGTATTTTACAAATGGTAGCTTGTGAGACCGAACCAACTACGCCAACATGTCGGGGTGGCTAGGTGAATGCTAGTGGAGGCTTTTTTTTGTTCCCTACGCTCCCCGTGCTTTCGGCTACCTCGTTCGAGCGTAGTCTCTTAAGAGCCCTGAGACCAAAACACGTTATATCTTCGACATGTGATTTCTCGATTTCCATGGACATAGAGATATCTCGTCAGATCCAAAACCTCCATGTTGAATCCCTATACGAAAGCCTCTCCCAATTTTCTCCATCTCCATTCGGTTCTCTCGTTGTCCTATTGTTTGCAAATGCGTGAAATATTGTAGTCTGAGTCAGTGTAGGGCTCCCAGACACTATAGTTTACAAACGGAAGCTTGTGGGACTGAACCAACTATGTGAACACGTCGGGGTGGCCAGATGAACACTAGTGGAGGCTTTGTTTTGGTTCCCTATGCTACTGTGCTTTCAGCTTTCGTGCTACTTCGTCAGGCATAGTCCCTTAAGATCCCTGAATGACTAGATTGGCTTAAGAATGAATTTTATAGGGGTATGTCTAAGAACACACGAGAGTTATCAATCACCTAGTAAATATTTCTTGTTTAGTTCTGTATGGGAGTCACCGGCCTACGGCTTAGTGACCTTCCATTCATTGATAATTTATGTTATGATAAACCCATGGATGCTTTCAAAAGTGCCTTCAAAAGGATCGGGGTAGTCATCAAGCCTAGTGAAGGGTGTGATGTGATTTCCAAATAGCTTGAAATGCCTACATATTTAAAGGTAATAACACGAATTGACAAGATTATACAATCAAGAATCATTGGGTGTCAATCATAATGTCATTACATCTAGAGACATTCTCAAGCATTGAGTAATGTATATGGAGAGACATTCTCAAAATATCAACGGATGAAAGGCATCAAATTGTGATGACTCTCGGGTGTTTTAACAGGGGAGAAGACTAAGAATCATAGAAGAATGAAGTAAGTGCATGATAAGATAGGAACCAATGTACAAAGAGACCATAAGCAAGAAGAAACACAAGTAAGGTAAATACACATATACACATTGATAAATTGAATGAATAATTACTAAGATTAGGTAACTCTTTATATACATACATTATCTAAATATTGATTTCCAAATTTTGATGCATATTGTACCTCCGCGAGCATCCGCTCAAATCTACCTCGTATGTCGAATAAGGGTCACAAATAACCCCCAAGCGTGTGGAGTGTAACAATCTCTACTGTCTCCTTCACTATTTGAGGACAATCTCAGGTGAGGGGCTTCACGTGGGGGAATCTACCTTGTTTGAATAGGTGCACATTGTGCACTTGGTCGATCTGTCGCATCCTTTTCCTCACTCTGAAATCTTGGAAATCAAAATAATTTGGGATTTTGTGAGGATAAACTCGTTATAAAGTTTCCTCATAAAGTATAGTGGCACCTCGTTGTTATTACATGGTAGAAAATAAACACCATCCACCATCGGTCCCAAAAAAAAATTAATCAAATTTTTATTGCACCAATGGATGAAAACCGCTTACATGACAAATGTAATAGGAAAATTAGTGTGGGGTCCATGATTAAGGCGCATATGAGGTCTTTTGAAATTACTTTTTTCTTTACATCCACATATGAAAATTTGTTGGAATAATAAACCCTACAACCCTCTTTGTAAGTTGTCCAATGATCAATTTTCCCCGTTGCCATGTCAACTTAAACAAGTAATTCCTCTAATGTGTTTGCAAGAGAGGCGCGGTGGGGGTTTATAGATTGTGAATCCATCATTGTTTTGATTAAATCCTCAATTTAAATTTTGTTTTCAACTATGTGGGTTGATAAATATTCTTGACTACCCGAGGGATAATGAGCAATTGTGGGAGTGTCGGGAGGGATGACAGAATAATAGGGTTTGATTGTGGTTGATTCCCTCGACCTCTAACTATAACAATAAAAATATGTATTCAATTCAAATTTTAATCTATAATTATCATATTTCAATGCAATTTTGAGAAAATAATTGTGCTTACCTCTTCTCCATGGTGCCATCGTTGATTCAAATCTTCCCGATGATCCAAAAATGATCCTTTGAGCTTGAGATCCAGCTGAATGAAAAACGTGAGGGCACGGTTAAGCTTTGAAACTTGTGTTTGAGGGAGATAAAATGATAGAGGCTCGGGCCTCTTTTTTTCTTTATAGTAGGCATAATGTGTATGTTTTATAATGCATACGCATTATGTAATGCGTACACATTATAACACGCATGCGTTATGCCTCGGTAAATCTCAAACCTGACAATTTGAAATGCGACACGTTTTGATTTTTTTCTGGTTTTCCGCTTTTTTTTGCCCCCTAATAATCAATCATTCCTCTCCATTTTTCATCTTTTGAAGCTTTGAGATATGCATCATTATTGTGTTGAATTGACATTCAATTCTACACTCGGTTACCTTTTCTAATCGATCACGAATCTATCATCAAAATCAGTCATTAAATCATGTTTCTCGTATATTGAATCCAATTCCATTAGGAACATTCTTGGAGCATCCACATACAATTTGATCAAGAGATTTAAAAAAACTTTGCCTTTATGCTTGTTATCCTACCTTCAACTTGATTGTTCACCGTACATACCTATACTAGCTTGTAAGACACAACCTTTGGCTCATTAAACAAAATAGAAGTAATGCACATACCTTGAAGCATCCTAGCACCATGTTTCTATTCAAATAAACTTCTTCTTATGCTTTCACTTTCTTGACTATATACCTACTACACATTTCCTTAGCACTTCATACCACTTGTAAGGTTCATTAAGCCAAATAGATCCAACACATACTTATCAAAAGTATATCAGGTCTTATATTAGGACACAAGTCCACAAACCTCTGCCCATTCATGCATATATCATACACAATATACCTTCATGTACAATCTAGGATCCCAAACTTGTAACATTACACTATGATTCTACCCACTCAACTCCTCTAGGATCTATATAAGTTCTTCAAAGTACTTCTTGAGACACAATACTATATTTTCATGACAGTTACTAACATCTTTAAGCAACTAACATCATATATCTATTATTGTGATTGAATGTACCTTCAAACATGATATAACTATGTTTTTCATGTATTCTTTCTTTGTCAAACTTGTAATTCTTCTTGAATTACCTTCAACATACCTAAGTGTTGCTTCACCTAGAAGATAATTTCCTTCAAACAATATAATGACGACAACTCACATCATTCTAGGGCCTATAACACATGATAGTAGGAGAGAGAAATGTTGATAGGCATCGTATAACATGCACATGATACGAAGTGTTCTTCCAAGAGAAAGATGAATTGGCATGAAATCAACATGAGAAATGCTTTCATGGTGAGTAGCATTCAATAAGATCACTTTTGTTTTATGGGTGTATGTTTTACATGTAGTTTCTTTCATTGAAATATATTTTAAAATGTATGTATAATTGTTTGTATGCAAATTTTTAAACCCATGTTCAATAAATATTTGTAAATGTAATTGTGTTTATAATCCACATATGTTGAATCTTATTATAGTACATAAGAAGGTAAAATTGTACAAGTGGTAGTTATTATAACACAACTTATTATACAATTTAATATTATACCATTGTTGAAAATATTGAATAAAAAGGAGAATACAACATCTCTTAATGGGAGGGATTTATTCTATCTTACAAACAATGCATTGAAGTGGCTAAGAGAATATACTAAGAAGAAGAACAAGGCACCAAGAGTGTAATAAGGTCACTTGGTAGAGATGGGAGGGATTCACAAACTCTCTTTTCACCTATTTTTATAGATTCTAGTTTGGGATAGTTAGTCTCCAAGAGCTAAGAAATAAAGTACTTCCATACATGCATAGGTACTCCATGAAAACTTGAAACCATATGAGCCTCCTATGATCATGGATCAAGGTGAGAATTTTTAAGATTTTAATCCTAAATATCTTGATGAGTTTATGGAAGATGTTATTCTTGAAAGAAGAGAGAAAACTAGAAAATGAGCGAGTTATATCTTCACTTATTTTTTGAGTGAAACAAAGTTTTGGTGGTCCAATATTTTTATTGGGAGAAGTATTCCGAGAGGATAACACATAAAAATATGGCGCTTGTTTTGATATACTTGCACACTTAAGAGCTCATAGAGATATTTCTAATGCATTTTGTATGGGGTCAAACCAACTTCGTATGCAAAAGTTATGCCCTGCTCAAGGAAAATACAAATAGGTAAAAAATTGTGCATGGGTACAATGTTTTCTAAATTGGGATAATAATGGACCTATTGCATATTCTATGACAAACGTATATATAAGCATTGATTTTTTTGGAATAGGTGGCATAAGAACTAGAAGATTTGAGAGATATTATTTCAGATTGGAGAAAAAATATTGAAATTATTGATTCCATTTGAACCGTACATCCTTTTTGAGAAACTACTTAAAGTGAAGGAATTTTTTTACTAATTGTGAAATGAGACATCCGATGGATTAAATTTTTCCTTGAATACCTCTTATCTCGTCTAATGTTTTGTGGAGAAGGCATTTTCATGATAACTTTGACTTTTATAGAGTCAAATTCAATACCTCGTCATGAGATAATGAACCCCACGAGTTTTCTTGAAGTTACACCAACACATATTTTTGGGTTGAGTCTAACCTTGTATTCACACAAACTTTTAAAGATGTTCCTCAAGATTTCTAGATGTTCGGATCTTGTTTTTTATTTTTCCAATATTTCATCTACATAATCTTCCATAATGTCATGGAAGATGACCTGCTCATTTCTCTTTGATAAGTGAGACTTGCATTTTAAGGCTAAAATACACGACCTTATTAAAAATGGGCCCCATGGTGTAATGAATGTTGTCTTGGGTTGATCTTCTTCATAAATTTGTATTTGATTGTAACCATAAAAACCATCTATTAACATCATGTTGAGTACTTCCGTAGAACCAATGATCATGTTAATATTTGGTAATGGGAAGTCATATTTTGGACATGCTTTTTTATATCGTGAAAATATGTACATATTATGATACCCAAAGTGGTGGGTCCTAAGGCCATAACATGTCCTACCACCTCTTACACCTTTATGCCACTGTGTTCAAACAAACCATACCCCAACGACCGAGCTAACTTGCTATAACACTCGACCCCAAAAACTCGCCTAGCCATACTTGTAATTCGGTCATCCAACATAGCTCCCTCGTCAAACACATCCCAAATTCCACGCCAACTATCCACTTGGAAACCAATCTCACCAATAACTGAGATATACATTACTTTCCTTTTAAAAAAGCACAACCACCACAACGTGGCATGTCCAAAAGGTAGGGCTGAAGCCATTTGAAATCCCTGACCCACCAAATATAAAAAACTACCCACCTACCAAGCGAAGCATGTGGGATATTTCCTACTTTGTAAAATCAGCAGGTAGAGGTGGTTAGAGGGGTTCGACCCCCTAACCGACCTGGTGGAAAAAATTGGTCTTTATCGCTAGACCAAAATCAATCAACAATGTATTAAAAAAGAGGTAAATTTTATTTAAAGGGGACTGTGCAGATGATTGTGTATAGACCATAAACAGGTAGTTTTGAAAATCTACAAAAATTGAAGAAATTAAGAGAAAAACTAGGTCTCGAAGAAAACTAGGAAGATGCTCAAAACTAAGAGATATATTTTTCTTCCAATTTGGAGTTCATATGTCATTTTTGTAAAGCATTTTGTTTAGATTTCAATGGAGAATTGAAGAGACATTGACTTGCAAAGCTGGGAACAAGCACAATGAGTGAACACTAATGTTTTTTCAGAGCTCATGGGTTCTTAGAGTCTTCTGGAAAGTTTTAAAAAGGTTCATTATTTGATTTGTAAGTTATATGTATTTGAAAATCTAAACATTAATGGATTGGTTCATATGAACTCGAGGACGTAGGAATTTCCTGATCTTCGTAAACAATTTTGGTGTTGTGTTTTTTTATTTCGCATTCATTTTCATATTATTTACATATTTTAAAATTATATTTTAGTTTAGATGTAAATTTTAATCAATACAACATTTTTACATAAAACAATAAAATCGGTTAAAATATAAATATGATGGTTCAAATGGATAACAGATGGGAATGAATTCTTACAAAAATAATTCAGTTTGAAATCAGTTTTTAAACACATTTGAACCATCTTTTAATCATATTTTTAACTAGTTCATGTTAATAAAAGGTTGAGAACTTAAAAGGTTTAAAAGATCCTTGTAAACAATTCTAAAAATAGAGGATTTCTATCAGTTTACCGTAACTAAAGATTTGTCCTTTCTATGGCTAGGTACCGATAAGAGTTTTTTTGAATATTTGTCTATTGTAAACTTTTTTTTTTTATTTCACTACCATACAAAATAAATGGAGGATTCTACATCTTTGGTGCTTGATTGTGACCACACCAAGTAAATATATCAAGTGGATGCTCACTAGGCTTTGGTGGTTGGTATTATTCATTTATTGTATGAATAATGTTTTGGTAATCTTGATATGGGATGCCATGGTTTTAAATTGTATTTGTGAATATTTTTGAGTGTTAATTAGGTTTGAGCCACATAGTTAGTGAATAACTTATTGATACCTTTGAATTAAGTGCAATTAATTTGGATTAGGTCATGGGACTTATGCTTCAAGGTAATACATATGTCATAATAATGTTCAAGAAATATAAGATATGTGGGAATTTTGTTTTCATTGATGTCCACGTATGATGTTTTAGGATTTGTCATTGATTTCATTGATGTCAAAAGGAAAGAGATACAAGAAGGTTGATTGGTAGTGTTGAGTTTCTTGTTGAGATTGTTTGGTCCTAGTGCTGGTGCATGGGTTATTGAGTCAATATGGTGGCTTGTAGAGGTGTTGAAGTGAATTGGTGATGTTTTTGTGATGTCATGGAGTGTGACGAATGTCATTGCAAGTTGTCAAAGGTTCTTAAGTGTTGAGGAATTCATATTCAGTGAAATAAACATGTTCAAGGTGTTTGTTTTTGAGGCCTACGAGCATAACGAGGTAAGTCATGTTGAAGTAAGGTATGTAACAATTTTGTGAGCTTGATGAGAGCATGGTAACATGAGCATTATTTTTAGGGACACCGACAAGTGTCTTATAGTGTTGGTTCATCTGTTAGACTTGGTTTTTAGGGTATTTTATTACATAACTTCTTCAAAATGCAGTCACAAGGCCTAATATTTGTTTTGGAGGTCTGTCTTGCTGTCATTATGCAAGTTATAATCTTACTGTAGAGACCTCGAATGGTAAGCCCACACATTCCTAATAGTATTCTCTATCTATGACAATCGATACATGCACACAGTTAGGATTGATCTCCTTATCAATCTTAGTCAAAAAGACATAAACATAACTCTATCAACCTTCTAGTGCCATTTATTATGTCTAAGACTGATCCTTCTCTCATCTTTAATTCAAGACCAACACATTTACTTTACCTTCAAGTCAAAATCATGCAACATTCTCCATAGTTGTAGTATAAGAATGCATCAAATAAAACATGTAACAATAGTTGCTAAAGGAAATATCCTTCAAAATTCTAGTAATATCCTCAACATTTCTTTCACATGAAATATTAGACAACAAGCTTCAAATGCCAAATTTTAAATCCATATCACAGAGCATCATCATCCTTACTAGAACCATAACCAATGCTTCATAGAAATAGAATCATCGTTATTATGCATTTGAACAGAGATAAATAAGTACAAAATTTACTCAATGCACCACTAAGAAATGAGATTTATTGGTCTTCTTACACTTATGAATTATATTTTTAGTATTTGAACCTTCCTTCAAGCCAAAATAGAGTATATATCATATTAAATATCATTCTATTACAAAATTTCTCACTCCTTGTCTCCCTCCATCCTCTACACCCTCTATCACCTTTCTTAGAAGGTCTTCTCTTCCCCTTCCTCCTAATATTTAACTCCTATATCTCAAATACGTCATACTTTATTACTTTTTCCATTACAATTTAAACCTAACTACTTTCTTTTATGACTTAGACATGACTCAACATTGCTTCCTTATTTTCCATACTAAGGAGAATACCCTCCTTTACCTCATTTATAACATTCATTACTTCACTTTTATCCATAAGACTCACTAGGACTTAGTTAGATGTTCTTATACATACTAATGATTCACTCATACCCACTTTAAACATCAAACACCTTTTGGCACTCCTTAACAAGCCATTGTTGCTCCTTACAAGTTTTAGAAATTTGAGTCTAGGAATGGAATGAAAACCAATTAATTGAAACTTTGAGCCACTTGACCATATTGGATTTCCTTCCTCGTGACTTAACATGTTCAATTTGAGTTCAAAACCATAAAAATTTACATTTAGTTGTCTTATTGATGACGCTCTTGCATCATACTCCCAAGGTGGAGAAATCCTTCATGTACCTTGTTTGCATCACTGGGTCTCTAGCCAAGTCTTCATTATTTTATCTTTTTCTTAGTCTTCCTTTTGCATTCTCATTGTCTTTTCTTTCTTTTAGACCTCTTGGGCTTGGGTCCCATATGGTTTTCCTTTGTTTTACATTTTCCTTGAAATTTCTTCCTTGGTTCTTTTATTCTATCTTTATCTTCATCATTATCATGTTTCTATCTCTTGTACCTACAAACAACACATAAAAAAACTTCCTTCAACTTTTTCCGTTGTCTTTATCATCGTATAGGTCATATCCATTATGTAACCATCATATTTGTATTTTTCTTCAATTTCTTAACTCCTTGTTTTCTTTCCTCATCCATCAATATTTTATGCATCTCTTCCTCCTCCCTTAGACTCATTTGTGTCTTTTCATCACATGTTTTCACTCCATATATGACATAAGACTATTATTTCCTTTTGCACTTGCTCAAGACTCTCAAAAACAAATGTATTGTCTTCTTTACTAGCCATTTTTGGTTCTTGGTCCCTTGTCTTCTTGTCCTCATATTCATCATTCATCTCATGATTCAATGCTCCTAATGGGCCACTTTATTGTTCACTCTTCATACCGGCATTCACACACTTACACATAATGTTAGAATAAAAATTTTGAGGTTTTGATGGCTCTATAATCTCTTCTTTCCATGTCACCTCTTCATATTTTTTCTCTTTGAGATATTTTCATTCTACCACTGCATGAACTATGTCATCAACATGTTTATCTCCCTTAAGAGAAGCCAAAAATGCTTTTATTACATCATCATCTTCATTCTTGTCCTTTATCAACACCAATTCCTCGATCACCTCTTTTCTTGTTGTCTTTTCATCCTCTTTTGCTTCTTTTTTTTTTTGTCTTATTTATTATTGTTTGATCATTATCTTCAATTGCATTCATTTTCTTTTTTGCACAAGAAACCTAATTGGCCATTTGGCTTAATTTTTCAATATAAATTCCATCCTTGTTTCTTGACCTTTTTCTCTTTCCTTCAAGAGTACCGTCGACTACATTACATCTTGTTTAAGCCCTAGAATCTCTTCTTGCATCCATAACTCTCTTTTCTTCATCCTTTCCTCTTTTCTTTTCCCATGGCTAATCATTTTTACCAACTCTATCATAAACTCTTCTCTATCCATCTCTTTTTTTCCTTTCTTCTTCTCACTCACTTTTCTCTCCCTTCTCAAGAAAGTTCTCTTCTTACTTCTCTCTCTACACCTCACCTAGTATTTTCACCTAGTCTTTTGGTGTCTTCTCACTCTCTTCTCATCCTCTTTTCACTTCAATTATTATATTAACTTGTCACTTCATTCACACACTCACAATTCCACTTGCTAGCCACAAAAACATTCAAATTTCAATCATCAAAATAGTTTCAATAAGAGAACAAGATTTGTTACCACATAATGTAAAAAAAAAAAATAGCATGCATTTAACTGACTATGAAGAGGATTTAGATAACTTCATAATCTATGCATAAGGAGGATCTTTTATAGATATAAAATTGCTAAAAATCATCAAAATTGGCTCAATATTGTGTAATATGCCAAGTACCTCTCAAAATGGCCTTACCAAGCATTTAACTATCTTCACTCTACATATTCACTTCATTCTACTACTAATACAACCATCAAACTCACATAATTCTCGTGCAAATCTCCTTTTCCTATTAGCCTTATTATCCTTGCCAACTTCTCTCTCCTCAACTCCTTGTCCAAGCAGGCAATCTTTGGTATTTTATCTTCTTAACTCCTCTAATCCCTTTCTTCCTTTTCCTACACTCACAACTTGGTTAGATCTAATGAAGTAATGCATTCACAACCTCAAAAATCCACATTACTCTTCCTTCCACAAACTATCCCTATAAGTCTCTAATACCATATTACTTGGTTCATTCAAGAAAACAAACTTCTAGCACTACCCATAAGGAGATATCACATTATATAGTGAGCTTTCCATTCCTATCACATGCCTTCAAGATCTAAAGGATTAACTCAACATACAACTCTTTGTAGCTATCCTTTTGCATTTTTTTCCCAAACCCTCATTAGGTCATTCTTCACCTACTTTCATGCACGCTTTCCTTTTTAGGAAGTTTCAAGCCTACACCCATGGTTTCTAGACACCAATTATTTCATTTATCCTTACCCTAAAGTTTAAACCCTAACTCGGGAGGTAGAGGTGAGTTCTTTTGTAAATGTGCTCCAAGGATTATGCTTTTGATCGTATCTTTCTTCCTCTTTCTAAACTATCATAGACCATTCACAAATCAACCTTGGGAGAACCAAAATTAATCTATAGTATTGCAAGGGACTTAGTTACCATTAATAGTTCTAAGTTTCATGTTTGTATTCAATGCTTTATGCATTCAAAAGCTAATCCCTAGTTCAGATTGTAGAAACCCTCTCTAAGAGCCCAAGAAGGGTATTTTCTTGAATAAATTCTTCAAAATGCAGGTTCAAGGTATAAATTTGTTTTGGAGCTTTGTCTTGTTGTCATGTAGGTTAGAATCTTACCAGAGACTTCGAAGGGTAAGCCCACACATGCCAAGTAGCCTTCTCTCTCTAGTAATTTGTACATACACACAGTTAGGATTGATCTCCTTATCAATCTCAGTCAAAAATACATAAACATAACTCTATCAAACTTCTAGTGTCATGTATTGTCTCTGAGAATGATCCCTTCTATCCACTTTAATTTAAGACCAACACATTTACTTCACCTTTCAAGAAAAATCATGCATTCTACGAGTTGCAGTGTAGTCTAGCATCAAATCAAACATGTAACAATAGTTACTAAAGGAAACATCCTTTAAACCTCTAGTAACATCGTCAACATCACTATCATATGAAATACTAAATAAAAGCTTCAAATTCCATAGTTTAAGCCAACATAATAAAGCATCATCATCCTTAAACCGCAAAACAATTCTTCATAACAATAGAATCATCAATATTATGCATTTGAATAGACATAAAGAAGTACAAAATTTACTCAATGCACCACTAAGAAATGAGATTTCTTGGTATTCTTACACTTATGAATTGTATTTTTCAGTATTTAAACCTTCCTTCAAGAAAAAATGGATTATATATCATATTAACTATCAGTATATTACAAAATTTCTTAGTCCTTATCTCCCTCTGTCCTTTCTGCACCATCTATCACCTTTCTCGAAGGTTTTGTTATCCAAATAACTTCCCTAGTTATTTGGACAACTTGTATTCACATTCTAGCTCTATGGTTCTACTTTACATATTGCACACATTTCAGTTATCTCTTTGACACATTCACTTGGTTGCAATTTCCTCACACACCCTTGCAGGCTTCCCCCTTATTCCATTCTTTCATTTTCCTTTTCCTCTTTGTTCCATTTTTCCTTCAAGCGCACCCTCGTGCACCCAATTTCTTCCAAGTAGTTATGCATCTTGCACGCCCACCTTGCACTTGCTTCAAAATCAGCTAAGTCCCTAACCCTCTCGTGCACCTCACACATTACTTTGTAATAGTTTCACCTTGACCATACGTTTCTTCCTTGGGCATTTCTCCCATTTCTCCTATGTGCGTAACCTTGTAAAAGCCCTTTCTTTTTTTTTTCCTTCCACGCTTCATTCTTCCACACGCATACCTTCTTGCCTTCTTCTACACCATTTTGTGCCACCTCATCCTATGATAAGAGTGAGAGTGCTACATGTAACCAACCAAACGTGTCAACTCGGGTGTCGAATCTCAGAATGTAACCAAAGTGTGTGACACATGGCGAAAATGACAAAATAGTTGGCCAACCTTTCAGCCAATCCATGTGTGCCATGTGTCTTACATACGTAGATGGCTCTGAAAATATTATGAAAACTATATCTTTTGCTACGATCTCTCGATCGCATGCCTAGTCTCAATCGATAGTTTTACGACGAGGCTACAAGTGTTTGATATTCAAATTTAAAATTTTGGTAGATCTGGTAGGTGAGAAATGGGAAAACATCTTTCTGGGCATTGATGAGAAGATCTGATTGCTCTAACCACTCGATTTGACATAGATTTCACCTCCTTCCTTCTCCTACACACCAAATAGACTTAGGGAGGCACATTTTATAGATTTTTAGTTAGATTTGCATGCATTGAATGCTTGTTGTATTTCAAATTTGGGGTTTTTCCCCTTCTCCTCTTTTATTCCATTGATTTGTCTATAAATGTAAGAGCTTGGCTCATTGTTAATGTTGGACATTTTGGATCCTTAAGCTCTTTGCTAAAGATTTCATATATTTGTATATTGAGTTGCAGACCTCTAGATCTAGTTCTTGCATGTGGATATCGGCCTCCCTCACAATTGTAACAATTTGTGCATTTTTGGAAGTAATAAAAACATTGTTTTACTGTTATTCTCCATCTTAATATGTTTACATACCTTATTTTTTCTTTCCTTTAACATTTGTGTTTGTTGTATCACCTCACGTACCTCGTAACTCCATTTTAGTTTTGTTTCGTGAATCGACCATGAAGATACGTTAGTTTGTGCTATGCATGTTGAGCCTTTCCCTCGACACCTTTTCTTTCATTTTTCTCATAATAGATAGTGTTCATCCCTATTTTCTTAGTGCTATCATCTCCCTTAGTGTAGTTTTCCATCTATTATCCTTCTATCCCTAGTCCCTTGGCATTGTTAGCTTAGTTTTTACCTTCCATCATTATGAGTAGTAATAGTAGTAGAAAAGGTAGAGGAACCGGCCTTCTTCAAGATCCCTTAAGATTCTCTCTCAGCGCGCAAGGTCCCGAAAACTTGGAGACGGTTCCATTGTTTTCTAAAACAACTCAACTCTTCTAAATCTGAGATGTGGGTGAACGTTTCAACGAACAATAGTGAAAGATTAGATTTTAACACATGCTAATTTTGGTGTGCCTTAGTAATTTCTAGCCTTTGAGGCTCATTTAAAACACATATGGCAAATCCCAACACTTAGATCTCTTGTTTCAGCAACTAGAGTGCCTTTTATGAGAAGAGTACATACCAGACAGAGTAGTACAACTAAAGGATACTTTAAATATCTCCAAATTTCATCAAGAATCACATGCAGTAGAACTTCCACACACGCATCTCCATCTCCAAAGACATCGTACAAACTCTACTCCTCACAACATACAAGCGTGCTCTACTATGGTGCTTCAACCTCCTCCTCCTCCTATGAAATTTTCCAGTTTCACTAGTGGAAGCCCACTCAATCTCAATGCACAACATGATATGACTATAGTTGTGCTCAAGAGCATTCCATACTTCACGAGAGAAAATCAAGTCACCCTTGTCAAGCATATTCAAGATGTAGAAAATGTGTGCTCTGTCTATTTGATCACACATGATGATGTATAGTTTAGGCTGCTTCCAACTTCATTCAAAGGAAAAGTGCTCCAATGGTACCATGATTTAAGACTTGCATCTATTACCACCTAGGATGATCTTGAAATAACTCTATACAACTACTTTGAAGATAAGTTAGATCAC
Source organism: Taxus wallichiana var. yunnanensis (assembly GCA_018340775.1). Taxonomy (NCBI): domain Eukaryota; kingdom Viridiplantae; phylum Streptophyta; class Pinopsida; order Cupressales; family Taxaceae; genus Taxus; species Taxus wallichiana. Next base: position 1,000,193,856 of record CM031242.1, on the reverse strand, counting down.
CTATATTTGGTGGAGTAGATGACTACAACGAAGTGTGCACCTAATGAGAAGATGAATTATTTCAACATCAAATTCTAGAAGACTTGGGACAGAATTCCTCAAGTGGTAAGGCCTACATCCCAACATGCTTTCATGTATTATCTAAGGGCTTTGAATAGTGACATCTCAATCATGATTCAATCCATGGGAGATATAAATTTACCTTCTACATAAAAAACATTGCAATAAGGACGTAAAATTGTCTCATCTAGATGGGTTAGTGCCTAGGCCTCATGTGCCCTTGTTCCTAGAGATTTCTCCAGTGCCCTAACCTTATATTGCCCCTGTTCCATTATGTAGATCGTGCCCACCTTTTGCATCCATGTCCTATTCTCCAACAAAATAATATGAAGAATTGAATGCCTGATTAGAAACTTTTCCAATAAGGTCATATCATTGGAGAAGTAGTAGGAACAAGCCTACAAAGGTAGTCTAATCAGGAAATAACAAAGATAAAATAATCAACCTTGGCGAAATCAGTATGGGAATTAGAGATACGGGTAGAACCAACAAAATGATAGATGACATGCTGGCATGGACTTGCGCACTTACCTTTGCAAGTTTTCCTTCCTACATAACCTCTTCCAACGCCCAACACAAGTCAAACACTTGTCCCTATTCAAAAAAACATGGCACATGAGTCTAAATAGTGCTTTCCTTACATATGCCTCATAGTCGGTATCACTACGCAAATGTTGCGTGCGTAAAATTATATGATACCAAATGTTTCTAACTATGAGCCTTCCATCAACATAAGTGATCCTAAGAACCAAAAAAACTAGAGGCTCCTCTCGAGATGCCAACTTGATATTATTTGGTATTGAGGACTTTTGCACAATCAACGTCAGTGTAGATGATGCAAGTAGACCATGCGCCCAGTTGCGATAACACAATATACAAGAAGAGAATGCTCGAATATGGCATGCACGTTTTAATTCTAGTAACACAAGTGACCCTCAAAATTTAAAGAAAACAACTAAGGCATCTATTATTAAAAATGCCCAAGTTCCTACATGTGAGGCCCCACATAAATCTTCCCCTAAAGTGATACGTGCCCCTCCTTTGGTAGGTCAAGCCTCTATGTCAACTATGTTCCTTCCTCTGTACCTAAAAAAAACAAAAAGGATGCTATTGTGCCCTAAATGCACAAGTCAATGGGTATTCCATTCAACATTGTGAACCAAATGAAGAAGACAAACATAAATGTCACAATGTGGGATGCCCTAACTATTCCATCTGAGCGTGACTTCCTGAATTGTTTCGTATGAATATTTTTCCCAACTTCCGCACAGCATCGACCCAACTATCCAAAAGTCACGTGCTTCATCAATATCTTCAAAGAAGAGGAGAATAAATTAAGGTTTTCAAGACCCCACCCTTCTATATGTCCTTAATCATAGGTAAACATCTTGTCCATAACTATATTTACTTGAATCAAGGGCTAGTACTTCTATCATGCTTGATAAAATTGTTGATATCTTAGGTTTTAAGTATAGCCCTTAACAAAAGGAGTCCTAAAACTTGATGGTTCAACTGTCACTACCTAGGAATCAACAAGGATCTTGTGTTAAATCTCCATACATGTCCAAGTTTGACAATAACTCAAGATGTGTCAATCATTGATTTTCCCCTTTGTTTTCCCTATATATATCAAGGACTTTTCACATTGCTAAATTGGGGTGTATGGTTACTTTTCTTTTGATTGGACCCATATGTTACTCAAGACAAGGTATGGTACCCGATTTACCATACAAGCTGAGCCAATATTTTCCTATCATGTGAAGTCATATGTCCCATCCCTCCTAAGCCAATAGTTTAATCCAAGAAGAACAAGTTTCAGTTTCTGAAGAGCAGCGTTTCACGCCTCCTATCTTGGAGTTAGTGCTAGATGAATGGGTAGAGAGACACCATAAATTTGATCCATATGATGAGGACTTGGAAGCTTATGAAACTGGGTTTGGTACCTACTGCATCGTTGAAGAAGAAGCTATACTTCGCATGCACTCAATCAAATGAAGAGAAACTTGGTTTGTGGAAATTATACTTTGATGGATCTAGAAGCAGAGATGACATGGGAGCAGGGGTTGTTCTCATTTATCCAAAGGATGAGAAATTATACTTCACACACATGTTACAGTTTGCATGTTCCAACAATGTGGTAGAATATGAGGCATTAGTGCATGGTCTACTTATAGCTCGAACGAAGAAAATAAAGGTGTTGCAGATCTTTGGGGACACAGAACTGGTTATCCATCAAGTCACCAAAAAGTACGCATCAAAGAATAAGCTTCTAAAATATTATAGCTATAGAGTCCGAGGTCTCCTTGAGATATTTAATGCTCTAAAATTGTAGGTGGTGCTGTAAAAAATGAACAAAGAGGCTGATTAGATGGTCGCGCTTGGTTCATAGTTCTCCTTATTAAGGACTTTGTCAAATGAAACACTTAGCACATCAAGGTGGTAATTAGGCCATCCATTCCAGACAACAACACTAGCTAGAAAGTGTTTGACAATGACACACTGATTGTCCAGTTCATCCAGAATGAATTTGAGTTCTCGTCAAACATGCAAGCTGATTTACATGACAGTTATGGTGACCAGGTGATACAATCGAAGATAAAAAGTTTCCTAAAGGGATGGTCACTTTAAAATGAATGTTTAGCCCGATAATGAGTTCAAGGGTGGATAAATGTATATGCATGCCACACTAGATGACTACTTCCTAGTCACTATTACACGTAGAAAGGAGTTCTTTCTCAAAGAAAGCTTGCACAAATGAAGAAAACCGGTCCTTCATTTCTCTGTGCCAAAAATACAATGATATGTTCTCATGGGAGTATAAATACCTCAAAGGTTTTGACCCAAGTGTTTCTCAAAACTCCATTGAACTTGATCTTGGCATCAAGACAAAGAAAAAAAGTAGGGCCACTCAATCCAAAGATAGAGCCCATCATGAGGAAGGAATTATCCAAACCTGATTAAGGCGAAGCTAATATTTCGATCAAGTATTCTACTTGGGTTGCAAAAATTGTTCCTCAGTACCTAAGAAGAAAGGTGAAATCAAACTCCACGTTGATTTCATAGATTTGAACAAGGAATCATTAAAGGATCATTATCCTTTTCTTTCTATGGAGTAGATTTTGTAGAGACGTGGCTATCACACGGATATTCTCTATATTAGGCGGATATTATGTCTTCAATCGAGATCCTAGTTAAGGAAGAGGATCAATTAAAAAAAAAAAATTACAACCAAGTGGGAGATATATGCATATCAGAAGATGCCCTTTGGTTTGTCAAACGTAGGCACAACATTTCAGCACATCATAGATATTGCATTCAAATCATATATCAATGAGTTCATCTTGGTCTACCTTGATGACATCAAAATGTTCTCAAAGAAAAGTGTGGATCACATGGCACACCTGGATAAAGTATTTGAGAGATGTTGAAAGTTTGAGGTGTTTCTTAAGCCCAAGAAGTGTAATTTTGCAGTGGCACAGTGGGAAATATTCTAGGCCATGTGGTCTCAAAGGATGGCATCACAATTGATCATGAGTGTATTTCATCCATCCTAGCCTTTTCTTTGCACCTTTGGCGTAAAAGAAAGCCTTACAATACTTTCTCAAAAAAATAAAATTTTTTAGGTGATTCATCCCTAACTTTGCATGATTGGTAAGGCCCATCACCCTCATGCTCAAGAAAGAAACAAATTTCAGATGGAAAAATAAGGAAAAGAAAGCTTCAATAGGATCAAGTAAGAGATTGCTTGTGTGCCAACACTCATCAACTCGGATTACTCAAAGGATTCCATCCTTTATGCTTATGGTGTTGATGCAAGTTTTGTTGTCCTAACACAAGAAATAAAAAGTGTTTCGAAACCAATGGATTTCTTCAGTCAAATATTGAAGGACTATGAATTAAGATACAATCACATGGAGAAATAGGTCTACACCATCATGTGCATGCTCAAGAAGTTCAAAATCATGCTCTCCAAAACCATATCAAGGTGTTAGTTTAACACATAAGTGTTCGAGATTTCATCATGGGAGCAGAGAGCGCAATGGGTGACCAAAATAGTGGAGTATGATGTGACTATCAAAGCCACAAAGTTGGTAAGAGGTAGTGCACTCTGCAAGAAACTTCGAGAATACACAAAATGAACTCCGAGACTTCATTGTTTCTAGATGAAGAGTTCGTGTGCATATAAATTCAAAAGAATGAAGCCCCTCATGCACACGATTATATGAAAGACATGATCACATTCATTTCCAAGGGTGTATACCATCCTGGTTTGAACAAAGAAAAGAGAAGGCATCTGAGGTTTCAAACTATCCCATATGTGCGGATTGATGGTCTTCTCTTCAAGAAGAACCTTGATGGCATGGTATTAAGGTGTATCGATAACGTGCAGAATCAAAATGTGTTAGAATAATTTCACGATGGATTCTTTGGTGGACACTTCTCTGCCAAATATATAGCAATGAAGATCATGATGGTAGGACTATTTTGGCCTACCCTTTTCGCATACACACACAAGTGGGTCACAAAATATAGAGAATGCATTTTATTTGCAGGTAAGAAAAGATTGGAAGTGCTTTCCCTCCGACCAATCCAAATGGATTAGAATTTTACACAATGGGGTCTTGAATTCATAGGCATTATCAATCCTCCTTCAAGCGCTAGCCACAAATGGGTGTTTACGGCTACGAACTACTTCACAAGATGGAAAAAGTTGTCGCGCTCAAGGAATCAACCGATTCACCATCTCGTACTTTCTCGAAGGCATCATGAAAAGGTTTAGTGTTCCTCAAACCATTATCTCTGATAATGAAAAAGCCTTCCTTGGTACATAATTACTGATTGGGTGCTAAGTCTTGGAATATATTTGAATACTTCTTCCAACTATTACCCTCATGGAAATGGTTTGGAAGAATCAACAAAAAGAACCCGATCATAATCATGAACCACATAATGAATATCAACCAAAAAAAATAGCGGCATACAAAGGTCTTGCACGCCCTCGGCGAGATAGGATCTCAACCAAGAAGGAAATAGGTATATTACCTTATAAGCTAGTTTATGGTAAGGACGCTAGACTCCCATTATCTCTTGAATTGCCTTCATTAGAGTTTTCCAAGCAATTGGAATTGAGGGCACTGACCAACGAAAAATGAAATGGCAGAGCTGGTTAAACTTCAAGAATCAAGGAATTCTACCATGATCAAGTTAGGACAACATCAACAAGCAAAAAAAAAAATTGGTTTGACAAAAATGCTAGGCCTCAAGCTTTCAAAGTTGGGGACTTAGTATTAAAATAGGATGCTGACAAAGCTAAACCAAGATTCCATTCAAAGTTTGATGCACTTTGAGTGGCCCATATATTATCATTTCATGCAAGGAGGCTAAATATTTTGAGTTGTCTCATCTTGATGGAGGCACGCTGCAAATCCCAGTCAATGAGATATATCTTAAACCCTTCCATTGATTTTGCTACATTATTTAGTTTCAGTATATATTAGACTAGTTTTTGTACGAAACTTTGTTCTTGAGTGGGTGAAAGGCGATCTTTGAAGCCGCCAAGAATTTGAATGATGAAGGGCTTAGGACCTTAGATGCGATGTGGATCTATGGGCGCAAAGAGGATAAATACATGATATAAAGAATCTAGATCTACAAAACTGAAACAAAAGATTATATCATAATATGCGGGGATTTCCACGATAGTTCTGGTTCCAAGAGGATATTAACTCCTTGAGTATGTCAACCCCGTGTCGAGATAAGATAATAATATATCATGAAGAATAGTTATCATGCAAAAAAATGGAATATAAAATGACAAGTAACTAAAATGACGAGGGGACTTAGCTTGTGCTCTGCTAGGGAGATGAACTGGGCATCAAGATGGTAAGATAACGAACCATGGAAAATATTTCTCCCTCAAACTTGCAAAACTTAAATAAGCTCTTTCTTCTCCTCTCTGGGCCTAGGTCTCTCCTTCCAGGTATGGCTCATATATTCCTTTTGAAATATGGGAGAAAAACCCATATTTATAGCTTAGAGGTGAGGTTAGATTGGGGTTAACAAGTAAATGAGGGTTGGGTAGAGTAACCTGAGTTAAGAGGTATGATGTGATCCTGTGGGGACCACGGTTTGAATTATTAGATGGAGTGGGGAACATGATTGACATGATAGGTGATAGAGAGATGATAGATTCCATTTGAAATTTAGAAAGGGGTGTTGGATGGGTATATTAATACCCATGGATTGAATAATTTGTGAGAGATGGGGATAATGCCAAAATCCTGATTATCGAATGGGTCCACATGGATCCCCTTTAATAATTAATTAAATAAGGTGAGCAAATAGATGGGATTTCATTTAATTTAAGAAAAAGAAAAGTGAGAATTGAAATTACATGAATGTGAGATGACGGAGGGGTGCTATACCAAAAATTGGTGTCTACATTTGCCCCTTTTTGTTGAGTGGTTTGTGATAGCAAGCCATGAGAAAAAAACAAAAAGGGTTAGATGAAATATGTGTTTGAGGATGGATGAAGAAATGACCAGAGGCAAGATGCCTTAGGCATCACAATAACAATGAAAAAAAAAGTATGGCGTTGACTTCAATATCACATCGATAGAGGATAATTGTGGTCTCAACAGAGACATATGAAAATGTTCTACAGACTAGTGAGTGGGTGAAGACCACTATAGTATGGATGTAAACCAAGATGACCAATGGGTCATAGGAAAACATCAAAATATGCGCAACTAAAAAAAAAATATTTGTGAAATCCTTTTTGGCGAGGAATCGTACGAAAAATCATGCGTCCACAAAAGGGACGAGGATGAAGATAATGATGCCCTAATATAAGACATAGATGGATGTTGAAATAAGATATCCTAGGGGGAATACTCATAAATGTGCACATGATGAGAAGATAAGATAGAAGAGTGAGATAAAATGCCCTAAAAGGGTGATAAATATGATGGCAATCATGTTTCATAGGAAAGATGCATAAGTGTTAGAAAATTAGAAGGTGAAGAAGACAAATAACTATCATTTCTTTGATAAGTAGGATAAGAAGTTAAGATATTTTTGTGATAAAATAAAAGTAGAGAAAATATTCATGGAAGAGAACAAGATCAGATAGGTGATGGCCATTATGGTATCTTCCAAGACAAAAATTTCAAAGGAAAATGGGAAGAGATTCTTAGAAATTTATTTGATGATGTCCCCATGAAGAGGACTGATGAAGATAAAAGATGTGACGAGGTTCTCAAAAAGAGAAGAGGTCAATGTTGCAGAGAGAAGAACAAGAATGGTAATGGAATAGATTGGTGGTACATAAACGGAGAAACATTGGCATTGACCGTGAATGCCAAATGTGAGGGATGTTGAGAAAGAGAAAAGGGAATAGACAAGAGGATTGGTTAATTATGAGAAGAGTAAGAAAGATCGAATGTGAAGGTGACAGGGGTATGGGATAGAGGGATGGAGATGGAGGAGGAGAAAAGAAGGAATGAAAGGGGAGGAAGAAGATAACAAAGAAGGATTATAGAGAAAGGGGGAAATACGTAAGGAAAATCAAAGAGAAGATGAGAAAAGACAAAGCAAAGGGTGAAATTATAAAAGAGAGAGAGAGTTATTTAAAATGAAAGGTGTGAAGTAGGTTGAAACAGAGAGAAAGCAGAGAGGTAATGGAAATGAAAGAGATGATAGAGCAAAGAAAATTGAAGGAAACAAATCATAGTGAGGAAATCCAAGGCATAGACTATGAAATTGACCGCATGGAAATATATGTGGATGATGAGATGATAAAGGATATAGGACAATGTTGAAGAGTCGGGTTATCGATGAGGAAGTAAGGAGGAAGTGCGAGGTTAAATGAGGAGAAGGATGATGTAGAGGAAGTTAAATAAGACAAGGATCGAAAAGGAGGAGAAGACAACAAGAAAATTATGCGAAGAAAAAAGGAACCAAGAATTAAGATATTTAATAAAGATTGAGAAGCATAAGGAACATAAAGAGAATCTTGCAGGAGGAATGCCATTGATTGGAAAGATGCGAGATGCATGAGCTGAGGATAAGTTGATGATGAGAAAATAAAGAGAGCATGTATGATGAAGAAAGTGAAGAAATTGACAAGGAAGAATTGAAGATGAAGAAGTGGTGAGGAAAAATAAAGGAAGGGATAGGAGAGGAAATGCCAACAAATGGATGTTAGGAGAAACCAACCGATAATGATTAGTAGGAAAAGTTTGGACAAAAGATGAGACGAGGTAGAAAGTAAACAAAGAATGGAAGGGGGAATGCCAATGAAGGGATGTTAGGAGAAGTCCCCCGATAATTACTAGTGTAGAAATATAAAATGATGATGAAAGAATGTTAGGGGAAGATCAATGGAAATGATGGGTAAGTATGGGTGTAGATATGTAGGATAACTCTAGAAGATGGAGTGGAAAGAGTGAAGAAAAGATGGATAACGATTTGTAGGAAGATGAAGATGAGGAGAGGATACAAAGTGGATGAGAATGAATGAGATAAAAATGAATAAACAAGACACAAAATGAATGGAGAAGCAATGATTAAGTAAGATTACCCAACGATGGATGATGGAGATGAAAAAGGTACCAGTAGGAAGTGGTGTTTGCGAGAATGAAAGAGGAGGTGAGAGGATGTGATGATGGGGAATGACGATAAAATGTAGATGGAGAGAATGTGGGGTAGTGGGCGAGTGCAGGATGACAGATCATTCTTAAGAGGGACTCTTAAGTAAGATCGCCATGCCGCAGGAGGATTTAAGTAAGATCACCAAACCGGCAAAGTGATGATATGGAAGGAGAAAGACAACATTGTATTGGATACAAGTGTGGAATGGTTGGTTGGAGTGGATGAGTACGATGAGAGGCGGGAGATAGAAGATGAGGAAGATATGATGGGAGGTGGAAGGGTCAGATGGAAAACCATTCTTAAGAGGAACTCTTAAGTAAGATTTCCTGCGATTTGGACGGTTAAGTAGGATTGACAAGCCGAAGAAGAAGAAGGATGATGAAAATACTGAGCATCATATATCAAAATGGAATAAGAGATGAAAGGAGGTGATATCAAGGTGATAACAAGGAAACAAAGGAGTGTGACATGAGTGGATGGAGGAACATATGCAGTGTAGATGGAGAGTGTAAGGGAAATCCTTAATTGGGATGCCCACATGGTGGGAGTGATGATGCAAGAGTGTCAAGTAGAAAAGGAGGAGTGGAAAGACATTTGTGGTGGTGATTGTTGTCTATTGAAAGAGGAAATGGTGGAGAAGCTTCTACAACAGAGGATCCAAGGAAGAAGATATACCTTAACTAAGATTCTCTGGCTGTATGGATGGTTAAGTAATATTGTCAAACTGAAAGTGGAAGAGTGAAAGGGAAACTTAAGAGGAAAGACAAGTAAGATATCTGACATGGTGAAAGGAATAGAAAGGTGAGAAGGATGATGTGGAGACAAATGGTGATGAGTGGAAATGGAGAGTGAGGAGCAATGGATCAAAGATGTTGTTGAACATGTTGAGAGATAAGGAGTTACAGGATAATGAACTTTCCTTGAGAAGGATCCTCAAGTTGCAATGACGATTAAGTATAATTCACAAATCAAAAGTATATTTGCAAACGCATTCATGGAGATGATGGATATATATATATATATATATATATAAAAATTCATAGTGTGAAATTTGATGTGATTTTTATAAAAGATGATATGGATGAGATGAATGGAACATAGTTGTAGTAATGGCGTACGGGAAACTATGTTTCGAATCTGATTGGAGATAAACAAGAAAGGTTACCACTCAAGGCATTGTACTTGCTGCCGATAGCAAGTGTTAATACATAACCAATGATAGTTATTATATCAAAATTTGTGAGGGAAATATGGATGAAAGATGCTTGTAATCCTAAAGTTGACATGACAAATGGATTGAGATGTAACTTGTACACGGGGAAGGAGGTTCTCCAAAGGTGGTGTTCCTTAAGTCTATGCCCTACTTCTAGGTAAGGGAAAAAACAATAGCACAAAGTTGATCAATGCGGGAAGCTATCGAAAATGTTAATAAAAGGAAGGCGATCAATGCTAGAAATCTTCCAGATGCCATAATAATAGTGTAGCCATCCTTCAAGGATATGGTCTACTTTATACATAATATGAATGGCAAGAATAATATGATAGCCGTCCTTTAAGGGAATAGTCTATTTCTTTTGAATTTGCTTTGATTTTGATTTGTATAGTTTTATGTTTATTTTTTACTTTTTTTTTTGCATGAACAACTGTCCTTCGAGGGGTCACTGCTTTTTGATAAATTTGATTTTTCTTTTGCATACATGAATTTGATCTTGACATGGGGAGAGATAGGAATAGCTAAGTAAACCACTTAAGAGGGGATAAGGAATGTACAAGAGACACCCTGGACCCTTTGCATGGTTGCAATAGGAGAATGAGAAGGTGACAGATGTAATGGTTATAGGGTCACATCAAAGTAGTGAAGGTGGACCACATAATTAGATGTCAAATGAAAGGGGCTAAGGATAGTGAAATAATCTAAGATGCAACTAAGTTCTCATTGGTAGATATGCTAACAGTAGATTGGTCGCAAGTGCAATGCATTAAGAGGTTACATCTCTGGTTTACCACCAAGAGAAGGAAGACATTAAGTTGCAACAGGATGAGATGATAGACAAGTAGGAAATAAAACTATGTCCTGAAGGAAATGAACATATGACCACAACGGTGGATTTTGATGAAAATAAATGGTGCCCCAAGAGAGACACAAATATGGCCACAATGGTGGACTTTATGAAATAGATGGTGCCCCAAAAGAGACACAAATATAGCCATAATGGTGGACTTGATGAAATAGATGGTGCCCCAAAAGAGACACAAATATAGCCATAATGGTGGACTTCAGAAAAAGGTCCCTCAATGGAAGGAAAACATGCCCTCAAAAGAGGACTTTGACAAAAAGATGGCACCCAAAAGAGGCATAAACATGGCCACAATGGTGGAATTAAAATGAATGAGGTTTTGGGTAGAAATAGTTTAGATTGGATGAATTTGAAGGAGGTAGACAAAACAATATAAAAAGTGAAGTCCCCTTGTAACAAAGGAGTTGTATGGATTAGATGCTCAAGGAGAGGGAAGGTTGTTCCCCAATGAGTTAAATGTGAAGGAGTATGATGCCAAAAGAGTTTAGATGTGATTTTTTAGATCTAAATGAGGTAAATGATTGTAGACCACAAGTGTGCTTAGCAAGATAAGCAGATTGATGAACAATGGAGGGCCTTCCTTAGGAGGAATGGCATGGGCTGGAGAGATATTAAGGGATGATGTGGATGATGGAATTTTGGGAGATCCGACGGATAGGATATGAATTGGATTCAATGTAGAGGAAGAAGGAAATTTCCCCTGAATGAGGAGATCATATTTATCAATAAGATTGTGGATGATTGTCTGAAATGCCTTACAATGTTTTATGTCATGTCCTAGGGTATGATAATAAGCATAACTGCAATTAGGATTGAACCATGATGGCTTGGGACCATATAGATTGAATGATTTAATGGGAGGAAGTGTGATGTTAGATATTCGAGTTAAATGTCGAAGGATATCTACATAAGACCCCATTGAAGTGTCATGGGGAAGGTAAATCTTGTGGGTTTTGATAGGATATGTTAGCTTGGAGTTAGGATAAAAAGTGGATGTGGATTGAATGGGTGAATTTCATGTTTTGGAGGAAAAATCAAATTTGGTTGAAGGATTGTATTGTTTGGATGTGGATTGATCATTGCAAGATGTCGTAGATGGAGAGACTGATCCTAACATAGATGTTGTGGCATTGGATTGTTGAGAAGAGGAAAACCTGAATGTTTCTAAGGATGTGCGGGGGGATTGTTGGGGATTTTTTCCCAAGCCTTAGACTTCAACCGAGAAGATTTACCTCTAGCAGGATGACAATAATTTCAATCGGAGGATCTGATAGTGGTGGTGTGGTTATTAATGGAGAAAATGTCCTAAAACAAGATGAGGACGTTAATGGAGAGATAGGTGTTTGTATGATGCGATTAATGATATCTATGTGAGATGTGGATTGTTTTGGTTTTGGCATGGAAAGAGTTGATTTTGTAGAGGGAGAAGGTAAACCATCTTTCTTTGATTTAGGTGGATATGTTGGTTCAGTAGATGATCCAAATGGTATCTTTGATAGGGTTATAAATCGAGAGGATTTAGTTGGTGTGATAGAGAAATTAGGCAGAGAGTATCTTGGGATAAAGCTGCTGATGTGGCCATGGAGAGGATATATGTAAATATGTCAAGGTAGGGATAAGTGGATTTGTTGGTATGATAGATATAGGGGTAGATGGGATAGATAGGGATGTAGGCATATTTGGAATATGTGGAGATGTGATGACCAATGGAGTAGACCTTATGGGTAATGTAACAAATACATGCACATTTTTGGGTGTAGAAGTAGAAGGGACTGGTTGCATAAATGCTTCAAGAGGTAAGAATGATATGTTTGTATTGGCGAGAAAATTTTTGGGTGGACAAACTTGTGGATTTCTTGCCAACGCTCTAGGAATCTAAGTCCCTCTACTTAACCAGTGCAGCTTCCGTATGTGCATGCGTGAGAAAGTGTGGATTTCTATGGTGGTCTTTCGACCGGGGATCCAACAGGGGAACTCCACTAACCCTGTGGAAAAGCTAGCAATCTCTTGCTAGGGAAGTCTTCATCTATAGAGCAGGAAAGGGGAGTGAGAAAAGAGGTAGGAGAACTAATGCTATAGGTAGAAAATCAGATTCTTACACACACTAGTTAGAAACTTCAACACATGCATTTATGGGAAGAAACAACTCTATGAATAACAACAAGACCAAATAGAATTTATTGATCACCAAGTATCAAGAAACCCCTTAGTCAAAGAAAGATAGAAACTCCTTCTTCTTGTATTGATTTCTCAAATCAAAGTTGTACATAATGTGGGAATGGAAGAAATTTGAGAGGGGAAGAGAGTAGAAGAAAATGGATATCTCCTTTGCTTTCTCTAGGTACAATGCACTCTTGAGTCTACAAGATCAATTTCCAACCCTTTGCAATGGGAATGGCGTTACAATTTATAGAATGAGAGGTGACTTATTGTCTTCCTCATGACCCTTCATATGCCTTAATATGACTTAAGACTGTTCATATTCCACTTTAAATATTTAAGTCCCTTTTATAATAGCAAGGTGACTTAATTTATATTATGTTTCTAAAGTCACTTTTAAGTGACTTAAAGGCATATCAAAAAGTGCAAACTCCAACAAAGAATTAGAACATTTGAAAGTGAGAGAAAGTTGGGGAAGAGGAGAGAGAAAGAGAGAGAGAAGAATAAGAAGAGGAGATGTCACCCGATGAAGTCCATTGATCCTCATTGATGAAATCTCCAAATGCAGTGAAACTTTGAATCTTCAAACTCCTTGCACACTATGAACTCCTCCAAATTAGCTCACGAATGCTTGCTAAGTTGAATGAACTAAGGTGGATCTTGAATGCCCTTGTGAAAAATGACTAGGATGCTCCCGAACAATGATGTCCCCCTGAATGATTATCCTTGTAAATCCCATTGTGCCAAAACTTCTCTTTGAGTGTAACTTACTATTTTTAGTAAGTGTGAAAAAAGTAACTCCCTCGATCCTTTAGTGAGTGTTGTGATCTTGATTCCCCTTTGTCCTGCGTGTTCCTCACTCCTTTGGATCAAATTTCTATTTTTAACAAGTGCTTGAGGGCCCATTTACTATTTTTAGTAAGTGCCAAAAATTTCCGTACTAGTGAATTCTCAGTTGTAGTGCACCTCCAATGTCTTCATCTCCTTCACAGGTTCTTTTGTTGATGAATTTCCTAAAATAGTAGTTCCTATGTAGTAGACCTACTATTTTTAGAAAGTTGGCCTCTGGGAGTTGGATTGATGTGGAACAAATTTTTTTGATATGGGTTTTTGCCCAATATTATCCCTCTGAAATTTTGGGCCTCCCGCTTAATAATCTAGGAGATTTTTAATTTTTAATTTTAGACCTAGCAGTGCTTCTAGGTATGGCAACCATTAATGGACCTCAAAATTGTAGGTCTGGTTTTCTCCTCTGTTTGCAAATAAAATTGTATTTTTGATGTGGGTTTTTTCTTTTGGTGCTTCACGTGTGATCTTACTTCAATCCGACAATCGGTTTGATGGGAAATCCCACTTCTTTCTTCGTTGAGTTGGAAAGGAGATTTCTTTATTATGGATGCTTTTTCACATGAGGGGGGAGTTTGAAGGTGTATTTTTGATGGTCTTGGGAAAAGGAATGAACAGAAACAAACGGTTTGTTATTTCATGCACCGGCTTGCAATATTTCTTCAAATCTTCGTTTTTAGGCTATGGAGATTTTCACTATTTTCTTCCTCTTGTTCTTCATTTCTCCTTCTCGTTTTGATGAAAAATCCTTCTGAGACCTGAAAATTTATGTGCAGAATGTTTTTAGTTCTTGGGTTGAGTAGGTATGAGCATTTTCAATGGAGGAGTGATGGTAGAATGTTGCAGAGAAAGTATGGAGGAATGAAGTGCACATATAAGCTTTAGAAGTTACAAGCGGAAAAAGCAAATGGTGGAGAAAAATCAAAAGATATGCACAAGTAGGGTTTGGGAGAATTTTTCCATGCTTGATGTCCCTGACCTTATGGATGCGAGGGAAATCAATTTCCACAATGAGCAATACAGCGACATGTGGCACTAGATCCAACGACAGGGAATGAAGGAGGAAAAAGTTGCTTTAAAGCACTGAGAGCTTAAAGTTGGGCACGTGGGTGTCCAAATGACTCTGTATGGGGTCTGGGTGAATTTTTCAAGGTCTGATGTCCCCAAACTATGGTGCATAAGGGACATCATTTTCCATGGTGGTCCTGGAGCTAACACATGGTGCCCGATCTGACGGCAGGGAATACATGCTCCAAATAAGCACCTAGGGGCTGAATTATTAAGTCTGGAGGTCACATGAGGGTCCAAGAGGTCATATGAGGGATGAGAGGGATTCAAGGGGGATGGGTACACTTTTCCAACCTTGATGTCCCTGACCTTGGGGTACATGAGGGACACAAAATCCCACCAGGCTCTTGGTGCTGACACGTGTCCTCCAAAAATTTGGCTAAGTCCTTGAACTTGTGACAGTGATAACATGAGCTCCCGATGGACCTTTTTGGAAAAATTTTATATGATCATGACTGGAAATTTCCTTCTGAATCCAATGGTTGTGGTCTCATGTCTTGCAAATTACATTTGATCCCTAAAAAATCATATTTTTAATTTTTTACTCCACCTATGCCTAAGAAATACTACCTGCAGATCTAATGCGCCAAAGTGTTGTGAAAAATATTATTTCACCATCATGTAGGTCTTGGAATCCTATTTCTGGATATATATTTTTGCTTCTAACTCCATCCGGAGCTCCCGAATCTTCTTCTGAAGCCCAGCAGCTGTTTTAGGCATGTGTACCGCCTAGGCTTGTGAACCCTATTTTTACTTAGACTGCTCCAAGTCTTGCAGAACTTCCCCAGACCTTCCAAAATAATTTCCATGATGTTCCAAGGTCTTCCATTCATCTCCATGTTGAATTTTTTCCTTTTTTTCCGCTCTAGGGGTTGATCCATTCTGGGAAGGCCAATGATAGCCCTTCCCTATACTGCCAGAAGATAGTGTCTTTTTAGAACTCCCTAAAATCACCTAGGTGGAATGAATAGAATTTCCTAAATCACCTAGGGGACCAAATTGACATCAAATAGGGGGTGATCAGACTAACGGATTTGACCTGGGGTGCCTAGGAATGATAAAACATGAAAATTTCACCATAGGGGTATAGTTGTCGTGCTTGGAAACTTCCAATTTCCCTGTTGCACATTTTCACGACAATAGTTGGCTCTAGCTTGGGGACATGACATGGACTAAGCGTAATGAATACATGACATGGGAATCCAGAATCTCAATTTTAGACCATATAATTCATTGACTAGTGCCTTATCCATTGGGCCTGCGAGTCATGTACAACTTCAAGAAAGGAAGATTAGAAGGAAACACACACAAAATGAAGGAAAGGAAACACACGACACACAACAAGAAGGGAAACACATGCAACAGAAAGGAAACACACCTATCAATCACCTATGGTACAAGGTGGGGACAACCCACTTTCACTGAAATACTTTTCATTTCTCAAAAGTTACCCCTAAAGAGGTAACACCGAATGATGATGTTCTGCGAAGCCGTTGATGGGTTCCAGAAAGTAGCCTCCCTTCCTCAACTGCTTATGAAAGCTAGGTGCTTTCACAATTGTCCTTTTACTTTGTAGGAGTGAGTCCATATGAGCTTCTTGATGCTCAAGTCCTTGCTTGGAAATTCCACTACCTTCATGCTCTTTGAAATTGGTTTCATCGTGCCAGTTTCCTTCCATGTTTATCCATATAGCTGATTCTCCATCGAGCATCTCATCACTGCCCCAATGCTGATTTTCATTCCAATTCCTTTGATATTTTGAGTTACTTTCTTTCCTAGGTCTATGCTCATTGACATCTTCTCTATGAGAAACCTTTGATTCATCCTTTTCCTTCACTCCACTGCGAGGTGCTTAAGTACTGACGGAAGGATTGGATGCAAACTCATTAATGTCTTGTATGTCCATGACACTAATGAAGAGATCAATAATCGCTCGATATCCTCTCGCAAATTATACTGCATCTAAGATTTCTTACACGAGTAATGTTTCATCATTTCCTATAGTTCCTCTTTGTACACCTTTGAAGAATATTTATCTTGCAACTCAAAGAAACTATCTAGAGGGATTACCTCATCATCTCGAGAATCGCTGCACTCTACCGATCCTTCATCAAAAAAGAGATTCATCTTTAGAGGTCTCAAAACTCCTTTCTTCAATTTCTTCATCATGGGAAGAGTCTTCATCTTCAAATGGGAAAGAAAATATCTCCATTTCGGTATTGCATCCATCAATCATTAGCTCAAGAGCAGCATCATATGTTTCATCTTGCCTTATCTCAATATGGCCAACCTTCACATTAGTTAAGGCTTCCAAATCAGCTTCACGCTTGTCTTGCAAATTTGTGGCTTGCATCAGGAGCTCGAGACTGAGCTCAGGATCTTCAGTTTCTTCTACAACTCTAAGCATTTCTTGTACAAACATTTCTTTCAAACCTTTCACGGGCTCATCACAAGCTGATTTTGTCTCTCCATAGATGGCCTGATTGAGATCATCCTCATCCCCAAATGGGAATGAGAATAACTCCTCATCTTGTAAAATCATATAAACTGATTTTTCTTCTTGAAAATCATCAAGAACCATCTCCTCTTCCTTGTGGTCTACATCATCTGGTGATTTGGGGTTGTCCTCTTGTAACTCGAATCTCCTCAATGCTTCTTCAAAATCCAAATCTCTTCGAGAAGGCATGTCTGGGCCTATCAAGATGGGGATATCCTCTTCCTCCTCGGTTTCCACAAAGTGATTCATCTGCCTGCTACCTTGATACAAGATGTTAGCTTCTAGGCTTTTAGAATTTTGTACCGTGTACCTCATTTTCTTCTCAGAAGTAATTTCTCCATGTCTCCCTTCACTGGTATGGTTGTGGATGACCAATTCATCTAAATTTTCCCTCCCAAGTCTCGGCAGAAACTTCTACTCAACAACATTCCAAATGAGGCCGGGACATCGGCTACCAAAATCATCGCTGAAATTTTCTTGTCCAGAAATTTGGCGAGAGACACTTGTGCATCTTTGACCTTCCCTACAAGTGGGACCTTTTTGACTCCAAAGAGTAACAAGAGCCACTAGGTGGAGTCATTGTAAGTTTAAGAGCCTTGGCAACCTTCAAAGGCATCACGTTGTCTGAGGCACCAGAATCTATTATGTAATTGTTCAATACATATTCTCCAACAAGAAGGGAGACGTAGAAAGGTTCAACTTTATCAGTCTTTGATGCACTCAGAGAAAGCATGTTCTGTGAGGGAGGTGTAGGTGAGTTTGGTAGCATGCCTTTGGAACTATTGGGTGTTAGACTACCACTCTTGATATATCAAACGAACCTCTCGAATTGTTTAGGATGAGTTTACAAATATTTATTTTAGTAATCTACACTTTGGCTTTGTTTGCATATTCTATGAATTCAAAGGGAGCAGATGTGGACAAGGGGAGTGAAGGGACTAATTTTGGGGTCTGGATAGGCTTGGGAGTAGGATTTGATGTTTGAGGAATGGAGGGTATTTTAAAAGGTACACTAGGAGATTTCAAGTTATTAGATTTTGTAGGAGTAGATTTGGGTTTAGAAATGGAAGAGACATTGGAAGACTTACTTGGGATTTCGGGAGTCTTCTTACTTGCTACGGGATTAGGATCCAACAATGCAGACTTCATGGAGGATGGAAGTGGGGATCCTTGACTGATTATTTTGTTTTGTGGAGTTGCCATAGGAGGATCATCAACCTTATTTTTCTTAGTAGCAATGGAGGAAGAGGCTCCTTTCTCAAACTGAGAACGAGTGAATACCGCACATGAGAAACTGGTGTATCTTCTTCATCTCCTTCATCAGCTCTAGAATACTCATAGAATCTGATTTGTGTATTGTTCTCAAACTCATCATTTTCTAGGAAATCACCACCTTCTTGTTCAATATCTTCTTCACTTTCTTGAAATATGTAATTTACATTCACGGGTGGGGCCTCCAAGGCAAGTCTTTGGGGTGCTCCTACAATCTGATTTCTATTGCTTCTTTGAGAAGAAACTCATTCAAATAATTCCCTCTTCAAAGAGGCCATCTCATTCACCAAATTTTTCAATGATGGATTGGTTCTCTCATCTCCAAGATGTTGGGCCTTGCCCTTTGATGGATTCTTGATCTTTCCAAAGAGGATGAGATCGTCATCCAATTCAATGGCCCTCCTTTGTGCTTCTACAATGTTCCTTGGTTGAACTCTTCATAGGAGAAAGCCTACCTCTGGTGATTGAGCATTAATGAAGAATCTCTTGACATTGTTTTGAGATGGTGAATCCTCTTCAGGTATCCTACAAAGCAACCATTTAAAATGAGCCAAAAATTCTCTCATGGTTTCATTTTCTCCTTTCCTCATTTGAGCCAACTGCACCAAGAGGTCTTGACAGTCTTCAGTTGATTTAAATCTTTCCTCGAAGGAAATCTTGATGTCATCCCAACCAGTGATGGATCAGGTAGGAAAGAGGTAGAACCATTCTGCTACTTTTTCTTGGAGGGAATCCACGAATAGTCTCACAAAAATGTCTTCATGTTGGACACTAAGAATTCCACATGATGTCGTGAAGGTAGCGATGTGTTCTTCAGGATGTTTTGTTTTTTCACCTTTGAACTTTGGAAATTTCTTGTGGGAACCCATTGGTAGATCGTGAAGAGGAGGTTCAAGAGCAAGTGGGCTGTATTCCTTCCCCATGGAACAATGGGTTAAGGTCTTTGTTCTTCATCTTCCATTATTGTTTCTGCTTCTATTTCAGCTCTTGCTTCTACAAATTCTTCTTCAAATTCTTCTTCTTCTGTGAACTTGATGTTCAATGGTGGTTGAAAAATGGGAGAATTTGAAGGAGTTTGGATAGGATTACCAGGTGAACTTCTCAAAGTCTGGATGGAGAGGAGGCTTGAGAGAAGAAGTATGGATTATCTCTAATTTGTTCTCGTTGATTTTTCAAAGCTTCAAAATTGGAATCAGCAACACCTCTCAACTTGCTCAACCTGGTGTATCTTCTTTCAGCCATCTTTTGAAAACTTCTGCAATCGAACACGAAAGGGCACTATGGAATGTGAAAATTCATGTGCAGAAATTAGCAGTGTATCTTTCGGCAATGGAATTTCATGAACTCCTTTTTTTTTTTTTTTCAATATTTGATTTTTTTTTATATTTTGAGACCTTGCGGTCGTATTTTGGGTGTAGATGCTACTAAATCTACCCCACGGTGGGTGCCAAAAATGTTGGTGAGAAAAATTTTTAGGTGGAAAAACTTGTGGATTTCTTGCCAACACTCTAGGAATCTAAGTCCCTCTACTTAACCAGTGCAACTTTCGTATGTGCATGTGCAAGAAAGTGTGGATTTCTGTGGTGGTCTTTCGACCGGGATCCAACAGGGGCACTCCACTGACCCTGCGGAAAAGCTAGCAATATCTTGCTAGGGAAGTCTTCGTCTATAGAGCGGGAAAGGGGAGTGAGAAAAGAGGTAGGAGAACTAATGTTGTAGGTAGAAAATCATATTCCTGCACACACACTAGTTAGAAAATTCAACACATGCTTTTATGGGAAGAAACAACTCTGCAAATAGCAACAAGACCAAATAGAATTTATTGATCACCAAGTATCAAGAAACCCCTTAGTCAAAGAAAGCTAGAAACTCCTTCTTATATTGATTGCTCAAATCAAAGTTGTACATAATGTGGGAATGGAAGAAATTTGAGAGGGGAAGAGAGTAGAAGAAAATGGCTATCTCCTTTGCTTTCTCTAGGTACAATGCACTCTTGAGTCTACAAGATCAATTGCCAACCCTTTGCAATGGGAATGGCATTACAATTTATAGAATGAGAGGTGACTTATCGTCTTCCTCATGACCCTCCATATGCCTTAATATGACTTAAGACTGTTCATATTCCACTTTAAATATTTAAGTCCCTTTTATAATAGCAAGGTGACTTAATTTACATTATGTTTCTAAAGTCACTTTTAAGTGACTTAAAGGCAAATCAAAAGTGCAAACTCCAATGAAGAATTAGAACATTTGAAAGTGAGAGAAAGTTAGGGGAAGAGGAGAGAAAAAGAGAGAGAGAGAATAAGAAGAGGAGATGTCACCCGATGAATTCCATTGATCCTCATTGATGAAAAGCTCCAAATGCAATGAAACTCTGAATCTTCAAACTCAGCACACTCATGATACTCCTCCAAATTAGCTCACGAATGCTTGCTAAGTTGAATGAACTAAGGTGGATCTTGAATGCCCTATGATAAATGACTAGATGCTCCCCAAACAATGATGTCCACTTCAATGATTATCCTTGTACATCCCATTGTGCCAAAACTTCTCTTTGAGTGTAACTTACTATTTTTAGTAAGTGTGAAAAAGTAACTCCCTCGATCCTTTCTTTGAGTGTTGTGACCTTGATTCCCCTTTTTCCTTCGTTCCTCACTCCTTTGGATCAAATTTATATTTTTAGCAGTCTCGAGGCCCCAGCTTACTATTTTTAGTAAGTGCCAAAAAATTTCTTTCTGGTGAATTCTCACTGTAGTACACCTCCAATGTGTTCATCTCCTTTACATGTTCTTTTTTTGATGACTTTCCTGAAATAGCAGTTCCTATGTAGTAGACCTACTATTTTTAGAAATTTAGCCTCTGGGAGTCAGATTGATGTGGAATGAATTTTTTTGATATGGATTTTTTCCCAATATCATCTATCTAAAATTTCGGGCCTACCCACTTAATAATCCAGAAGATTTTTAAAGTTTTAATTTCCAGACCTGGTAGTGCTTTTGGGTACGGCAGCCATTAATGGACCTCAAAATTGTAGTTCTATTTTTATCCTCCATTTTGAAGAAAATTTTATTTTTGATGTGGGTTTTTTCTTCTCGGTGCTTCACGTGTGATCTTACTTCAATCCGTAACGGTTTGACGGGAAATCACACTTCTTTCTTCGTTGAGCTTTGAAAGGAGATTTCTTTATTATGGATGCTTTGTCACATGAGGGGGAGTTTGAAGGTGTCTTTTTGATGGTCTTGGGAAAATAAATGAACATGAACAAATGGTTTGTTATTTCATGCACCGGCTTGCAATATTTCTTCAGATCTTCGTTTTTAGGCTATGGATATTTTTACTATTTTTTCCTCTTGTTCTTCATTTCTCCTTCTTGTTTTGATGAAAAATCCTTCGAGACCTGAAAATTTTTGTGCGAGAATGTTTTCAGTTCTTGGGTTGTATGAGCATTTTCAATGGTATGAGCATTTTCAAAGTGGAGGAATGATGGTAGAATGTTGCAGAGAAAAAGTATGGAGAAAAATCAAAAGATATGCACATATAGAATTTTTCCATGCTTGATGTCCCCGACCTTAGGGATGCGAGAAATCAATTTACACAATGAGAAGAAAACATCAAATCCAACGATATGAAGGAGGAAAAAGCTGTTTAGGGTTTGGGGCAGAATTTTTCCATGCTTGATGTCCCCAACCTTAGGGATGCGAGGACATCATTTTCCACAATGAGCAAGGAGTGACACGTGGCGCCGATCCGACTCAGGGAATACATGCTCCAAATAAGCACTTGGGGGCTGAACTATCGAGTCTGGAGGTCACATGAGGGTCCAAGAGGTCATATGAGGGCTGAGAGGGATTCAAGGGGGATGGGTGAAATTTTCCAACCTTGATTTCCTGACCTTGGGGTACACGAGGGACACAAAATCCCGCCAGGGCTCACGGTGTGCGACACGTGTCCTCCCAAAAATTTGGCTAAGTCTTGAACTTGTGACAGTGATAACTTGAGCTCCCAATGGACCTTTTCAAAAAAATGTTATATGATCCTGCTTGGAAATTTCCTTATGAATCCAATGGTGTGGGTCTCATGTCTTGATAATTCCATTTGATCCCTAAAAATCATATTTTTGTTTTTTACTCCAACCTATGCTTGAGAAAAACTACCCGCAGACTGATGCGCCAATGTTTTGTGAAAAATATTATTTCTCCATCATGTAGGTATTTGAATCCTATTTTTGTATATATATTTTTTTTTCTTCTAACTCCATTCGAGCTTCCATAATCTTCTTTTGAAGCCCAACAAATGTTTTAGGCACAGTACCGCCTTTAGGCTTGTGAACCCTATTTTTTACTCAGACTGCTCCAAGTCTTGTAGAACTTCCCTAGACCTTCCAAAATCATTTCCATGATGTTCTAAGGTCTTCCATTCACCTCCATGTTTAATTTTGTCCTTTTGTTCCACTCCAGGGGTTGATCCATTCTTGGGAGTGCCAACGACGATAGACCTTCCAGACCGCCGAAGATAGTGTCTTTTTAGAACTCCCTAAAATCACCTAGGTGGAATGAATAGAATTTCCTAAATCACCTAGGGGACCATATTGACATCAAATAGGGGATGATCGGTGACGGATTTTACGTGGGGTGCCTACAAATGATAAAACATGAAAATTTCGCCATAGGGGTATTGTTGTCGTGTTTGGGAACTTCCAATTTCCCGATTCTGATTTTCACGACAACGGTTTGTTAACGGGTTGATGCCAAAGGTGAGGTTGCAAGGGTGCATGTAGTAGAACTTATTTTTTTGGGATGGTTGTGAGTAATGTAGGTGTAGTAACAAGTGTATTTGATGCAAATGTGGGTGAAGAAATAGGTGAGAGAGATGTAGGGATATGTGTGGATATGAGTGGGGCCGAAATAAGTGCTAAGGATGAATCTAATGTGGTAGATTGGGGTATATTTGAAGTGGCAGAAGTGGATGGTAAAGTCAAATTTCAAGTTCAACACAAGTAGTAAAAGTTGAATGTAGGTGTGACAAGTTCTGAATAAGAGGTGGGAATAATGTCCACTGTGGGAACATGCGGAGTTGGTGATAAGATAAGATCTTGACTGATAGTGTCAATCATATAAGCATTTGATAGTTGAGATGTAAAGAGCATGGCTTGATTTTTTGGTGGTTGATTAGTTTGTATCGTGGTGCTATCGATTTGGATATCCCATTGAATTACAAGTTGTTGGACATGATCTTTGAGGAACACCATTTCTCAATGTCGTGACCTTTTACTCGATGATATTTACAATAGTGGGCTTCATGATACCAAATAGGCTTGGCTTGCGAGTTGTCCATGGGTCGTATGGGAGGAAGTTGGATGGAGTTTACAGTAATCAATTTTTCAAACACAGAGCTATATGATTCTCCTAAGGAAGTGTAGTTGGTTGTTGATTAAGGAGATTGTTGTTGAGACCATGTGCTTGATGTAGATGGGGATGAGGGTTCAATGATCACAATTTTGGCCACAACCTTAAACTTGTCATTATGTGTGAATGGTTTATTATATTCCATTTTTGATTTAATTGAACTTAATTTAAGATGACTCTACTCAATGGAATGGGTTTCGAGTTTGTGAACCATTGTGAAAGCTTCATCAAAAGTTCAAAATGATTGGATTTGCAAAGTAGATGATATATGTTTTACACAAGAATGCAAAAATAATTCGAGGAGTTTGTTTTGTGGGATAGTGAAGGATAGGTTGTTTATCACACCACACCATTGTGTGATGAAGTCAACGATGGGCTCATATTCAAATTGTCAATAGTATATGGATCAACGATAGTGTTTTTGCATGTGATATTAATAGAAAAGTGTTCTAAGAACAACTGTACAAGTTGAGTGTAAGAGAATAAGGAATGTCACGGGATACTATTGTTTTACCAGTCAACACAGGACTAGAAAAAGACATGGGGAAAGTACAAAGAAGTAGATCGTGATCATATGCAATAAGATAACTTGCATGTGTTTAATTGCAAGGAGATGTTGTTAGGGATCTCCCTTATTATTGAACTTATAAAATGCAGGAAGTTTCCAATGAGGAGGATAGGGTTTGATTGGAACCGATGGATGAATTGGTTTGTTGCATATTTGTTCATAGGATAAGGTGTTCTTGGATGGTACAAGAAGGGTTTCTAAACGCTAACCGATTCATTAAGGTGTGAATTGAATCACTCGAGGTGTTGTAAGGTTGAGATGGTTGAACAAGCCTATTAATAGTGGATGAAATAGAATTATCAAAATGAGATGTGGGTGGAATGTGATCCACCAATTTAGGAGATTGGGAGGATTGAGAGATTGTAGGATATTTTTGGAGTAAGAAGTCATATATGGGGTTAGGAGGAGGCCCAAGTGTCTTGAGAGGAGTAGGAGATGGTGGTACGATCGGTTTAGGAAGATGAACCTAGGAAGAGATATAGGGATTAGTTTTAAGATAGGAGTGATCTTGGATGACATGGTTTTCATGAGGTGAGACCATGGAGACCGGAGATTTAGTGAATGACGACATGGTTTTGAGTTTAGTATCTTGTTGGGCGAGATTGTTAGAAAAATTAATATCATTGGATAGAGTAGATTTTTGTTTTGTCTCGATGTGAGAGAGACCAACAATAGGTGTGAAATAGAGAAACATTTATTTATGTATGTTGTTGACAAAAAAATCAAGCAGAATATTTTTTATCATCATGATTAATTTCAGATACACTTGGTAAAACATATAATGAAGGTGCCTAAAGAAGTATAAGCCTAGTTTTAGATAATTTTGGATTGGGAGATGTCTGAGACGGTTTCCTGTTGGGTGTTTAAGTCCCAATCAATTAACCAGGTGAGAGGAATGTTTTGATGTGTTAATTATGTTTATGCAGTCTCAGTGCAATGTGTGATAAGTGAAATATAGAAGTTAAACCCCTTACTTAAGCTATGTGATCAGGAAGGATGTAGAAGGTTCATTTTAGAAAAAATGAAATGAGACATTCGATGCAGACAATGAGTTAGAAAAGGGAAAGTTCAATGCAAAAAAGAGAAAATAGAGAAAATGAGAAAAACTTGGAGAATCATTTTTACTGTTATCTAAGTGCGTGTGATAGTGATGTATTTTGAAAGTGCGGTTAGTGGTCCAAAACACCGGGTACCCTAAAATGGCATCGTTTATGACTACGAGGAGGGGTCTAGTGAAAAAGAGTTTAAGCGTGTTTTTTTTTTTCAATGAGTGATCTTTGACAACATAATTTAGTGGCCGTAATGTTGTGAAGTTTGTAGATATTACCTGTAAGAAGATAATAAATGCTATTAGTTAAGGTGGTTAAGAATTTTTTTGACATAAACGTCGTACATGTTTTACAAATGGTGTCGTTGTAAAAATAAAATAAATAAAAATAAAATTAATTAACAAAATTGTAGTTCAATGTTCCTATTTCATTCGAGTAAATAAGTGACGAAAATTAAATGATAGACTATAAAATAATATAAGGGAAGCAATTGAGTTGAAAAGATAGACTAAATTAATGAAATAATAGCTTATATAAAAGCTAAACTAATGAAGTGATATGACTTATAAAAGCTCAACTAATAAAATGATAGATATGAACTATCGTTTGTACATAATGAAACCTGCAAGAATTAAAGCAAGGATGATATGAATATGAAAGTAAGGATGAAATGATATGACTATAAAAGTGAAACTAACAAAATGACATGACTATAAAATCCCAACTAATAAAATGATAGATTCATCAAACCTACCTAAAGGATGAGTGGATTAAAATTGGTGGGTCATACCGCACATGGATATGGCTCTTCATATGTACGATGACATAGTGTAATGAGAAATATGTAATTGACTAGGGTGCCGTGAGCACTGTTTATAAATGTGTTGTACAAAAATTATAAGCCAATTGCTAAATCATATCAGAATCTTATAAAAGAGATTGTGCAAGAGACTATATAATTGCTAAATAATTTCTATAAAGCATGCGATACCACCATCAACAAATCTTGCATGAATTTGAAATGGAGCGAAAATAATTGTATACATCAAGCATTAGAATCATGTGAGCTTGTATCAAATAATTGGTTTAATTCAATTATCATCAAGGAGGAAGCATGAGAGGCAGCTTGGGAGTCGGATAAGAAGGTGGAATTTCTCAATGAGGAGAATCGAGTAAGTTGATCTACGTGGAGTTGGGAGGAGGGGGAATGATTAGAGAGGGAATCGATGTGGGATGGTGTGGATGGAAAGGGAGGAGCATAGGTAGGGATGGATGGTGTGGAATTCGAGTTATATGGGTAGATCGTAGAGAAAAAGGGGTGTGTGGGAACTTGATAGGTGAGGATGGCTCAGCCGAGTTGCTAAGAGCAAAACAAAGTTCATAGAGAGGGGGCACGTAGGAAAGGAGATGTGAGGTGGAAGAGAATAACTTAGTTAGGAGCTTGGGTAGAGGAAAGATGTTGGAGCTTTAGGAATGGAGGGAGATGACATGTGGCCAAGTGAGGAGAAAGGGAGCTCAAACAGAGGAGCAAGTGGTAGGGAGACCGAGATGATAGCTCGGAAAGGTGTAGTGGAGAGCTCGGTGTGTGTGGGAAGAGGGGAAGGGTCAGTGAGTGCGGTGAGCCATGGGGAGGGAGATGACATAGTTCGGTGGAAGATGGGAATGAATGAGCTAGGAGATGAGTGAGTGGGAGAGAGATGAGTTTAGGAAAGAAGAAGAACCAAGGATTGGGATCGAGGAGTGGAAGAGGAAAGGACATATATCGGGAGAGTACAATGTGTGGATGAAAGTGGTGTGAGTTCGGTGGGAAGGATAGGAGTGAATATCCATACAAGAGGTTAGCGAGTAGTGGGAGAAGATTCCACCGAGGTAAAGGAGATGGGAGGTCGTATGAGTTGAGATTAGGGATGGTACGGGTAGATAGGTAGGGAGCTTGGTGAGGGAAGCATGTAGATAAGTAAGGAGCTTGGTGAGGGAAGCAGTGGGGAGCTGAGTGGCTCAGTCTGTAGGATGAGTGGGAAAGGAGGTGTGTTCCGTAGGAGGGGTTGAGTTGGATAGGGAGTTTTTTTAGGACGGGGAGCAAGTTGGAGAAGTAGGCGAGTAAGGAATTGGGTAGAGAGTGGGATGGGATGTGAGGTGGCCGAGTGGGAGATGGGGAGTAGGTTGGGAGGAAGAGAGTAGTGAGTGGATCGGAAGGGTGAGGATGAGTAGAGGAATCGGTGGGGGAGTCATGGGGAGAGGTAGACGGTGGAAGGGAAGAGAGTTTGGTGGAAGGGAGATGGGGGAGGATTGAGGAGTATGGGTAAAACAGAGTCCGGATATGAGGTGGTTGAGTGGAGAGAGAAGCCGAGTTGGAAATGGGAGTTGGGTGGAGAGTGGAGTGTGCGTGGTGAACCAAGGAGAGGAGAGAGATGGGTGTGGTGAAGTGGTGAGTCAGTGCGGGTGAACAGGTAGGTGAGTGAGGGGAGTGGAGATGGCTTAGTTAGGATTCTAAAAGTTTTTTTTTTAATAATTTAATTTAATATTTTTTAATTGTGTTAATTTTTTGTATT
Source organism: Taxus wallichiana var. yunnanensis (assembly GCA_018340775.1). Classification (NCBI taxonomy): domain Eukaryota; kingdom Viridiplantae; phylum Streptophyta; class Pinopsida; order Cupressales; family Taxaceae; genus Taxus; species Taxus wallichiana. The sequence goes on along the minus strand of CM031242.1, from coordinate 1,000,165,649 downwards.
TTTTATTTTTTAAAATAGCAATAACATGAAAGTTTAATACCAAGTATACACCCTTTCCAAACAACACAACGAACTTACCTTGGTGATGACAAAAATGACCACATGTACAAAGGACACCACATGGCGGGATCACATTAAATCCTGTAAACGAGTGAGCTTACAAATGAAATATTCACAAAATCTATCATGTGATGACCACTAGGAGAATAATGAATTACGCAATCAAACTTGAAAACACAACCAAACAACAAGGTTAATTTCTGGATTTGCTTCCCATGTGGGTAGATTTCAATAGAAAACAAGAAGAGCACGTACCTCCGATGATTTCAATGAGTGACCATACTAAATTGAAATCAATAAATACTAAGATATTGCAAACAAGTAAGTTAGAAAAGATGAGTAAAATAACAAACAAAATGACTAGATCTAGGATCCGGTCCCACCAGCGTGCCAAATGTTGTACATAAAACTTCATTCTCAAGCGGGTGAAAGGAGGATACTGGAAGCCACCAGAAACTTCAAATGATGGAGGGCTTAGGACCTCAAATGCATATGTGGATCTATGGGTGCAAAGAAGATAGATGCATGATATAAAGAATCTAGATTTGTAAAACTGAAACAAATAAGATTATATCACAATATGTGGGGTTTCTTGGACAGTTCTAGTTCCAAGAGGATATTAACTCCCTTGGAGGATGTAAACCCCCGTGTCAGACAAGATAATAATAGATCATGAACAATAGTCATCGTGAAAAAAATGGAATATAAAATGACATGTAACTAAAATGATGAGGGAACTTAGCTTGTGCTCTTCTATGGAGATGAACTAGGCATCAAGATGGTAAGATAACAAACCATGGAAAAGATTTCTCCTTCAAACTTACAAAACTTAAATAAGCTCTTTCTTCTCCTCCATGGGCCCGTATCTCCTTCCGTATGGCTCATATATTCCTTTCGAAATATGGGAGAAAAACCCATATTTATAGCTTGGAGGTGAGGTTAGATTGGGGTTAACAAGTAACTAGGGTTGGGTAGAGTAACCTAAGTTAAGAGGTATGATGTGATCACGTGGGGACCATGGTTTGAATTATTAGATGGAGTGGGGAGCATGATTGACATGGTAGGTGAGATGATAGATTCCATTTGAAATTTAGAAAGGGGTGTCAGATGGGTATATTAATACCCATGGATTGAATAATTTGTGAGAGATGGGGATAATGCCAAAATCCTAATTATCAAATGGGTCCACATGGAGCCCCTTTGATAATTAATTAAATAAGGTGAGAAAATAGATGGGATTTCATTTAATTTAAGAAAAAGAAAAGCGAGAATGGAAATTGCATGAATGTGAGATGACAGAGGGGCGCTATACCAAAAATTGGTGTCTATAATAGTTTTCATTTCCTCCAAGTGCATTGTGTGCACATTATTTGTTGTATATAGTTATTTCTTCTTATGTGATTTTTTCTTGCGCTTTTCTTTTGCTTCTAGGATGCGGATTATCTTCCAATAGTTTTCAACAATTTTACAGATTCAAAAAGTTCAAATATGATTCTTTAAGTGGCTTCGGGGTAGTACTTCAATATCCCGCAGTTAGAGATTCATGATTACATAGTAGACTCCATGCCCAATGGATGCTCTAGGATACTAATCCCCTTCATCTAGCAGGTAGATGGCCCCGAAAGTCACCAAAATTGTTATCTAAATAACTTCCCTAGTTATTTGGACAACTTGTATTCACATTCTAGCTCTATGGTTCTACATTATAGATTGTGCGCACTTCAATTATCTCTTTGGCACATTCACTTGGTTGTAGTTTCCTCACATGCTCTTGTGCACTTCCCCTTTTCTCCATCCTTTTATTTTCCTTTTCCTCTTTGTTCCATTTTCACCTCACGCGCACCCACATTTCTCCAAGCAATTATGCATCCTATGCCTTACACTTAATTCAAAATCAGCCAAGTCCCGACCCTCTCACGCACCGCACACATTAATTTTATAGTTGCACTTTGATTATACGTTTCTTCCTTGGAATTTCTCCCATGCATAAAATTTGTGTGCACCATTCCTCTGTTTCCTTTCCGTGCTTCATTCTTTTGCACGCATACCTTCATTCCTTCTTTTGTGCCATTTTGTTCCACATCATCTTCTAACAAGCTTGAGTGTGCTACACGTAACTAACGAAAGCACACAAGTTGGGTGCCCAAATCCTTAACCAACTAGTGTGTGACACATGACGAAATGAAAAAATAATTAGTGACCTTTCACCAATCAGTGCATCATGTGTCTTATGTATGTATATGGCTTACAAAATATTTTGACAGCCATATATTTTGCTACTTAGAACTCCAATCAAGCACGTGCCTAGTCTCAATTGATAGCTACTGATGTAGGCTACAATTTTTGATATTCAAATTCAAAATTCTTGTAGATCGGTAGGTGAGAAATAGGAACCCATATTTCTAGGAATTAATGAGTATATCTGATTGCTCTAACCACTCTCTTTGACATAGATTTCACCTCTTTCCTTCTCCTACATGCCAAACAAACTTAAGGAGGTGCATTTGACAGATTTACATGTGGATTTGTAGGCATTGAATGCTTGTTGTTGGTGGTTGTATTTCAAATTCAGGTTTTTCCCCTTATCCTCTTCTTCTTCCATTGATTTATCTATAAATGTAAAATCTAGGCTCATTTCTCATGTTGGACATTTTGAATCCTTAAGCTCTTTGCTAAGGACTTCATATATTTGTATTTTGAGTTGTAGACCTCTAGATCTAGCTCTTACATGTGGATATTAGCCTCTCTCACCATTGTAACTTCATACATTTCTAGAAGTAATTGAAGCATTGTTTTGTGGCTATTCTCTATCCTAAAGTGTTTGCATCCCTTATTTTTGCATTCCTTTTACATTGTGTGTTTTTGCATCACCTCATGACTTACGAGATCCATTTTAGTTGTGTTTTGTGAAGATACATTTTGGTTTGTGCTATGTGTGTCGATCCTTCCTTGACACCTTTTATTTTATTTTTCTCGAAGAGATAGTTTTCATCCCTCTTTTCTTGTGATATCGCCTCCCTTAGTTTAGTTTTCCATTTTTATCCTTTTATCCATGGTCCCTTAGAAATATTATCTTAGTTTTTCCCTTCCAGCATTAGGAGTAGCAATAATAATAAGGAGAAATAGGTAGAGGAACCGAACTTCTCCGAGAGATCTATCTCAAGCGCACAATGTCCCGCAACTTGGAGATGGTTCCATTTTTGTATCAAACAAATCAACTCTTATAGATCCAATATGCGGGTGCACATTTGAACGAACAACATGTTTCTCTTCCCCTTCCTCTTGATAAATAACTCCTATATCTCAAATACATAATCCTTTATTACTTTTTACATTACCATTTTAACCTAACTAATTTATTTTATGACTCATACATGACTCAACATTTCTTCCTTGTTTTCCATACTTAGGAGAATACCCTCATTTACTTCATTTGTAATGCTCATTACTTCACTTTTATCCCTAAGACTCACTAGGTATTGGTTAGATGTTCTTATACACACTAATGATTTTCTCATACTCACTTTAACCCTCAAACACCTTTTGGCACTCCTTAATTGGCCATTGTTTCTCCTTACAAGTTTTAGAAATTTGAATCTAGGAATGAAGGAAAAACCTATTACTTGAAACTTTGAGCCACTTGACCATCTTATATTTTCTTCCTCGTGACTTAACATGTTCAACTTGAGTTTAAAACCATAAAAGTTTACATTTAGTTGTCTTCTTGATGATGCTCCCGCATTAAATCTTGTTGGTCTTGGATGCACTTAATGATAACATGTTATGAGATGATGGGGAATGAGGAGTTGGTAGTAACCCTTTAGAAGAGGGTGTGACAATATTGGGATTTGGGTTACTACCTTTAATAAACTAGACTAGTTTATCAAATTATTCTGGATGGGTTTAAAAATATTCAAACTCGAAATTTGGACCTTAGACCGTTTGACATGGTCTATGATATCAAAAGAGGAGGAAGTAGATGTTTCGAGGTGGTGGAAGATTGAAGGAGTGGAAAAGGAATTACGTTGGAATCTTTGGCTACTTTGGCAACAAAGGTAGGTTATAAATCTATTGCGGGCTTATTAGATACCTCAAAAGTCTTGTTAGAAACATTCACTATTTTAGAAGTAGCATTAAAAGGCTTAGAAGAATAAGCTTTAACAGAGGTAGAATTAGGAGACTTACTTGTTTCAGCTGAGGTCTTCTTGGTTTCCACAAGATCTATATTTTCTTTAGCATAGTCCATAGAAGGTGGAAGTGCAGCTCCTCTATTGATTATTTTATTAGGTAGAGTTGTTGTGGGAGGATCTGCATCTTTCTTCTTCTTTGGGGAAGAGATGGAAGAACATTTTTGGGGTTGATTACAAGTGAACACCACACATAATAAAATTGGTGCATAATCATCTCATTACTATCATCTTTAGATGAGTATTCAAAGTACTTGATCTCAACATCATCAAATTCTTCAACTTCAAGCCCATTATCTTCTTCTTCTTCATCTTCTAGCTCGAAAATCTCTTTTTCATCGTTGTCTTATGTATCACAAGTTGGGTTAACAGGGGATCCTTTAGAGAAAGTATTTGATTAGGTTCTGTAATTCTTCTTTTATTTTGAAAATTACTCTTCCTTAGAGCATCTTTCAAAGTACTTTGTGAATGCTTATTTTGAGTACAATCGAGATCATTTGCCAATTTCTCAAGCAGGGTCAATGGAGGTAGAATTGGAACTTTGAACTTTCTTTTCCAATTGGGGTTTTACTTTTCTAAACATAATCAAATCATCATCTACTTCAATGACATATTTATGAGCTTCTCTAATATTCCTAGGTAAATATTTGGGAGGATGAATTTTACCTCACGTAATTGAAAGCGTTGGTGAAGAATATTTTCAAATTTTCATCGAGGGAAAATATTTAAAGGGTATTTGCTTGAACAACCTGTTATAACTAGCTACAAAGTCCATCGTAGTCTCACTAGGGTCCTTTGTCTTGTTGGATTGGGATTTTTTTTGTGATTTCTTGCTTTAGTTTTCAGGTGTTTTAATCCTTTGGATATATCTGAATATGAAAAGGAAAATTTCTTGGGAAAAAATATTAAGGAGGATGTTATGAAAAATTAGGGAATCAAAGGATATGATGTTTGGATTATCTCAAAGGAATTCTTAACTCGAAGTTCTCGAGCAAAGTTTGAGGAAAACATAGCGAAAATGAACAAGTTATGAGCAAATTTATGGTTCTGGACATGGGGTTTCTTGAAAAAATTAGAGCATGAATAGGTTGCAGTAGTAGTGGAGGTAGGTGATATTTTAAAAATGTCTCCAAAAATGCACAATTATGATTTAAATATTTGAAACATAACCATGGTTAAGTAAAACTCACCCTTGACTCACTTGGAGCACATTTACACTAACCCGGGTTGAGAGTGAGTTGAGACTTACTAAATGGGTCCTAGAAGATATCTTACACATTACCACATTTGGAATGAGGTAAATGTGTAGGAGGCTGAATAAAATGTGCCATGGGGGTAGCCATCATGAGAGGGGACAAGCTTGTTGATTACGATGAGTGGAAAACAACACCCTAGTGAGCAAGTTTGAAGTTTGAGTGACGAAAGAGAGAAAGCTTACAAGGTGGAACACTTTTTTACACCTAATGCACTTTTTCACCATGTGAAAAGGTGTATCAAAGATTCCCAAGTGTGCCATGGGTGAGGTGAGTCATAGGGAGGGGTGTTTGGAAGCCTTAGTTGAAAACTTTCACCTAACACATCATGATGTCACTTAAGTGAAGAAGACGTCTCATCCCATTTGGTGGCACAATTTTTAACACCCATTTCACCAGGTGATAAGGTTCAATAAGGATTTCCAAGTGCACCATGGGTGTACTTGATCATGGGAGGGGGCTATTTTAATTTGTGATTTGTTAACACTATCAAAGGCATGAAAATGTGCCATGGACAGATTTAGAAATCCCACCTTCACCAACAACTACCAAAAATAGACACTAGAGAGTGATTTTCCACCCCATGGTAACCCTTATGAGTTACCTAGGAAAACATTAAATAATTTTACATCCATATGGTATCTTTAGATCATTCCCATAGGTTTTAAGAGCCAATTATTCCTGAACTTTAAGAATTTCCCCCTTTTTGATTTTTATTGAACCTATACTTCGATGAAAGTGACTGCTAATAAAAATATGATGATGGAAAGAGAAACCAACACCTAGTGATTGAATAGGGAATTTCATATGTCATATTAGGATTTAAATGAGGCCACAAATCTTCATGTAACTCTTGAAATGCTCATTTGAATATCCACCGAGATCAAGGACCTTCCTTTGCACTATCGGGTTAATATCTCAAAATATTGATGATAGAATCTCCCAAAACTCTTTCAATGTGATGTATGCATTCTTATATTTTTGATGGGTATCCAGTCACTTCACAAAATATCCTGAAGCTCCTAAACCATTCAGAACAATCTCACTATCTTTTTACTTCTTTCATTTCCCTACACCGTGTTATAAGTATCTCGGCGTTGCACAACTTGTTTCTACTTGCAAAAATTTCCTAATCTACGCCTGATGATATCATAACTTAGTCACACACTACTTGGAGGCACTATCTCTTCTTGGTTCATCTCCAAGGGTGTTCATTAGGGGGAAAAGTCCTTAAAATAGGACTTTTTTGGATTTCGGGAGTAGTTCCTTCAAAGTAGATCAAAATAAATCGATGAATTATTTCCCACAAACTTACCTTCACATGAAACACATTTTAAAATCTAGTTATCACATCCCTCTCGACCATGATGGGGTTTACATAGTAAAAATTGGTGGAGGGAAGGTTTACATTACTCGGTTCAAGGATTTTTTTAGTGTGGGCTTAGTTGTCATGACAATTTTATTTTTTCATGCTAGACATTTAGCATGACAACAATATTACATTGATAGATTAAAAAGCAAGTTGTATAATGAGTTAAATGATAATATTCTTTAAAAACTAACAATTTCATATTACCAATATGTTGAACAATTTCAACATATTAATCTTAGAAAATATATATTAGATGTAATTAGTATTGGACGTTTCCAATACAAACACAAAGGCATCCCCAAGTATCATTTGATATGCATATAGTAATATTTTTAGTAATCACATATTAATTTAGAATTTAAATTTTTTTAATCAACAACATATATATTTTTATTATTTACTTTAAGCCATTAAAGTTTTGATAAGACAGATAAATAACATATATGTAAGAATGACCAAATCATACAAGAATAATCACAACATACACTAAACCAATTAGAGATGGAATTTTTAAAGGTCTTCTAACATTATTGTAGACAAATTCCATGGATTATGTAGGGTTTTCTTCAAGATGACTGAGGAAGGATTTTGATGATTGCTTACCACATAAGTACCCTTCACACATTTCATGAGAGATAAGTGGCAGACCAAAAACTAGATTAAGTTGAGACATATCATATATGCTCCAAAAAATGACCTAGTCTTCCATGCCATAATTGAACATCACTTCTATTTTTGAGTAAATAACCAATAAGCTGAAGAAAACCTTTTAAATACATATCATCTATTCTATTGTATGCCTTAAACAACTAGTGATATCTAACCCATTTATTTTTGAACTAAAATACATTATACTTATTCTAAGTTTTCTTGTGAACAAGAAATCAAATTCATTTTCAATTCAAGAACACACAAAACATTAGCGGTAGAATAATTACCTCATGGGACACATTTTGTCTATTTTTTTTGGGTTCTTCCTAGAGGTGCCATCACAATCCGTCATAGTTTCAATAGCTAGACTTTGTGTGAGAGGGGCATATATAAAAGTTCACCCAAGGGAGAGGATGCTTAAAAGAATTTAATAAATGAAAACACGTGCGGAATGGCTTCCTTCACAAGGAGAAAAACACAAAGGCCAAAACACCGAGAGATGGAATTCCTAAAACCTAAAAAAACTTAAAGCAGAGATCCAAGATGAAAATAATCAGCATTCTAATATTTAAAATGCTTATAATAAGATTCATTACATGTCAATATTTTTATTGTGGCATATATTTATGACCTTTTAACGTATTTTGCTTTTCACATTTTTGAAAAAAGTTTAACATTATATGTGGGGCAAGGATGGAAAACTCGCCAATTTTTTTAAGTCATTTGCTTCATTTATATACAAAACAATACACTATTACAGGTTGGACATGGGGGCAATTGTGATCTTTTGACTACGTCAAAATATAATAGATTGGGATTCAAATTTCATAGAAACCTTCTTGTGGGGGAAGGTTGGTTTAGGATTATTCATATTATTTAACAACATTATCTTCTTTAAGTATTACTTATTTAAAAAGATATTTAAAAAACATGATAAGTGGTTTGATGCAACATGACTGATATGGAAGGTTTTTAGACTTTACGGGTACCTGGACATCAAGGATGCACACCAAGCCTTGAAAAATGATAAAGTGTTTATAATTTAAATTCATTTGTGAAATGTGATAAACATGTTAAAATTAAAAAAAAAAAAAATTTTGGAAGAAGAGAAAAACTATTTTTTTAAGTGATAACACATCCTTACAAAAATATTATTTAAAATTTTATTAAGTTCTTGATAATGTATATGCAACATAATAAATTATTATGCCGAGAGGCATACCTACAGTGGCAGCCAGGGTTGTAATGGCGTGAGTGGTTCATTTTTGGGCCTACATCAAAAAAGGAATTAAAAATTCTCCTCAAAACCCAAGCATACATGGAGAGTGACGCATTATACATGGCCTTTTAGACATGTCATTTCCTTTACTTAATAATACAAGGAATTTATTTGAGATCCCATGCGTTAACCATGCTAACACCGAGTGTAAATTTAGTAGTGATTGGATGGTTGCAGCGAGTGCACTCTCATAATTAAATAAACAGAATGTTACAGGACTGTGCTAAATGGATCTCTCTCTAATAGCAGTCCCAAAACCAACGCCATTATGGGCTAAATCATCCCTCCACACGTAGATAAGTCAAGAACTCGATTAGCTCCTCATTTTACTATAGACAAATTGAATTATTTGGATCTGTTAGAATGTAAAGTGGGTTCATTTTCCTTTGCAAGGAAAATACGACACAGTAATGTTTGTTTTTTGTATGTAGGGGATGAAGGAGAAGGTTTAGGATTAGAATTTGCCTCATTCGAGTGGATGTTTAACTATATGGAGTTCATGTTTTCATTGTTGAGCACTCGCTACACGCAAAGGCAATCTTTACAACACCATTTTCGGTCACTACTCTATTTTTCCCACTCTTTATAATTTATTTTGATAAGTTGTTGTATTGATTAAACTATTCAAGTGCCCTTTCCTATTATCCCACTTACGTCTCTCGTAATATTTGTCACTTCACTCTTCCTCAGTGTGAAACCCCCTATCCATTCTCACCCAAATTTTTAATTTAATAAATTATGAATTGTTCAACTATATATATATATATAGATATATATATATATGTATATATATATATGTATATATATATATATATATATATATGTATATATATATGTATATATATATATATACATATATATATATATATATATATGTATATATATATATATATGTAGATATATATATGTATATATATATGTAGATATATATATGTATATATATAGATATATATGTAGATATATATATGTATATATATATATACATATATATATATATGTATGTGTGTATATATATATATATATATATATATATATATACACACACACTACTAAGCATACCTATCTTATATTATCTATTTAAAATAAATCGAGAGGTATCATTCTTGAGACAGCTATATTTGATTCCACAAATAAGTGGAATAGGCGCCTCAAGAATGATACCTCTCGACGTCTTTTACATAGATTTTCTAAGATAGATATGCTAGTATATATCCTCTAAATCCATCTCGGAATTTTAGCCATAAATATGTTAGATAAAAATTATATAATATTTATACATAAGTAATATATACATAGAAACCTTACAAAATAACACTAAAAATGTTTAATTGAGTTGATTCAATCATTGAAAAATAAATTTCTAATTTTTGATAAATATATGGAAGGTAAAGTCTACACAACTCCCCAACATACCATATGGTACGCATATATGCCAAGTGCCCAAACATTCTATTAATGTCAAGGAAGCCACATGATGTGTCAAGGTGGCCACACATCCATATTAAAACAAAATGGTGAGCAGTACCTACTTAGACCAACAAACCAAGTGCCACATCTCATTGGTTGGCAATGCATTGACCAAATCTTGCCTATTAATGGTTGAATTTGATTGAATTGAAATATTTTAATTACGTCCACGAGACCAACAGTTAATACCAACTCATTTCACCATCTAAGCCACCGAATGGGAGTCAAATCCAAGACAAGAATGTTTCAACAAACCAAAGAGTATTGAGCAGGTCCAAGCTCCATAACCTATCTCCACGCAGTAAAGCACCAACAAAAAGTGCCCTTTATGCGGTTCTATGGTCATTTAAAGTGGTTATCCTAAACTCATTAAAACAGCCCGCTTGTCAAGCTCCCACATTATATAGTCTAGGTTTTAATTGAAAATGCATATTATAAAAATAAGGCATATGATCAAAAATTAAGATGAATCTTTTAATCTCTAAGGGCATTTACAAAGTAAATACAAGTGGGAGTGTTTTTTTAACATAACATTATTAGTACTGGAAGCGTATTCTACTATAGGCTTCATATTTGTTTAACTAGTTGCTAATATCTATGCTTATTAACTAGTTAGGGAGCCTTATTATTTTTATTTAACAAATATAAAATTCTCACATTAATAAATATCACTAAAGCTACACATTTTTTAACAAAATAATTAAAAAAAATTATTTATCTATAATTTGATTGGCCTATAAATCAAGATTTCATTTCATCCTTCATTTTAAAAGAAAATTGATGTCATACACTTGGTGTAAGAGTTGGTATCGAGTGGTTCTTTGTAATACAAAGAGAAAGGATTCTGATTGTAATGAAATCTCGAGAAATTAATAAAATTTGCAAGTTCTTATTGTTCGAGTTTCGTCTCGAAGGACTATGTGTTATGCTCTTTATTTTTGCAATGTGAATTAAATTCATACCTCGTAAGTTAGGAAAAGAGGTGAGCCTCTTGTCTTGTAAGTCACCATGGATGTGTGTAGTTTTAGGTTGAAGGCCGATACTGTAAGACCTGTTGAAGAGTTGCGTAGTAGATACAGGCTATGGATTTTGAATATCATACCAATTTTCCTACGAAGGTTTAGATCAAGATCTTGTAAGTTTATCTGACGTATTCCCTATTAATTCTGCTATTGATGTCCAACAAGAATCAGATCCTTTACCGGCATGGAAATTGCCTAAGATCCCTTATAATCAAGTGTATGATAAGTTGACTGCTTTTCATCTTATTGTTGCTACTATGCTAAAGAAAAGAGAGTCTGTTATTCAAGTTTCTCAGACTTCCTCTCATGAGTATGATATTCCATTAATAGATCATGTTGATATTCAGGCCCTAAAGAAGAAAAAAACTTTTAAGTTTTCCCATATAGGATGTGTGCAAATAGGTATTACTCCTTTGTTTCGTCGTGGTCTTAATGCCTCTGTATTGTGTTGTCTTATGGATTTGAGATTTGAAAGTTTTAAAGATTCATTGTTAGCTGCTATCCAAACTGGTTTACATAATGGCCCTATCTCTTTTGAAGTATACCCAAATTATCTAGTTAGTCTACAAAAAGAAGACTTGCTTAAACAAGTCTTACGCTTACATCTTGCCACTACAGGTCTGCACATGAAGCCTGGTGCTTGTCCTCTTGCTATCCATTATAAAATCATTTATAGGCTTGTCAATACCATGCATCCCATGAGAAAACATGGTATTTCCAAAGGCAGTAGCATGGTGAGTCATGCCACTTAGAAATTCAAAAGATAGAACCTGAGTTGATTTCTTGGTCACAAATCAAAGTTCCCAAAGAATGGAACTTATCAAATAAATCCCAAATCAAAGTTCCCAAAAATGGACCTTATCAAAAAGTTTCTTGACAAAAGTCAGCCTAAGCTAGAAAATGCCACTGCAGTAAATGAATCCAAATCTAATGTTACTTTATCTTTCAGATCTAAGAATTATATGTCTAATTTTCCTAGATCTAGTTCATTTAGATCTGATACTTTTGTCTTCTCATTGGGTGAACCTTCGAGAAAATCTGTAAAAGAACAAACATATATTTGTAGTCATAATAGTCTAGTCCATGACCCAAATACTGATTATTTGTGGTGTAAAGATTGTGAACAACTTATTAAGCAGAAATATGTTCCCTCTAATGGCCCAACCATTAGTATGGCCTCTAGAGCATCTCATGTTTCCTCCTCATTTCCATCCCTTGATAATATGTGAAGTCTTATCTCCAGATGAATCCCAAAAAGTTGTGTTTTGGTATCAAAGATCTATTGACAAGGACATATAGATCCTTCTGAGTCCTCTAAAATGTTGAACTGGACTAACAAAGCTGTCAAGAATGTTCATGATAGACTTCAATCTCAAGAGTCTATCCTTGCTGAAATGGAGAAAAATTGAAGGCCATTGAATTACATCAGAAAGGAGATGTCACTTCGCCTTAGGTTGTTGAATACTAGAATTGATGAGGTTGATACTTATACTAAAAAAGTAGATAAGAATCTTGAAAATACTTCTGCATATGTGTCTACATGTCCTGACATTCCCAAGGTTGTAACTAGAAATGTTGTAGATATTGTCCAACCTCTTGTTATCCAAGAAAATGATGCTAAAAAGATATTTCCTCTAAGTTAGGAACAACCCACAAGCTTGTACAAAATAGTCTGCATCAGTTAAATGAGTCTACCATTGATTTAGGTCATAAGGTAGATCTTGTCCAAGAAACTGTTAGCCCTATTCCTGAAATGATACCCACATTAGAGAAAATTATGGAAAATACCAATAAGCCAGATGAGCCAGTACTGATTGGTCTCAAAAGGTATCCTGGAAAGAAGTTACAAAACTTTCAGGATCCTCTACTCAGCATAAAGATGTTTTGTCAAAACATAGCCCATTGTTTATCTCAGATAAAAAGGGTTCAGATAAAGGATCAATTAGTATGGTGAAAATCCTTCCTGAAGAAGCTGAGAGCATGTTTCTAGGAGAAACATCAGGAGCATCTCACTGAGCCATTACATAATACTGCAAGAACTCAAACCTTGCAGCCTAATTGGTACAAATTAGATTGTTCCACTCCTGATCAAGTAAAAGAGCTAATACATGAAATGATTGGTGGGATAATTCAGAACTTATGCTATATAAAAAGATCCGCATCAGATTGCTGAGGTTATAGCCAATGGATTTGTTGGCATAGTCAAAGAATGGTGGGATGCTAACCCACAACAAGTAGATATTTTAGATGGAGGATATTCTGCATTAACAGCTGCTGTAATAAAAGAATTCCTTGGTACCGTAGATAATGATAAACTTAAGAATACTTCTCTATTCTTAAGAGCAAGGTTATGTGATATGAGTAGAATTAAAGAGTATCAATGCTATATGCAAAAGCTATATTATAACTCTGGTAATATCAATGATCCTACTATGAGATTGAGATATATAGAATCTTTTCCTGCCTTCTTTGCTACAGAATATAAAAAATCTATGCATGGAAAGTAACCTGAAGAATTAAGTCTTGGAGCTATCAATCAGATAATTGATGAAACAAATGCTCGACTTTGCCAGGAGAAAAAGGATCGCAAAGAAGCAGCTAAGGCCCAAAAATCCTTAGGTACTAAGTTTTGTCAGATGATAGATATTGACCCTTTTGGTTGTAAGCCCCCACATACTTCTCACAGAAAGAAGGCTTGTCAAGAATGTTCAGATTTTTCAAAGGGGAAGGGTCAGGGTAAATATAATCTTTTTAGAAAATATAAGAAAAAGTACAAGGATACATATCCAAGCAAAGTCCCATATAGAAAGACATACTTTAGAAAGAAGAAATATATGGGTAAAAAGAAAAAATTTATTCCTACATGCTTTATCTGCAAAGGAAAGCACTATGCAAATGAGTGCCCACAAAAAGATACAGATAAAGGAAAGGCCAAGATAAATACTCTTGTTGCAAAAGGCATAACAGACCAAGAGTATTGTTTAGTTAGTGATTCTGATAATTATTCATCAGATATTTCATATAATTCTTCCAGTGAAGAATTCCAAGTAAATATTATCCAACATTCAGATACTGATTCAGATAGTACTGATTCAGGATATGATTCTCTAGCCTTCATTTGTAAATATGATTGCAAGTTTTCCTCATCCAATGATGCCAGTATCTTCTGAAATTCTTCTCAAACAACTAGAGCTAAGACAAAGTGAGTTTGAAGACTGTCCCCCATGGGATACCGTAAAGAAAATATTTCTGTCAGAAAAATTCAAGGAGCTCGAAAGAAAATATTCTCAGCAAGTCGATCGAGAATGAAGCCAGAGAAAAAAGAGAAGATGAAGAAGAATGATAAAGATGGTCTCTACAACAAATATCACCTTCTAATTCAAGGCCTCCTATTCAGGACGGGTCTAATAGAGACAGACTCCTTACAGAGGAAGAGGTCATGGAAGAGGAGGTAGATATTCTCCACCAAGGAGAAGTTTTCCATTTTATTTCCTGAAGAAAATCCAGAAGAAGAAATTCAAGTAACTTCTTCAAATACGAGATGTTATTATTCACGCTTCAAACTATGAAAATATGGAGAAGGAATAGAATTGAATTTCTTCAAAAAGTTATTGCTAAAGCCACTAATGAGTATAAATGTCTTATTGAAGAAGAAGACAGAGATAAAAAAGAAGCTGAAGGTGAAGAAGACTTTGAAGAAGCCTATCGCGATATTGCACCAAGATGCGAACCCTCGGTCTCGCCTAAAGAACTCAACACAGAGGTATGTACCATAAAAGGAGCACAAAATCCTTTTATTACAATCACATTTTGCATCCCTAATATCAAGCCATATTCCATTGATGCAATGATTGATACTGGAGCTGACATAAGTCTATTAAGGTCCAGAGCTATACCTCCTGACTGTTGGACTGAGACTTATCTCAAAATAAATTTTGATAAAAAGAAGTAAATTCCAGATTCACTGCGCATATGTCCCTATTAGAATAGAAGGATATGAGAGAACATTACAGTTCTACCAGCATGATATGCTCTCATATGACTGTCTAATAGGAGTAGATGCCTTACAAGAATGCGGTACTTTCAGTCTTAATAAAGATTTTATATCTTTATTCAATCCAGATGTTCAAATACCAAGAAAGTACTCATTCGAACAATCATCCCATTACCAGAGCCTAAAAAGAATCTAATCATGAATGGATTCATAAGTCAATAGCTCTGTGTAAAAGTAATATAGATGATATTATTACAAAGATCAAAAAGGATCTTTGTTCAGAAAATCCTCATGCTTTCATAGCCAGAAGAAAGCATATTTGTTCACTTGACTTGCAATTGGTAAAAAATGATAAAGGGAATGAGATCATTCCTAAATTCAAAGCTCATCAAAAGGGTATGATCCCTTCGAAAAGAAAGAATGCCAGGAAGAAATCAGAAAGTTACTTCAAGGAGGATTTATAAAAGAATCTAACTCTCCTTGGGCTTGTGCAACATTCTATGTAAATAAAAGAAGTGAGCAAATTAGACAAAAGAAAAGGCTTGTTGTGGATTATAAGCCTCTAAACAAATTTGTAACTGCAGTTTAGCATCCAATTCCAAACAGAGATGATCTCATAGCTGCTTAGAATTAAAGGTTGTAAAGTATATAGTAAGTTTGATCTGAAAAGTGGATTTTGGCAGATATTTATGAAACCAAAGGATACATACAAGACAACAATTGTGGTGCTTGGAGGACAACATGAATGGCAAGTCCTTCCTTTTGGCTTAAAGACTGCACCATCCATCTTTCAAAAGAAAATGGATTCAATCTTTGGTGAGTATATGAATTTTTGATAGTCTACAATGACACAATTAGCCCTAATCCTAAACTAACCTAATTAAGACCTATAACTTGGTCTACATCCACACCCATGACTAATTACTCCTCACCCGCACCAAAACCAACCTAATAATGACTTGACCAAGCCCACAACTAATTCCTCAGGAGAAAAGGAGGAAGGTTGGCTATTTTACTAAAAATAGCCCACTTTGACTTAACCGACATCGGTTCCTACTCGACCGCCGTCGGTTACGTAACCACCATCGGTTCCCTGTAAATGACCTCCCCAACCAAAAACAAAGGATCTGGAATTCATTGAAAGATCCAAATTCACTTGGCAGAGCAGAGACAAGTGAAGGAAAGAGAAGAGTTTGCAGAGAAGGACATCAAGCCCAAGACTGCAACTGAGTAACCAGAGCCTGGTGACACTCATCCAAGCATTGGGAGAGAAGATAGCTCATCTTTGATTGTCAGATCATCCTACCTGAGCCCTGCCTTCGTCATCACAAATCCTTGACTCCGTATCTTCATCAGGAACTAGTAAGTACTGTCTTGTACGTTCTTTTAATAACATTTCTTGGACTTCTGAATCACAGTAATTATAAGTCTACTCCTAGATCCACTACCCGGTAACATCCTACATCTAACTGTCATTCCTCTACCCTTACATTGCCCCCAAGAACAGCCCCCATACTCTCTGAGTCTTCTCCATCACCCCATTACCTATCCCCAATCATTTACCAGCCTTATAAACACCATAGCCACCTTATAGCCAACCTTCACTAAAAGCCCCTAAATCACTGCCCCTACCGATATCGGTTATTAGGAACCGCATCGTGACAAAGTGCGACCGCATCGGCGTCACTCGTGATTCAAAACCAAGACTAGCCTTTTCTCTATTGTTTTAACAAGGTAATTAAATTGTAATTTGCAATAACTTCTTTGTTAGAATTTGTGTTAATTCAGTTAAAAGGGGAACTCACCACCTTCAAAGGAAGTCTAATATTTCCTGGGCCTAAGGCAGTTCCTCATTTATTGTCTAACTAGAATCTGTGGTCTTGTATTCTTACTTGCAGGTAGTCCTTCCCAGACAAAAAGGAGTTCTTCGCAATCGATCTGATCTCTCTCTACGGTACGCGCACACCCTCCAAACATTCAACAGGTATTCCTCCTAGCCCTAACCCTTATCTGTTTCTCAAGAGAATGAAAGGATAGAAGCAACTCTATTCTAGGAACTGAAACATCCTTTGTTAGAAACATTTTGGCACGCCCGGTGGGACCCATTTTGGGTTTCTTTCTTTCTTGCTTGCTTTCATATAGGGAGCATACTTACAGTTTGTTTCTGCTAAATATTCACAAAATATTTTGTCATTTTGGTAAAAGAATTTGTCTTGCTTTCACATCTTTGCATTAGTGAAAATCATCTCCTTGCTTCATCGAATATCATTTTCGATTTGGGTTTAAAACACGTGCATCACATTCTTGCTTGTTGTTTTCAATTCTAGTGAACATAGATTAAGTAACAGGTCATACACGTGGGGGTGATATCCATGGTATTGACAAGAAATTAATCTTACTTTCACTGCACAACACATACCAAATCACATCATAAATTAACACAACAACTCAAACATCCCCCTTTTCCACGGTATTCCTCCGCCCGATTGAGGTAACCTTATAAGCCAAAACAAACTTGACATTTCCCCTAAGTCTTCTGTTTAGGATTGACATCATCTTGCGTCTAAGGCATAAGCCCACAATAATTAAAACTAATCCTAGGGTTAGTCTCTTGATTTGCTTGTGCATCTTGCTTGTTTTTAGTTCTGTTTCTCTGTCCTACACTGTTTTAGTGATCACTTCAGAATAGTTGGGTAGGCATACTAAGCATTGTTAACCCCAAATCAGCAACTTCCTACAGCTTCTTACACCGGTCCTATTATACCGACATCGGTTAACTTACCGACGCCGCCATAGGTCCGACCGACATCGCTACTCCGACCGATATCGTTATCTTTTTTCATAGTTCCCAAAACCAGCAACCTACCAATTCCAACATTTTGTTGCTGCTTCTGTTCCTGATAGATTGCATCCTTACTGTACTCTTGTCCATGGTTGTTATCACTCGAAAACAAGCCACAGCCATGGTTTCACATGCCTGTTCCGTGCCTTTTCCTGAATCACCCCCTTCACATTCTATAGGGAATCCTACGGACACTAGTGAGGTTCCCAAAATCCCTGTAGGAGATAAGGAATTTGTGAAATTTTTGGACGCTAATCCTAGCGCTGTACAATACTATTTGTCTCATGCCCCTGACCGTACACCCGACGGTCAACTCCTTGTTGGCATGCCTATTAGTATAGCTGCTCACTTAGCTCCTTCCCCACCTGATAACTCCGCCTTGCCTTCTTCATCCTTAGCCCCGTCTCCCAACTCAGTGGCTTCAGAGGTTCTTACGGCACAGATTGGCTTTCCTTTTGTTAATCTGGGGCCCCACGTATCATTACCGCCAACTGCTCCTACCTCGTCTCTCTCGCAGACTGCTCCTTTCATAACTTGCTCTCTGCCACCTATCCACACGAGCTTTCCTTCTCAAGCTCCGCCCACCTTTTCATTTCCACACACTTATCCGGTGGCTTCAACACCTTATATAGGACATCCCTATTCGGTCGCCTCAACATATTCATCCTCAATACCTTATCAACATTTAGCCCCCCCATTGTCTAGTGGAGGCCCTTGGCCCAATCCTCCACCTTTTACAACAACCGCACCATCATCTCATCCAACCACTGATTTCATCAAACAAATGATGGACAAGATGCAAAATCTGGAGGCTTCTGTTTCAGGAAGCCGTAGCACCCTGACATACGAGCAAGTTTTTCGGGAGCCTATTCATCCTTCTGTCCCCCTTCATTCATATCCTCCTCAATGGGAATTACCAAAATTCACTCATTTTAATAGTAAGGAGGATCCTCAACAACACTTGCGATCATTTAGACATGCCTGCTATCTGATTGCTCATGACGATGCTTTACTACTCCGCACCTTTCCCATGTCCTTATCAGGACCCGCCTTGGAGTGGTACAGTGCTTTAACCCAGCACTCAATCTTCTCTTTTAACCAATTAGCCCAATCTTTCTTGGATCATTTCTCCATTAATATTGCTAAGAAAGTATCTATCACCGACCTCTATGCCATCCGACAATTTGAAGACGAATCTATCGCAGATTTCGTTGGACGATGGCGGGCCTCATCAACCAACTTACTTATGCCTTGCCTCAGCCGAACTCATCGAACTCTTTACGCGGGCCTGCGCTAAGCACATTTCTCCTACCCTCCAAATTCAAACTTTCCACACCTTTGATGAGGCCTTTACTATGGCTCAAAAACTAGAAATTCGAGCCTTAGAGGAAGAGAAATTGCGGTTACGCAACAAAAACCCTAATTTCTCGAACCCAAGACTCCACCAACAAACCCAACACCACCAATTCTCACGCATCGACTGC
This sequence comes from Taxus wallichiana var. yunnanensis, assembly GCA_018340775.1. Classification (NCBI taxonomy): domain Eukaryota; kingdom Viridiplantae; phylum Streptophyta; class Pinopsida; order Cupressales; family Taxaceae; genus Taxus; species Taxus wallichiana. The sequence continues at coordinate 1,000,146,038 of CM031242.1, read as the reverse complement.
TTCAAATCAAAAGGAGCTGTCCACGCGGTGATGGTCAAATCCCAAGCACCGTCTAATACCCCGCCAAAAACCACCTATAAGTATAAAGCCGAGCCCATCAATTACACTCCCTTGGGAGAAACTTATGGTGTCATCTTGGAAAAATTGCTCAAAGCAAGAGCTATCACCTTGCCTCCCGTTAAACCTCACTCCGGGTTTGATTCCACCCACGCTATACCTTCTTGGTACAAAGAAAATGACTTCTCAGAATCTCCACCGCGTGAAGGGACATAGTCACGAAAACTCATAAGATGTTGAAAAACATAGTGCAGAAATGGTTGATGCAGGGGATATAACCCTCGATAATCCTAATGCCCCTGCTAACCGAAATTTGAAAATCTTCAATAAACCATTCCCAAACCACTCTTCTAACAGTAACATAAACCAAGATATCTTAGCCGAGGAGAGTGTTCATGAAATCCATGCAGTTTTCGATTCCCAACCAAAAGCCTCTATTGAGAAAATTCTGAATCAAGCCTCTTCACTAACGCAGGAACCCAAACCCCCTTCACCACCATCAAGACAAGATGATAACCTTGCCATTCCTTTACCCATAAAGGAATTAACCGCCCAGAGTTCCCTTCTCACAGATGAGCCTTCTTACACCACATCCTTGCAAGACTGTGAGCGGATGTTATCTAACTTATCTATTTCCCAAACATCTCCTTCTACCACTCTTGCTATACAAGAGGAAGGCTCGCCACTTTTTTCATCATCCTTAGATGAGAAACCCCTTGAACCGACATCACCAAATTCTTTAATCATGACGGATCCTCTCAGACATGCCCTCCTACCTATTAGTTCTTCATCGCCTAAATCTTTTCAGCGACCGGTTGACCTCTTAACGCCCATTGATACAGTGCCTCATTTACCCCCTGTATCACACCCACAGTGGACCGGAATCACAACCCACCTTTCTTCCATACAAAAGTTCCTATTCACACGTGAAGATTGTCATCCCTCCGAAGATAGACGAGTCCTATGGGAACGTTTGAGTACACCATGCTCTACTCAAATGCAGATGACCGATCCAGACACCTCTACCATATACCCGCGGTGTTTACAAAAACTCAAAATGCCTATGTCCTCACCTTCACCCCCTCATCTCTACCGAATACCTCATCCACCTCTATTAACCTAACCAAACCTCCCCCTACGCTTGGGACTTCACCAATACCCAGCCTAACACACCCACCTAAATGGTTAGATTTATCCAAAAATAAAGCCGTCCATCCACCTAGGAGACAGACCCAATCTCCTCAAGTCCAATCTATGCCTCTGTCACAACTAAAACCCTCGCCATCACACCTACCTTCTATATTGGGACCTCACCCCTCCACCTTGCCTCAATACATCGTACCTCCTGCGTTTTCTTTAAAACGACCTGCACCTTCTACATCCATACAGAGATCCTGTCCACCTATCAACCCTAAACAAACTCCATCATCAAAGGATTTGTTTGTTGTCACTCCTCTTTCTCCGTGGTTGTTTCCTGCTACCACATCATCTGTGGCCTCACCATCTAACCAGCTAAACATACCTTTTGCGCCGAAGAAGCCACGTTTAGTTAAATCCAATTATCAAAACCCCTTATCTAAAACACCATCCGTACGAACCAACCATACCCAAACATTACCAAAACCCACCCAATCAATAGCTTCATCTTCCTCTGACTTTGACCCGCTCAAAGGATCTTACGCTAAGATCCTGGATATGTTGGTGGAGAATGCGACCATTTCCCTACCCCCACTTAGACCTTATGATCCATCTAAACCTCGACCTATAGGTTATGATGAGTCTAAAATCTGCGCTTACCACCGCACACCAGGACATGATGTAGAGGGATGCAAAGCTTTGAAAGCCATACTTCGTCAGTCACCTCTCTCGATAGAAAGGTTAAGAAAGACAACTTACGAAGGGAGAAACCTTTAGCTTCAATCCCCTCTCCTATACCACCTGTCCCCGCCTCACCAAGATCTATCATTATTACAACCCCACCTCTCGAAGACCATGACTTATCCCTACCGTCTTCCTCCTCTCGTGTTCACGAGATCAACATGATTAGTGTTGCTACTCGAGGGCAGAAAAACAATGGGAAAGCTAAAGAAAGCACACCTGCGGCCTCTCTTTCTCCGTCCACCATCCCGATCGCACCACCACCTAAAGTGGTTATTCGTGGACCTGCCTACCCCATTCCTCTGATGGAGTTGCCCACCGAACCATGATCAAACAGCTTCACCAATCACCTGTAAAAATGACACTGTATGATCTCATTCAGACCTCTGAATCTCATCGACAAGCTCTCATTGAAATCCTTCAAGGGATAGAGGTCTTACCTAACGAAACCTTTCCCATTACCTCCATCTTAACACCCAACCACGTTGCTTCTCTCACCAAACAATCTATCACTTCCGTCCCTCGCACAAAGAAACCGCCGCCGCTGGGCTTCTCCGAAGACGAAATTGTTGACTTTGGTGCAGAAGATCCTGACCCCACTCTTTTCATCTCAGCTTACGTCCGGGACATCCGGTGCGTCGTGTTATGATTGACGGGTGCTAGCCTAAACATCATCTCTTCCAAAGCCTTCCAACAAATGAATATCCCCTCTAGCTGCATGTGTGCCAACCCCACCATGCTGCGTTCATTCAACGATGCTATTACTTCTACCTTAGGCACTGTGATCCTTAACATTCGTGTAGGGCCACGTACCTTACCCAAACTCTTCTATGTCCTTGAGGGTGAATTCCAATACAACATGTTGTTAGGCCGCCCTTGGATCCGGCTATGGGATGCGTTCCCTCCACCTTACATAGATGCATAAAATTCGAGTATGAGGGGAAGTCCTACACCGTAAAAGCTGACCCCCCCTTCAAAACCTGCAATATGTTATATCGCCCTAATGATGTGCTTGTACCAGTCAAGACACCCATTCATCCAACCCAACCATCCACTTCAACCACACCTCAACCATCCACCTCAACCGCACCTACACCTTCAACCAATGAAACCGCCGTCGCAAATACCACTTCCTTTCCCGCAGACAATATCCCAACCTCAGATCCCTTAGTAGATGTCTTTCAATGCCTTACGCTGGGGGAGTATCACCTATAACGTTAGCACGTTCCATACCCCACAGGAGTACGGACAGTTACATGCGCATCCTACCTATGACCATCGTGTGGGGGAAGTAATCTCCTACGGACCACCTAATTGCCGCACCAACCTAACGTATGGGGGTGTCGATACATCCTCTGTCACCCCTGAACCTCCCCTTGGTGTGGTCCCCTTCCAATCTGATTTTCAATATCTAACTAATCGTCGTTTCGCTCTCACCTTCCCCGACGCTACAGCGCGCTTGGAAAGGGCTTCGGTTTCGGTCTTTATGAACAAGGCCGACATACGATCATTCCCATTACTACACGCAAACACAAAGATCGTCGTGGTCTTGGATTCTCTGAACCACCTACACTGAAAACATCACATATCCATTGTATCCAGGAAGGTGACGAAGTCACCCTTCCAACCATCATCACCCATTTTGCCATCGTCACCCACAGAGTCGATAGACCCTGAATCTATCCCTCCTAACTTTTTTTTTTCATAAACACTATCTTCCTGGGTCCTCTCACTTATCAACGCGATAATGAAGACCCATCTTCTCTTCCCCTTCTATATCCAGACATGATCGAAGAGGACTCACCTTCAATTAATGTTGTTGAGTGCCAGGATGACGACTCCATCCTCACTTACCTTGGTGCGGATGACTCTTATATTCAACGCGCCTTGCCATCTGATACTCAAACCATGTTGAATGAGTCGACTATAGAAATCAACATCCACACCGAGGATGATCCTCACATTGTGAAGATCAGACAATCTCTTACCGCATCAGAACAAACTGCCTTCATTACCTTCCTCCGTGCCCGCAACCAAGCTTTCGCTTGGTCCTACGCTGACATGCCAGGAATTGATCCTGACATTGCTGTCCATAACATTACCTTAAAACCCGATGCCAAACCAGTTAAATAAAAACTGAGAAAAATGCATCCACGCATTGCCCTCTTGGTCAAAGAAGAGCTTCAACGACTCCTTTTGCTTCCTTCATCTTACCTATCGACTATCCTCAATGGATCTCTAACATCGCACTGCACTAAAGCAACGGGGACTTCGATATGTACGGATTTCCGGACCTTAACCTCGCTTGCCCAAAGGATGACTTCCTCCCAAGTATTGATCAACTTGTTGATCTCACTGCGGGCCATGAGATGCTTTCTCTCATGGATGGCTTCTCGATACAATCAAATTTTGGTAGCCCCAGCCGATCAACATAAAACTACCTTCATAACTCCTTGGGGAACCTTCTGTTATCGTGTCATGCCGTTTGGCCTTAAGAATGCTGGTGCGACCTATCAACGGGCTATGACTTACATTTTTCATGACATTATGCACACTATCCTTGAGGATTATGTCGATGATCTTCTTGGCAAATCTAAACATCGCAGTGAACATCTCGATGTTTTAACCATTATTTTCGATCACCTGTTACAATATTGTGTTCATCTTCAACCAAAGAAATGTGTCTTTGGTGTCCTTTCAGGAAAACTCCTTGGTTTTATCATCTCTTTGCGTGGCATCGAGGTCGATCCAGCTAAAGTCAAAGCTATCCTAGAAATGCCCCCACCTACTAACCTCAAACAATTGCGTAGTTTGCAAGGTAAACTCCAATCTATCCGGCGTTTCATCTCTCAACTCTCAGATCGATGTCAACCTTTCCATCATCTCCTTAAAAAGGACATTGCCTTTCAATGGAGCGAAGAGTGCCACCAAGCCTTTGAGGCTCTTAAAGCCTATCTCTTGCAGCCACCTGTGCTTATCCCACCTCAGGACGATCGCCCTTTCTACCTTTACCTTTCTACCACCGACCATGTTGTAGGAGCCATGCTCGCACATCGTGACTCCGAGCATCGAGAACAAGCCATTTATTACATAAGTCATACTCTCGTGGATTACGAGACTAGGTATACACATGTAGAAAAGTTGTGCCTAGCCCTATCATTCGTAGCCACCAAACTCCGACACTACCTCCTGAATCACAAAACTTTTGTCATCACCAACGCGAACCCCATTCATTATATGTACGCCAAACCACATCTAAACCAACGCATCGCCCGATGGCTTATGCTCCTTGCCGACCTCGACCTTGAATTTGTACACCAGAAATCAATAAAAGGACAAACTATTGCAGACCAACTCGCGGAAGCCCCTTTACCTGGGGAACAATTTACCAATTTTAATTTCCCCGACGAACTCATCGCCACTCTTTCACTCAGTGAGGAGTCGTATCCAATGACCCTCTTCTTCGATGGATCCAAATGCCAGCACGGTGGAGGAGCCGGCATTGTTCTCATTCCTCTTGATGCTGAGCCTATGCCTCTTTCATTCCGGCTCGATTTCCCCTGCACTAATAATACAGCCGGAATACGAGGCCCTTGTTTTGGGTCTCCAGGTTACGTTACACTTAGGTGTCAAGTCTATTAACATTTTCGGTGACTCCCAACTGGTAGTCAATCAAGTTATGGGCATCTACCAATGTAAAAATGAGGAACTTCAAAAGTACAAACATTACGTGGATTCACTTTTGACCTTATTTACTCATTATTCTATCCAAACCATTCCCCGCTCCACTAACAAATTTACAGATACTATGGCTTGCTTAGCCTCACAAATTCCTACCTCACCAACTGACTCTGACATATTCATCTTGGTCCAACAACTCTTTGCCCCATCTTACTCAACCCCAGATGTTTGTATGATAAATAATGTGTCTGCTAATTCACAGGATACCTGGTATCACCAATTTCACGACTACCTTACAACCTCTGTTCTCCCACCTGACCTTACTAGTAACGGAAAACGTGCTTTTCTTAAAAGTGTTTCTCGTTATGTCGTCATGGGGGGACTCCTCTATAAACGTGGCTTTGATGGCATCCTCCTTCGATGTCTAACCGTGCGGAGGTCACCTATACCATCCAACAAGTCCACGACGGTATTTGTGGTGGACATTTTAGTGGCCTTGCCATGGCCAAACGGATCCTTCGCCTAGGCTATTATTGGCCTACTCTTAATAACGACTGCTATGAATATGTTAAGCGTTGTGTTATGTGTCAACAACATGCCAACCTTCAACATACTCCTAGCCATCCGCTACAGGTCGCACGAGATCTTTGGCCTTTCTCACAATGGGGTTTAGACCTTATCGGTGAGATTCACCCACCCTCTTCGCAACGTCACCGTTGGATAATCACAGCAACCGAATATTACACTAAATGGGTGGAAGCCATTCCACTCATTTCAACCAAAAAGAAAAAATCGTCGAATTCATTAACCATCACATTATCTGTCGTTTTGGTGTTCCTCATCGCCTGATAACAGATAATGGAAAATCTTTCAAAAATAAGTTGTTACAAGACCTTTGTGACAACTTTGGTATCAAACTTAGCTTCTCATCACCTTACTATCCACAAGCAAATGGTCAAGCCGAATCTTCTAATAAAACCCTAACCAAAATCCTCATGAAAGTTGTTAACGATTCTGGAAGCAATTGGCCTGATCACATCCCCTTTGCCCTTTGGGCTTATCGACTAGCATTCGCACCTCCACTAATGCCACCCCATTTTCTTTGGTATATGGTACCGAGGCTGTCTTACCTCTCGAAATACAAATACCCTCCCTAAGAATATCTCTTCAGGATATTCTCACCAATGATGATTTCCGCCAAGAGCGGTTAGCCCAATCGAGCTTCGACGAGCGTCGCCTTACACTTCTTGACCACCTTCAAATCTATCAAAAGCGCATCAAGCGTGCTTATGATAAGCGACTTCATGAGCGTATACCTTTAAGGTTGGTGATCTTGTCCTCAAAGAGAATCAACATGTAACCAAACTAGAAAAGAGAAAACGTGGCAAATTTGCTCCAAATTGGATTGGGCCTTACATTATCACTCACATCTACGGATCAGGCACTTATCGTTTAGCTTCGCTTAATGGTAAACCTGAGCCTGAACCCCTTAATGCCTTGCATCTCTCGACCATTCTACTATTGAATTTAGTGTTACATCACTTCTTATCTACCTTGCGCTCATCCCTTGAGCTCATTTACCACCTCATACACTTTGTTTCATGCATCTCAAAATAAAATCAAGCTCACATGGTTTGGTCATAACCTCCCCTTAAAGATGCCTTCCCCTTTTTAGTCTAAGTCCATGACTTAAAAGTATCAAAATAACACGTTCTCAATTATACGCTTATGGGATATTCTTGAGTCAAACTTCCTACAAAACTAGATGCTTCATGCCAACCGGACATCTAGACCTCTAAGTTATACATAGACTGCTCCCTCGAAGGACAGCTATGTGCAAAGCCACATTTGCTATTTTAAATAGACTGCTCCCCAAGGACAAATTTACACAAAAACCGCATTCTACTACTATAAATAGATCACTCCTCAAGGACAGCTATACAAAGTCAGCCTCTATCAGAAGCTTCTCACATTGCTCAGCTTCGTGAAGACCTCAAGAACAACAAAATACATATCCCATGTAGACTTCCCGCATCGATCAGTCTATATCCAGAAAAGTAAAAAGTAGTATTCCACAAAGCACTTTTGAGTCATGGACTTGTCTATTTAGGTTTGGTTCTCTTTCGCAATAATCACCTTATAACAAGTTCTCTCGCACCCGATATACCACCAACCACCTCACCTCACCATTCGTCAAAGCAACAAAACTCAAGGGACGTGACGTATATCCGATATATTGTGATTATACAACTCTTTTCACCTATCGACTTCTCGCCTATGCAAGGCACCTAGGGATTCAAGCTCATCCTATGTTAATATGTGGTTTGTTTAGCTCTTCTCAACTACGGGACACTTTTTCCTCTTTTACTCGAATCTAGGATTATGTGTTGACCTTAATCAGGACACGGTTCCCTACTACTTGGGTAAGCTAACTTTCACTTCACCTATACCTACACCAACATCGCCAATCCCTTACCAACACCAACAACGTTACCCTACCAATATCAATATTTTTACCACCAACAAATTGCCTAACTATAACCAAGTTGCCTAAATTCACCTCTCCCTGGTCCTAAGGGAGAACTACATCGGTCTGAGGCCCCTCCTTGCTTTGTGCAATGGGCTATGTAGGCAGCACTTAGGAGACATGGGGTCTCCCAAGGTTAGCTCGACCATCCCCTACCATAACCTATCATGTGTTGTAAATATAAATATTTTTGTGTATTTCTATTTGATAACATTCATCTTTATCCTTTTTCAAAACAAAACATTCAAAACACAACCATTCTTATTATTATCATCACTCAAATCAACATACATATTTAGTTTTATTTAGATGTTAAACAAATACATCTTCTCTATCATCGACGCGCAGGTCGGCATCCTTATTTATTCTTATACTCCTATGAAATTCACTTAGACCCTTGCGCCTCCTCCCGAATCAGGTGGTGATCGTGATCGTCGACGCCACTCACTTGGCCTCTCCATCCTCAAAGGTGCCACTACTATTGGTTCCTCCCACTGATCCGCCAACATCTCCTGTAACATACGAATACGTCCTCTCGTGTGGCGGAATCTCGCCTCTAGTCTCTCCACTCGTGACTCTGCAACCGCTAACAATCCCGTTGTCTCATTCACCCGCATTTGGAGCTGATGAACTAAACCCTGCAGACGATCTCTCTCCACCGTAATCACAGCTATGTCGATGATCGCCCTCTCACGTGAACCTCGCAGCTCGCTACCCACCATAATCTATAAGCCTCTCTATGCTCCCGCATCCATTACCCTGCGATCGGCTGCTATCTCTTCTGGCCCTTCTGGAGGTGTCGGCTGGGGCGGTGAGAATAATGCCTCGCATCGATCCTCATGTATGGTCTATAAGCCATGGGTATATCCTGAACAAATCCAAATTGTCACCGCACGTGATCTAGAGGAATCCTCTCGTACTCACCCGGCCTGTGCCCTGCGATCCACCTCAATCGCTCTACACCCCTCAACTCCTCAGCTATGTTCTCTGTCACCATATAGTTCCCGTAAGGCCTCCAACAAATATCCGCAATCGTCACCATCTCCCATACCTGCCTATAATACTCGATGTCATCTATCACGGCCTGGGATCTCGCCTCTTGTTCTCGTCTCCTCGACCCATCGCTCAATCCCAACCTCTCGCACTCCCGCTCTCTTTCCTGGATTGGTTAGCCTATTGGTCACACACACAATGTGCTCATAGGCCCAACAATGTAATAAGTATGCACAATCCAAAGGTCGCCCCGTGATTTCACTTGCAGCCCATAAACCCCCTCGTATAACTCCTTTGCCCATGCGAAAGTCACGCTCCTTTCTATCATTTCCCAAATAACACACATCAATGCTTTTAGAAATCTTCCCCATCCGCCTCGGTAATGCATAATACCCCACCGCTATCATTAATACCACTACCAACCTTGTTTCTCTCGGGTGTGTTGCATACATTGTACCATAAGTGAATGTCAAACCTCGCATGTCAAATCTCATGTAGCTGAACCAAATATCGCAAGTTATCGCTCCCGCGCCACGCTAGGCAACGCCTCGATACACTCGGTCTTCCCGTGTAATTGGGAGCCTCAAAATTCTAAACACATCTTCCATCGCACCGCTATCTCCCTATTGGCGTATAGAAGGTATTCTTTTCTAGATTCCACCTCTCAATCAACACCTACAACATAGCATGATTGCGTGTGATTCGTGAATAATAGCGGATTCCACTTAACCCCACATGATTTATCAATGCCCATTCAGCTGGTGTTACATCCGCTCGGATTCGTGATAACAAAGCTGGCACACTATCATTCATCCTCAACCCCGCTCTGCTTGCATACATCAAAACGACACACAACCATTCAATAAATCAAATCCCCAAGTGTTTTTTCTCACATTCTGGAATTTCATACAGTAACCGGTATCGGTTATAGATAACCGATACCGGTTTCCTAACCGATACCGGTTATTTCTAAACGATATCGGTCACTGTCAATCTTATACAGCCAGCTTAAAAACATCCCCTACGATAATTATTTGCTCATTTACCCCTCTTTGTACCTACAAACATACGTGAAAACCCTGCTTACCTACCCCATAACACTCACTCTACCCCAAACCCTTGCCTATCACCTTTTCTTTCTCATCTCTACCCTCTTACCTTCTCTCATCCTATTCATCAAAACATGCAAGAATTAAAATACAACCAAACAGTTTACCTCTTGGGATGCAGCAGCTTGGGGTGGAACCTGTCTTCCCTCTCGTCTCTGCCTGCTGGATGCTTCTCCTTGTCCAGCCATGTTCACCACCCTCTTCAATATAACTTGCCTTTCTACCTTCTTAATACCAGCTCACAATTGCTTTACCTGTCTCTTTCCTCCTTATCACTCAATTCTTTCATGCAATTACCTGTATCAGTCGTCAAACAGCGTCGCATTCACGTATTTAACTTGTTGCATGACTCTAAAAATAAGAACTTAAGTTACCGCCCAAGCTTTTCTATTTTTAGAAAAGCTCGTTTTGGCATAACCGGTATCGGTTACCTAACCGATATCGGTCAATAATCTACCGACGTCGGTTAGCTAACCGATATCGGTCACATGCCTCCTTTTTCTTAAACCTGGGCCTTTTCTTTATTTTTTTGCAAATTTTTGTGGCGCCCGCCTCTTTTTCCTGCATAACTACACCATTATCACTATTTGTCATCAGAATCACATCAACACATATATATATCATCACAATTTCATCAACATCATCTATCTACATTAAAACAACCATCGACAAAATACATACGACATTTTAAATATATACATCAAACCCATCAGTATACACACCATGTGGATCAAACTCATCATCTATATACATTCAATTTCAAAAACCATCGACAAAACACATAAAACATTTTTTATACACACCATGTGGATCAAAATCATCATCTATATATATATATCAATGTTTAAATATACAACTTCCCCTGCATGGGGGCCTCTGTCAGCTCAAAATAATACAAAGCCGGCACGCAGCCGCAATCACTGTCAAAATCTCGACTTGGCTCGCAGCCGGTCTCTCATGTCAAAATATACTCGGCTCACAGGCCGGTATCAACTATACAACCTGTACTCGGCTCGCAGGCCGGTATATACAACAAGAATGAATAAATAAATCATATGTAGGCACGCAGGCCTCTATATACATGACCGGTGTCTATATCCAATATCCAAAAAACCATCTCCGCTCCAGGGATGTCTCAGCTCTCCCCACCACCCTCAGCCCCTCTCCCTGCTGGTCCCTGTGCTGGCTCTCGCCTCCTCCCTGTCACCGACCCACCGGCTGTGGCTGCGCCCCCCTGGGATCTCTGGCTCCGAGAGGTCTCGCTCTGTGCACCACATATGGCTGATAGTCAGCCCCGGTACCATCAAGGACGTCCTGATAATACCGGCCTCCGCTCTCGCCTCCATATAGCGGGCCCGTGCCACCATGGCTGCTGGGGCTGGTCCCCAACTCCTAATAATAGTGGCCCCTGTCCTCTCGAGCACCCTTTGCTCTGTACTCGTGGCATGCAGCTGTACACTGCCTCGCGGCAAGGCCGGTGCTCGTGGTGGTGCTATGGATGCTTGGTCTGTGGTGGTGCATGTGGTTGCACTGTGCTCGCACTGTGCTTCAAAGCTAACTACCCCTGTAGTACCCCGATTCGTGCTCTGCGTGCGCCTCAAGCCGCCTCCTCTAATAACCGCACTTTTGTCCTAAGAGCCGGTCCTCTCGCTATAACCAGTCGCTAAATTTGGCATGCGGGTTGTGCTCTCTGCTTGCTCTCTCTCCCTCTCCATCAAACCAAAAAGGCCCTGCACTCTGGCATCATCCATCAGTATCATCCGCATGGCCACTCGCTACCCAATCTGGGTCAACGGGCTGCGGTGCAGGCAGTGGGGCCTCTACATCATCCCTCCGGTACTGTGGGAAGGGAGGTGGCTCATCCTGTCGCAGCCCCAACTGCCGTCGTACCCTCTCTAGGGGTATCCGCTCATACTCTCTGGGCCTCCGTCCAGCTATCCAGAAAGTATACTAGATCCAGCGCATCATGCTCGGGCTCCTCCTCGGGGTTGATGGCCTCTGTAGGGCCTCCATATAATGTCTAGTGTGGTCAAACCCTCTAGCATATGACGGTATAAGGCCACATTCCGTCCTACGAGTCTTGCTCGTGGCTGGCCCATGACCCCAACCACCTCTCGAAAGTCATATCTCATACAATCACGCGGCCCTTCTTCTGCTAGGGTAGCCCTACTGGTCGTATACATATGATGTGCTCATATGCCCAGCAGTGTAACAAAAATGTCGAGCAAATCCCAAATCACCTCATCCGGCGATAACCCCACAGCTCTCTGTATAGCTGCACCAGATATACTGGTGCCCAGGCATAGCACGTATGCTCCTCTACCATCTCGTGCAACACCCCATCAAAGCCCATGGGAAGCGGCCTCCCTCTGAGTCCGGGAGGGCGAAGCATGTGATACCTATCATCATCAACACGGCAAGCCGTGTCTCATGTCTGTGTGCGCGATACATGTCGCCATAGGCAATGCTCGCGCTGTGATAGGTCAATAATGCGGCTGCATCCCCAAATACCTGAAGAATGTTGTCCATCACCGTCTCCGCATCTACCTGGAACACTCTTGCTCTCCCGTGCGATCGGCGGTCTCGTGGATGCAATACACATCCTCAAAATTTCTATTTCATTAATGTATGTATTAGAATAGGATGTTGTTAAGTGTAATTAGTAGAGTAGCGTCCGATAGAAGATAACGGCGCCACAAGACGGTGCCGCCAATAATGTGGAGTACGGTAATACCAAAGTACAATAGGAATGTTGTAAAAAGTAAATATTTGTCGTAAGTGGTCCTAATGTTAAAATGTCAAAGTTTGGGTAATTAGAGAAGTAGGGTCTACATGATTAGGAATTAGAAATATTATATTGGTAATAAGGACAAGGAGTGAGGTCATAAATATTTTGTGTATTTTATTTGTAAAAAGTCTAAAAATGTGGAACCCATGTAAAATGATAAGGTTTATCTTATCTTAATGATAAGCTTACATGTACAGTATAAGAGTTAAGGTATGGAATATGATTCGTCAGTAGTGGATTTCTTATCCTATCTTAGAGATAGATGGATAAGCTCGAAGTTCTATAAATAGAGAGGCCACCCCCTCATTTAGCATAGAAAGAAGTAGTGAGAAATATTGTAGAGAAGTGTGCAAAGGAAGCCATCGCTAAAGGTGTGTCAAGAAGCCATCAAGAGGTGTAATTGTAAAGTTTCTCCCATAGTCTTGTCAAGTATCTCATGGGTGAGATCAGAATAATTTCATGTTAATATTATAATTTATTTTGATATTTCAGATTTGTCGTCATTCTCGTCTTATCATAGTCAATGGTATTCTTGTGTTCGGTTGTTGTTTTGTTTCCGATTACATCCACCAAACTAAAGGTCTGGCATTAGTAAATAATCATAAAGACGAGGAGTTCCCGTGAAGAATTATCATAGTGCCGGATTGGTGATGACATTTTGGTTCCGCTGCCGACCATTCCTCGTTGGTGGATTTTCTCGAGAGATATTCCCACTTAGGCAAAAATTAATCGAGGGTAACCTTGTTTTTACCGCAGGCATAGTAGCTTACCATGGTAAAGTCATTTTTACCGTGAATAGTAGCTTACCATGTTAAAGTCATTTTTGCCATGAATAGTAGTTACCCTGGTAAAGTCCTTTTTGCTGGGAATAGTAATTACCGCAGTAAAGTCACTTTTTACCGTGAATAGTATTTACCGCAAAGAATTTCACTTTTACCGTGAATAGTGTTTACCACAAGAAAGTCGCTTTTACCGTAGTAAGTCAAGTTTTACCATAGTTTACCGTGGTCATTTCTATTTTACCGTAGAAAGGTGTAAAGTCACTTTCTAGTATAGTGATTCCAATTATTTGTGCACATAAGTCTTGTTAATCAGATTACTTGGTCGGTATTTCACTATGGTTACTTTTGAAAATGGGAAAGATTCCGCTTTTTTCAGCTCAATCTAATGAAGATGCTTCTTCTTTCATTCAAGAGTTTAAACGATCTTGTATTTGTAATGGCCTTATAAGAAGGGAACAATGGACTGAATTTTTCCTACCTTTTTGGATGGTTCAAAGACTTAGGTGGTTCAAAACACTAGGTGATAATGTGAAAATTCATGGGATTTATTAACCGAAAGTTTTCTTGAAGAATTTGGTGAACAACAAAATATGCAGATCTCATGATCGAGATCACAAAGCTATCCCAAGGAGAGAAGGAGAAGATAAGGGATTATCATGCTCGTGTTCTAGAGCTAAGGAGGAAGCTCGATGCCCGATCCTAAGGAAGGACTAGCGGATGGGTTGATGAATGGCGTGGATAATCTCCTCTCGTAAGCACTTCATTCTTGGGATGAAGCCGAGATCGACAACGAGTGAAGTATGACCGCCCAACCTACCATCAACAAGCAAAGGAGATCGCAAGAAGGCAAGAAGAAAGCATGGAAGAGAGCCCAAAGAAATTGTTGCTAAAGTAGAGCCTACACCAAAGACCTTTGGTCCCGAATCCACAACCACTCCCGGTGAGCACAAATATTTCTCCTAATACATCTACCGAGTATGAAGATCTCGCTCAAAAGATGGGTCAGCTTAACTATTAATCTTCTTCAAGGAAAGGAATTTAGTTCTCAGGAGGAGATAGAGGTCCAAAAGAAATATTTCTCAAGTTGTTTGTTATGGTTGTTATAAAAAGGGTCATTATAAGTATAATTGTCCGTATAGAGCTTCTACATCCGGTAAGGGAGATAATGATAAAGGAAAAGCACCCGTGAATTCTTTTGATGTAGTAGATAAGAGCAGAAATAATGAAGTAGATGTGTTTGTAATAAAAAGAAAGAAAGAAAAAGATAATCAAGATGGAAATGATCCTAAGAAGATGAAAGAAGAAACTAGTAAGAAACATAGAGAAGAAAGTTGGGTGTGCAGGATTTTCTCGATTTCACAGGGGCAAGGACCATACTCCATCTTGGAAGATCTCGTCCAAAAGGCCTCGCAAATATTACATATGGTCAACTCTTGGCTATGTCTTCTCGAGAAGAGGCGGAGTCATGAGGTGGACTCAATGCTCAAGAAGGAAGGAGGTTGAGGTCCCCTGCTTGGGAGGCAGAGGCAGATCCCTATGCTCCACAAGCCGAGGTATTATGTAATGGTATTTCAATTCATGATGTCTTAGTTGATGGAGGTGCTGCAGCTTAATGTAATGACCGAGTCTCAGTAATGAATATGTTGGGTTTAAAATTGATCGCCCTTCAACACTTATGTTAAGGTCATTAAATAAGGGAAAACTAAACCAAGGTGTAGTTTCAAATGTGGCAATATCTCATATGGGTGTCAGTATGTGTGGTAGACTTTCAGTGATGAAAATGGTACTGCAAGCACTCCAATGCCACTGGGAAGACCATGGCTAAGGAGAGTTCATGCAAGAAACTACCGGAATGAAGGTTTCATGACACTTGGACGTGGTAGAGAGAGGGTGAAGATAAACGTGATCCTCGACATCATAAAGTAGAACCTCGTGGATTCAAGTGATGAAACCGATGATCGACATCCTCTCGATTACTCTAGTACCAAAGAAGTGGACACCAAGATGAAGAAAGCGAGGTGGATGTTTCAAATATGGATATCCTTCCACCACACCAACTCATGACCCCATAAAATTATCTCAAGAAGAAGTTGATGATCGTCTCCAACAAATAAAGATTGGTGATGCATGATGGAGAGTGAGAAGGAATCCTACCTCCACTCTTTTCAAGGTACATACACCTATTCACTTTTGATTACAAGGAACTCCGTCAAGTAAGTTGGGTAGAACATTGTATTGAGCTGGGTAGATGGTGCTAAGCCTATAAAGCAAATGCCATATAGAATGAATCCTAATTTTTCCAAGACCGTAAAAGAAGAAATAGATAAGTTGCTTGATGCAGATTCATATTTGTCAGGAGAATTCGTAATGGGTTTCTCCCATTGTGATCTCAATAAAAAGAATGGGAAGCTACGCATTTGTGTTGATTACAGAAGCTCAATAAGGCAACAAAGAAGGATCATTACCCTCTTCCATTTTCGATCGATCTTGACGAAGTAGCCGGCCAGAGTGCTATAGTTTTGCCGATGGATATAAATGCTACAACCAAGTTCGTATAAAGCAGAGAAAGATCAGTCCAAGACCACGCTCACCACTCCTTGGGGAACGCTTGCTTATAGAGTTATGCCTTTGGGTCAGTGTAATGCTCCAAAGAACATTCCAAATATTTGATGAATAGGGTGTTCAACCCTACATCGGGACCTTCATCGAGTATTTCTCGATGATTTTTGCATCTATGGGAGCAAGTCGACCACCCGCACTGTGATGGAGACAACATTTCAAAGGTTAGATGAAGCACAAGCCTCACTAAACCCTACAAAGTGTGTCTTTGGATGTTCTAAAGGCGTTTTGTTAGGGCATGTCAGATCCAGAGATGGTATTGGTACCGATCCCGATAAAGTTTCAAAATCAAAGATTTACCATTTCCTATGAATAGAAGTAAGTTGAGATCATTTTTAGGCCATGTGGGTTACTATAGAAGGTTCATCAAGAATTTCTCAAAGATCGCATACCACTAACCCAGCTTCTTGAAGAAGGATGTTGCTTATGAACCAGAAACAAGGCGCATGAAGCTTTTGGACAATCAAGGAAGCCCCGTGTCTTCACCTGCTTTTGAAGAATCCAGATTGAGCAAGCCATTCATCAGTGTACACCGATGCCTCGATGCAAAGACTAGGTAGTACTTTGAGCCAAAAGGATGAAAATGGGAATGAACATCCAATTTACTTTGGGAGCGCATAAATGAGCAAAGGCTGAGGTAAACTATACCAGAATCAAAAAGAGGCTCGCTATCATTTTTGCTGAAAGAAGTTTAGAAATTACTTGCTAGGGCAGAAATTTATAGTCAGAATGGATCATCGTGCTCAAATATATTGTCAATAAGCCTAACCCATCGTGAGGATAGCAAGATGGATAATTTTGCTACAAGAATTTGAATTTGATATTATAGATAGGCCAGAAAGAAGCATGTCAATGCAGATGCACTCTCTCGAGCCTATGATGGTTTAGGATCATCTTGTGATGATGATGATTTTCCCGATGCAAAGATTGTTCTCCTCGACACAATCCCTAGTGAATACATAGATATTTGGAATTATCTCGAATGAATTCAAGTTTCCCGATGGTGCCAATGCAAAGACTAAGAGAAAGATTACTCAAGCCGCTCGTCCATATTCTATTCTCGCATGGAGCATTATTTCGAATAGACCCGATGGACAAGACAAGAGGGCAATGGACGTGATCAAGGAAAGGAGCTGCTAGAAGAATTCCACAATGGTACATGTGGAGGGCACTTCTCCTGACAACTTACAAAGAAGAAGGATCTTGATGCAGTTATCACCGCCCACTCTTTTTAAAGATTGTTATAATTATTGTAAGACATGTGATATTTGTCAAACACATGGTAACCGTAAGACTTCATCACCCATTATGTCCTATTCTTCCCTCGTCCCTTTGAAAATGGGGAATAGACATCAGTAGGTCCACTTCCAACTACATCACGCCAAAATAAGTATATCAGTAGTTGCCACATGCATTATTTAACCAAGTGGGTCAAGCTAGCCATCAAAACAACTTCCATGGATGAAGTGGCAAGGTTCATATATGAACGCATTGTCACCAGATTTGGTTGTCCATTAGAAATTGTAATGATCAAGGAAGCCACTTCATTAATGAGGTGGTAGAAGCCCTAGTCAATAAGTTTTCTATCAAGCACAGAAGGCAACAACATACAAGCCAAGCACAAATGGACAGTGGAACGAACAAATTTTGTGTCGTGTCAAATTCTAGCAAAAGATGCAGCCTCACAGTACATAAATGGGATAAAAGGATTCATGCAAAGATTGTGGGCATATAGGGCAAACATCAAAGTCAGCAACAGATACTCCCATTTCAAATTGGCTTTCATGGCATTGATCCAGCTTCTTCCTATTGAGTTTGATATTCCCACCGTGAGAGTTATGAAAATGAAAGGATGGATGAAAGTGATTCAAGAAAAGAAAGGTTGGTACATCTTCATTTGCTAGAGGAAATGAGGGAAATAGCAAAGGATACAAGCCATAAGAAGAAAATGAAGCAGAATGAATACTTTGATCAAAAGATCTGATGGTCTCCATTTCATGTGAATGACTTGGTCCTAGTATATGATTCCAGATACAAAAAAAGAAGACAGAGAAAATTTCTTCCAAAATGGATGGGGCCCTACAAAATAAAGAAATGCAGGCATGAAAATGGTACGCACTGACCGGAGGAATTGATGGCACTCCCATTACGAAATGGGTCAACCACGACAAGTCAAGATTTTCCAAGCACTGTAATAGTCTACTCCGAGGACTGAGTAGAAGCTAGAAGGGGGAAGATGTCGACACTAAAATTTTCCTCCAAAATTTCTATTTCATTAATGTATGTATTAGAATAGGATGTTGTTAAGTGTAATTAGTAGTAGCAGTCCGATAGAAGATAACGGCGCCACAAGACGGTGCCGCCAATAATGTGGAGTACTGGTAATACCAAAAAGTACAATAGAATGTTGTAAAAAGTAAATATTTGTCGTAAGTGGTCCTAGAATGTTAAAATGTCAAAGTTTGGGTAATTAGAGAAGTAGGGTCTACATGATTAGGAATTAGAAATATTATATTGGTAATAAGGACAAGGAGTGAGGTCATAAATATTTTGTGTATTTTATTTGTAAAAAGTCTAAAAATGTGGAACCCATGTAAATGATAAGGTTTATCTTATCTTAATGTATAAGCTTACATGTACAGATAAGAGTTAAGGTATGGAATATGATTCGTCGAGTGGATTTCTTATCCTATCTTAGAGATAGGATGGATAAGCCCGAAGTTCTATAAATAGAGAGGCCACCCCCATTTAGCATAGAAAGAAGTAGTGAGAAATATCAGAGGGAAGTGTGCGAAGGAAGCCATCGCTAAAGGTGTGTCAAGAAGCCATCAAGAGGTGTAATTGTAAAGTTTCTCCCATAGTCTTGTCAAGTATCTCATGGGTGAGATTGTAATAGCTTTCATGTTAATATTATAATTTATTTTATTTCAGATATTTCAGATTTTCGTCATTCTGTCTTATCATAGTCAATGGTATTCTTGTGTTCGGTTGTTGTTTTGTTTCCGATTACATCCACGACCGATGTCACACCACCTAGTGACCGACATCGGTCACTGTCCTATCCCGGGGTCAACCCAAAACGGCCCGCAAAACACATTTTACCCTATTTCTCCCTATTTACCCACCAAAACACCCTAAAAACCTACCCACCCTGCCACCTTGACCTAACTAGCCTACCTACCCATTCCATTTTGCAAATTACATCCATTTATTCATTATTTCATTAAATTTTGGATTCCTACCCAAAACCCAAATATAAGTTAAACTCATTCAATTCACAAAGGTAAGAGTTTAGAGCCTACCGGTACGACTACACGTCGTCGTGGTGGGATAGGTGGCGGTGGTCTAGCTGGTCCAAGACCTCCCTCCTCCTCCGGGCCGTGCCATGGCTCTAAATCTCCTCGCCCGGGGTCCTCCACCAATCAAATTCTGCCTCCTACTCGCTGGGGTCTACCAATCACTCACTCCTCCACTCAACTACTGCCAACTCAGTGTACAAACTCAACAAAATCAATTTTAAATCCAGACAAGCCAGTATTGGTTATCAAATTGACAATGTGACAAATGACAGCCGTATTTTTCTTTTTTTTAGGTTTTTTACCTATAACCGATATCAGTTATATTGTCCCTAAAACACCAAGACGGTCATAGCTAACCGATACCTGGCCATAGCTAACCGATATCAGTTTAATCCCTCTTTTACCATAATTTCTTCCCTTATTCACCAATCTCCCTTTCTCACCACATCGTCTATACCCTCCTTTGCTAAATAGCCTTTTTTGACTTCATTGGCCCAATTCACGACCGCAATCAACCAATCAGGCCTAACCCAAGGCCGCAACCAACCAATCAGGCCAACCCAAGGCCGCAACCAACTAATCAAGCCCGACCCAAGGCCGCAACCAACCAATCAGGCCCGACCCAAGGCCATAACCAACCAATCAGGCCCGACCCAAGGCCGCAACCAACCAATCAAGCCCGACCCAAGGCCGCAACCAACCAATCAGGCCCGACCCAAGGCCGCAACCAACCAATCAGGCCCGACCCAAGGCCGCAACCAACTAATCAGGCCCGACCCAAGGCCGTAACCAACCAATCAGGCCCGACCCATGGCTCTCACTAATCAATCGGCCCGACCTAAGGCCACACCAATTAAATACCTCGCCCAAAACCCGCAAATTACAATTTTATCCACCCATCGTGTAGCTTTTTGTTCAATCGAGCTCACCTGTTCGTGTTTTAGCATGATTAGGGTACTTGACTTGATCAGTTGACCAACTTTGCCTAGACCAAGACCGTGACGTTTATATCAACCAAACCAACCATTTGGTACTACCGAACATACCTAAACGTTCCTGTACCTTACCCGTTATATCCCCTGGAGCTACTTCCTATGCCTTGGATACCAGGATTATATCACCCTTGTTTGGATAAACTATCGACCTTTGCCTATGAATTACTTGTTTGCTCTTCAAATCATGTACCCTAGTCGCACTCTATCGCATTTCAATGTGTGTCTC
Organism: Taxus wallichiana var. yunnanensis; assembly: GCA_018340775.1. Taxonomy (NCBI): domain Eukaryota; kingdom Viridiplantae; phylum Streptophyta; class Pinopsida; order Cupressales; family Taxaceae; genus Taxus; species Taxus wallichiana. The sequence goes on along the minus strand of CM031242.1, from coordinate 1,000,125,084 downwards.
ATTCAATAAAGCTTCCTTGAACTTACCCCACCATCTTACCACCATCTCAACACATTTACCTTTATCAACCCTATCCCGATTTCACGTTACCTCAATCGTGATAGGGTTGATAAAGGGTAAATGGTGTTGAGATATGTAAGATGGTACTTGTATGATATTCAAACTCCATAGCCGGTAATCGCTTACACAACTCCCTCCTGGGCTTGTGCAACGTTCTATGTAAATAAAAGAAGTGAGAAACTCCGAATAATGAGACTCTCTTGTCTTGAGCATAGTAGCAACAATAATATGAAAAGTAATCAATTTATCATACACTTGATTATAAGGGATCTTAGGCAATTTCCATGCCGGTAAAGGATCTGATTCTTGCTGGACATCAATAAAGCAGAAATTAACAGAGAATACGCGATAAACTAATCATGAATGGATTCATAAGTCAATCGCTCATAGCCGTAAAAGTAATATAGATGATATTATAACAAAGATTAAAAAGGATCTTTGTTCTGATAATCCTCATGCTTTCATAGTCAGAAGAAAGCATATTTGTTCACTTGACTTGCAGCTTGTAAAAGATGATAAAGGGAATGAGATCATTCCTAAATTCAAAGCTCATCATAAGGGTATGATCCCTTCGTAAAAGAAAGAATGCCAGAAGAAATCGAAAGTTACTTGCAAGGAGGATTTATAAGAGAATATAACTCTCCCTTGCACTTGTGCAACGCTTATGTAAATAAAAGAAGTGAGCAAATTAGACAAAAGAAAAGGCTTGTTGTAGATTATAAGCCTTTAAATAAATTTGTAATCGTAGCTTTAGCATCCAATTCCAAACTTGAGAGATGATCTGCAGCTGAATTAAAGGTTCTAAAGTATATAGTAAATTTGATCTGAAAAGTGGATTTTGGCAGATATTTCTAACCAAAGCTTGAAGATACATACAAGACAACATTTGTGGTACTTGAGGACAATATGAATGGCAAGTCCTTCCTTTTGGTTTGAAGACTGCACCATCCATCTTTCAAAAGAAAATGGATTCAATCTTTGGTGAGTTATCTGAATTTTTGATAGTATATATTGATGATATCTTAATATTCTCCAAGTCTCCCAAAGATCATATAGAACATCTTGAAAATTTTATGAGACAGTTTATAATAATGGTTTATGCCTGTCTCCTACTAAAATGGAAATTTTCAAGGATGAAATGAATTTTTTAGGAATCAAGATTAAGGATGGATCTATAGAGATGCAGACCCATATTGTGTCTAAAATTCAAGACTTCCCGCATCAGATTTCGTAAAAGAACAGCTATAAAGATTTTTGGGATGTGTCTATAGACACCAAATTTGTGTCTTACGACCCCCTGTGCCTCGCATCTCATTTCGCAACCTAGCCTCACCACCTAAACCCTACACAATTATTTATTAATTACCTTATAATTAATAAATCCACATTTTCAAACCTGCCACCTCATTTCGCCACCTCGTCATGACCTAGCCCTAATCCTAAACTAACCTAATTAAGACCTATAACTTGGTCTACATCCACACCCATGACTAATTACTCCTCACCCGCACCAAAACCAACCTAATAATGACTTGACCAAGCCCACAACTAATTCCTCGGGAGAAAAGGAAGGAAGGTTGGCTATTTTACTAAAAATAGCCCACTTTGACTTAACCGACATTGGTTCCTACTCGACCGCCGTCGGTTACGTAACCGCCATCGGTTCCCTGTAAATGACCTCCCCAAACCAAAAACAAAGGATCTGGAAGTCATTGGAAGGATCCGAAAAATTCACTTGACAGAGTAGAGACAAGTGAAGGAAAGAGAAGAGTTTTGCAGGGAAGGACATCAAGCCCAAGACTGCAACTGAGTAACCAGAGCTCAGTGACACTCATCCAAGCATTGGGAGAGAAGATAGCTCATCTTGGATTGTCAGATCATCCTACCTGAACCCTGCCTTCGTCATCACAGTCCTTGGACCTGTATCTTCATCAGGAACTAGTAAGTACTGTCTTGTACATTCTTTTAATAACATTTCTTGGACTTCTGAATCACAGTAATTATAAGTCTACTCCCAGATCCACTACCCGGTAACACCCTACATCTAACTGTACCTCCTCTACCCTTACATTGCCCCAAGAACAAAGCCCCCCATATTCTCTGAGTCTTCTCCATCACCCCCATTACCTATCCCCAATCATTTACCAGCCTAATAAACACCATAGCCACCTTATAGCCAACCTTCACTAAAAGCCCCTAAATCACTGCCCCTACCGATATCGGTTATTAGGAACAGTACGTGATGACAAGTGACCAACATCGGCCACTTGTGACTCAAAACCAAAACTAGCCTTTCCTCTATTGTTTTAACGAGGCAATTAAATTGTAATTTGGCAATAGCTTCTTTATTATCATTTGTGTTAATTCGTATTAAAAGGGGAACTGACCACCTTCGAAAGGAAGTCTAATATTTCCTGGGCCCAAGGCAGTTCCCTCATTTATTGTCTAACTAGAATCTGGTGGTCTTGTATTCTTACTTGTAGGTAGTCCTTCCTAGACAAAAAGGAGTTCTTCGCAATCGATCTGATCTCTCTCTACGGTACGCGCACACCCTCCAAACATTCAACAGGTATTCCTCCTAGCCCTAACCCTTATCTGTTTCTCAAGAGAATGAAAGGATAGAAGCAACTCTATTCTAGGAACTGAAACATCCTTTGTTAGAAACAATGTCAATTATGTTGCTGGATTTTATAAAGATATTTGCAGCAGATAAAGATTCCGCTCAATAAAAGACTCGAAAAGAATGCACCCTTTGGTCTAAAGAAATGACTCAGCAAGAAAAAGAATAAAGAAACAAGTTCGTAACCTCCCTATAATGTCTTTATTTGGTCAAGGATTAAATATATTTGAAATAGATGCCAATGAGTAGTTCTAGGGAGCAATTTTAAAAGAGAAAACTGACAATGCTAAAGAGAAAATTTGTAGGTATGCATCTGGTTCTTTTCAAGGTTCAAAATTAAAATATCATTCTACCCACAAAGAGATTTTATCTGCCAAGAAAGCCATCAAAGCTTTCTTATTCTTTATTCAAAATGAACATTTTGTTTTACACTCTAATCTAAAAGATTTCAAGGCCAAATTAAATAATGGAGATTCTACAAACAAAGTTGCATTCAATAGGTTGCAACGATGGGGCATGTGGTTCGACAACTTCAGCTTTGAAGTTGAATATATAAAAGGAAAGGAAAATTCTCTTGCTGATTTTGCTAGTAGAGAATTAAATCAGTCAAAGAAAGTAAATATTACTCAGGTGTCTCATGAGTTTGTTGAATGCATTTGGAATACTTCCACCTGCCAGAATTATCTTGAATCTCTTAAAAGGAATGATAATGAAATGTCTTATGAAGCACAACACTTGCTGCTCTCTCGGGAATTATTTCAGTTTCTCCTTATCAAACTACAGAGGTAGCATGTAGATTTGTTGATCCAAAGATTCCTACTACAGAGTTCCACACCAGACAAGAACCAATGGTATTTTTTACTTTGTAATGGCAGTGGAGGCATTCAAGATATGAAGAGCCACCTGGCGAAGACATTCTTGTTGAAGGCGACGATTATGAAATCTGGTCCCAAGACCAAATACTCTCTGGAGATTTGAATTTTCCAAACTTTGGCTTGAAGGTCATGTTGTTGCACTCACAAGACCCCCGGGATGCAGTCGCTTCTAGGTTGATCACTCTAGCATCCAAAGTGATTGCACAACATGGAAACCTCTCTCAAGCGTGGGGACTTGTGGCCGAGAGAGGAATCTCAGATTAGAGGCTGGTTCCTTAAACTCCTCTGATTTAGATCTATATTTTGCAAAACTACAGAGGTTTAGATCCTAATCCTATTCTAACTTGTAAGGGGACAGGGGTAGAAGTGCAAAAATTGAAACTAACTAAAGATGGTGATGCACCAAAAGGAGTGGTGAAACATATTTGTCATGCAAATAGACACAGACCAAAGTTCACAACATAAAACATACACAGACTGATAATGTATAATTTAGTATCTGAAATCAAGCAAATAATACAAACAGAGGATTGAAACCCATTCACAGAGCTTGCATTATCATTTCAATGTCAAAACACGCATTACACCCTCAGAGAGGTAAAAGAAAACTATTACAATCCTTGGAGAGGTCTGATCCTTGCATCAATCACTTGCTGGAGGTGAAAGAAGAAGTCTCACTATGCCCAAAATGTTCGCTCTTTGAAATGAGCCAAATCGCTTTACATTACATGGGTCGAACCAGGGGGACAAAAACGTCACAAAGGCATGGGAGCCCATTCTTTCTTGATCAAGTAGGTGCATTAAAATGGCATGGGGGACCTTACAAACCCATACCCTATCACTTTGACCGGATTACAGAGAATGCGACCCATTCTCGCATTAAATCCGATCATTGAATGTCATTTCGGCCATGAACATGCGTCCAGAGCCGCTTTCTTGATTTTATCCTCTCAAACTGCTCCAAAACGCAATATTGACCCCTGAATCGTGTAGATAATTTCACTAGCTTTCCGTTGATATAAATAACGCAAATCCGAGCTCGATCAAAAGTTATGGCGATCTCAAGATTTAGGGCACAAAACAAAGCGAAAACGTGTTTTGAAAACTTTCCCCGCTTCGCCACTGGATGACACGTGGCACGTGATTGATGAGCAATTCTCTCTCCTCTCGCCTTCGTGGGCTTTCCTTTTGAAATTTTCTTGTGGGCCCCTTAAACTTGGACACGTGGCGCTATTTCATTGGTTCGGCCGCGTGCTCAAACCTCGCCCTTTGACTTTTGGATCGCCTCCTCGCGACACGTGTCGTGATCTCGGTTGGTTCTCGGCCCTTTCGGCTTCCTTCGCGCCCTTCACGTCCATTTGTCCCAGATGTCCCAAAGTTAAGCTTCGTGGGACAAATTCTTCTTGTTCGCCCGATCCGGCTGATTAAGCGTCTTTTGTCCCACTTGTCCCACTTTGTTTGATCAAGTTCCCCATTTCGCCGATCCGGCTGGTTCGCGCTTTTTGTCCCACTTGTCCCACTTTGTTTGCATCAAGTTCCCATTTTGGCCGGTCCAGGCCGGTTCACATCCGTCGCGTACTTCCCCCAAATGCTTCACGGGCCGCCTGGAGGCTTTTCGGCCGATCCGCGCCTAGATGTCCCAAATGTCCCGACTGCCCCTAGGACTAGGACTTAGCCAATTTTCACAATTTTTTCTGGCCCAAGCTTATTTTCTGCAACTTTTCACATTTTCTCAGAGCTTGCTCCTTCCTTCTTCGGCCAGGGGAGTTAGAAAAATATCTGAGGGAACCTTAGAAACATGATTTTTTCCCCGAATCAATCCATTTGCCTGGGACTTGAGAATTCTGATGCATGTTATCAAATTAGCCCTGGTGGTGAATTTAGATAACAGTCATCCTCCTGAAAATGATGCGTGGAACCAACTGAGCCTTCCTAGAGATAGGCAGTACATTGCAAATCACTTTAAGTATTTTCTCTCTAAATTTCTGCCTACTAAGCTTTCTAACAGTCCATTGTTGAATATAGATCCTGACACTGTTAGAAATATTCTGATTAATTGTAAAATACCATGGTATGTAAAAGTTTGCTATTATGTTAGGACTAATCATGTACAGGGTCATCATGCTCATCCTAATGGAAAACTATGGAGAAAAATCTTCCTTCATCATACAATGAATGTGCATCCTCCTACACTGGGTCATTTTCTCCGTATTCCTGATCATTATCTATTTCCATCAAGAAGGCATCTTGCAAGAGATAATGATGGTACCTCAACCTTATCCAGACTATGGTACGAGCGGAACACCCGTGATATTTATTTTACCGAAAGACATGAATGGGAAGATTCTTCCAGCTCATCGATGATGATAGTGGTCCCAATGTCCTTTTCAGTCCTTAAAGCTATGATGACAGGCTTGTTGTCATCCTTTAAATAAAGCTTGAAGTGACTTTCTTTTAGTCATTTTGAAAGCATGGTGGACCTCCCCACTATCTAAAGGTGTTATGTTGAGTGGCATGTACTCAATTGTCTTTTCCTACTTTTCCTTAGTGGGAATCTTCTTGTTCACCTAGGTTACCGGTTTCCGGTTTCTAGGTTTCCTTTGATCCAGGTGAAAAGCCTCTCGCATTCCTATATAAGGACATGTTGAGACTCATTCACTACATCAGGTTTTTGGGTTTGGTCTAGTTGTTTGAGAATATTAGGAGTTTCATAGTGTTCGTATGTAAGTTATACACTTGGTACATATTTAATGTTAGGAGATTGCGTATAAAAATTTCCATGTGGAGGATGGCTCGGGAGGAAGATGGTTGCACACCATGGAGAATGGTTATAGGAGAGTTCAAAGATCAGATTTAAATCCAATATTCAAAATCCTTCAGGTGTAGCAGGAGGAACATAGCGATACTGATGCCATGAGACATCATTATGATGCTCAAATAAAATGTCACCAGTTTCATTACCATCACCCACCCGAATGACATCATAATTTTTTTTTCATTGGTTGCACTCAACTCCTTTTAGAGTATCCCTATTTGCTTTCTTCCTTACAAGCTCATGTACTTGTAATTAATGCCACCCTTCTGAGCATGCATCTATGTTTTCTCCTTTTATTTGGCTAAATAATTAAGACTTTTATTGTTAGAGTTCTCCAGTTTCATCCCACCTAAATTGTAAACTAGAATTTCAGATCTTGCATGGGTTGTCTGCTGGGCACAATTAGGATCTATAGCCTGTGTTTCATCATTATCCTCATTATCATCCAAAATGGGATTATTTCGATTCGTTTTACAAGTTCAGCTTCATTGTGGTAAGCACAATTTTCCTGCATAGTTGAAGCCATATGTTCAGACACATTAGCACAAGCTTCCAATTTTTGCTTCACTGATTGAAGCGCAGTTTCCATGGGAGTGTCGAGAAAATCATCGTGTGGATCAGCACCTTTACCAAGTTCCTTTCCCAACCGGGTCTCCCTCCATGATGAATGCTTTCGATTTGCTAAGTTTGGATACTCGTACTTGGGTACAAGTGGTCTTTTTGGTAGCTGCTTTTGTTGTGGAAATGAAGCCAATGTTTCCCTTATTTATTTTACAACCCTAAAACCATGATTTTCTTCTTGTTTGCTTACTTTAAGGACTTTCTCTTGAGTTTCCTGGTCCTCAAATGGAACACATCTGGAACCATCAACAGAGATTTTAAAAGGCGTTTCTTTGGTCTGAGCATTTTCTAATTTTTTTCCAAGTTGAAATTAACCTGATAACCATCATGGTCATTTTTTGAAGAATTTTATTTGGTGATAGACTCTCCATTCAGATTTTTTTATTTTTTTTCTCTATGCTTGCACTGTCCTGTTAATCTTCTTCCATAGGTTTTCCATTTGAATTGATATCAACCTCCCTTTCTTCATGATCCATTCTTTCTTCTCTATATGGAGCTTGAGCATGATAATCTAGATTTTCCAACAAACATCACTCTCAGATCCTCGAAAAAAATGAATTAACATAATGAAGAAAACAAAATCACGGATTAGGAAGGTTTACATACCAAATAAGTTTGTTGCTTAAGATTATACTGGAGAATTGTGGCTGTCATTTTGTGCCTTCTTCTTAGCGGACAAACTCTTGTTTGTGCCACAACTGATGCCATTCAACCTAATAATAGCATCATATTGAGTCTTAAGACCCTTGCACATTCTCTTCAAATATTTGTACTTCTCAAGTAAATCCTTCTTTGATTTTCTTTCTCATTGATTCTCAGAATTGTGAAGATTAGGTCTCTTACTTTCAATCTTGATTAAGCTCATCATCCATCCTGCTTATTTGTTGAAGAAAAGTTTCATGCAACAATTTACCTTTTCGCAATTTCTTCATGCCTTTGTTGAATCTCTTCTTGAATTTTTGGAGATTCGTTACTCCTCTTCGAGTTTGTAGTCTAGAAAAATTTCTTCCTTTTCCATATTATGCTTTATATTCAGCTCTTCCTTCTAGAGTTCAAGGGCGAGGAAAACTCCTCATGTTCAAGATATATTTTCATGAACTTAATTTTCTCCTCCAAATTCTTCCTCACTATTTGAAGACTATCTAGCTCAAACAACAAATATTTTTGTTTCAATTCCATTCTTCTTCATCATCTTGCTTTAATTTGTCGAGACTCTTAGACACATTTTTGTATTTTGTTAGCTCCGATGAAAAATTCGAAAGAGATGACTGCAAAAAATGAAATCTTTTTTTATCAAAGGAATCACATATTACAACTAAGCATAGTCTCTCCACCTCGTTAAACTATTTATCTTGGTGTGAGGGTAGGGAACCTAGGTGCAAAAGTTTCATATTAGCTCCATTCAGCTAATGCCTAGGTTTTATAACACCTCTCATAACCGGTGTACACTTCATACCTCCTCCTTACAGGTTGAAAACACTCGTGGACATTGTTCAACTACTCCAATAGCATGTGACTTCCGTACAATTGTTGTATACTCGGGACTTCGCATAACAACATAAAATGAATTATAGTTGCAATATTCATTCCTTGGCTTCCCGGATTGTCGCAACAAAGACCGTGCAGAGACTTGTAAAATAGTTGGTATTTGGATTTTCTGAGGAATAATTGTACATCATAAGCATTGTCATGAGTGATTTCATCATGTAGAAAAGGATTTACACTATGTAAACATATTTAGACATTGTTATGAATTCTATCCAAATATCTCTCTTTAAAGTCATAAGTGCTTTGCTCAAGCAACTTAACTCTAGAATTTTCCCTTCATCCAAACCTTCTAAGCTTTCTATCCCATTTGTAAATAAATTGATATGCGTCCTTACAAACCATTCCTTTTAGAGATCCCTAGTTGTCTTGTTTACCAATAGTATTCAAGTATAATGAAGTGGATATCCGTATATAGATTCAAGAATGAAACATATGGAAATAATCTCAAATATCCATTATTCTTAAAAGGAAAACATTATGCCCCACCGCATCACAGTTCGAGTCACAAAAAATAACTCCCTAACAAATATAGTATCAAAAGTGCGTGCTTCACCAAATGCAATATCATGAGCCAAGATATGGATTTCCTCATGAGACATTAACACTACTTCACCAAATGTAAGTAGTAGGTGTCCATCCACTACCGCATGGACCCCTATTTTGAGACAAAAATTAGAGACAAAAGTTTACTTTTGTCTCTAAAAGTTAATTTTTGTCTCTAACTTATTTTTATTTTAAACTTTGAATAATAAATTAAATTTTAATTTACTACATTGAGAGAAAATTGCGGGAAGCCAAATGGGGGTAAATTGCGAGAACCGACCAAATGGGGAAAATTAATGCACCCTTTTTTTATCAGTCCAAGCAGTTCTATTCGGCCAAGACTAGGTAGATCTCCTGGAAGCTTCAGCGTGATAGTCCAGCCTTCTGCTCCAGCAATACGGTCCAGCCTTCTGCTCCAGCAATATGGTCCAGCCTTCTGCTCAGAACTAGAGTTACTCTGAGGCTTCGGATCTGATTTTCATTTGCCCCGGCCGCTTGGGCATTTGTTCTAGTTTGTTCACCATCAGTTTACTATATTGGTTTCCATTTGGGCATATATCTTCCATGCTCTTGCTCTGTTTCAGTGTGCCTTAGATGAGACTCTGTTATAGATTTTCTGGGTTGAGCTCACTCTCCATTGGTCGTACAAAACAACTAGCTCGGCTTTGCTCTATTGGAGCTTGGCATTGTTGGCTCGTAATTTATTTTTCCACGGCTCATCAATGTCATGGTAGATTGCTTATGAGTGCAGAGTGTTGGGGTTTATAACTATCTCGGCACTTATTTTCCCAAATCGCCACACTCCAACTCGGTTTGGCTTTGCAAAGTTCAACTTGGCCTATTTGGACTTGGGTACTTCCTCCTGGTGGTAAGTTATTTCCATTTTAGATCTGACTTTTTCTCATTACATATGGGTATCATGATCTATACATACGTATGTCTTTCCCCGAGTTGCTCTGGATTTGCATTTTTGAGCTGGACCGCTCTCTTGTTGTTGGGGTTCATGAATCCCCCTGCTTAGCCTTCATTGTTTTACTACTTTCTTGTTCTTTTTTAGGCATTGACAGTTCTTTAGCATTTGCGTGGATGTTTTTATTTGTGGCTTCTGATTTAATAAATGAAATTGGGGTTCATTTTGCACGCGTATGTGGTTTGCAAATGTATTCCATGCTTGTCTTGAATAGGGAGCTTCAAGACACGACACATGATTGTTTTTGTCAAGATTTTAGGTTTAAAAGAGATTTTACTTATGGGAATATTTTGTTGGGTATGAAATTTGTCTTAGTAAATGGATCAATGAAAACACCACATGTAAAATGTTTGACATAATGCTTAGAATAAGTTTGGGTGTATCAGTGTTTGGGCTTTGTTTAGGAGCTCTTATGCTTAGTCCAGTGACCTAAATCTCAAAAGAGTAAATTAGTGCGAGGTGCATTTGCTGACTATTCACAAATTGCAATTTCCCCACCACCACCACATTTGTGCAGTCCACGATAGACATTTCCTGAAAATAGTAAGAAGTTTACCGAGTTTCAATTTTCACAACCTATACACAAAACAATACATTTTATTACATAGAAAAGTATATTCTTTAGATCTAAGATCCAACTATTGGTGCCTGCATGCAAGGCTGCACATTAACACACAAAAAAACACTATGTTAGAAACATTCATAATATATATGCTCACTCCAATTTTTTAATGCAAATAAAATAAAGTAATTCATCTTACATAATTGTTGTTCACTTTGCAAGATTTGGACCACCAAACATGGCCTCTTCCATCTATTTTTCCCCACCATCTATAGTGAGGCCTGAGATGCTTAGGAATTGAATCCATAAAGTTCTGTCATTCTTATTCCATGCAAATGGTTCCATTGGAGCAACTATGTTTCCTACAATCTATGAAAGAATCTATATGAACAAAATGTGCTTTAATTTTTCTTACACTATTTTAACAAAATAAAAATAGCACGCCACCATCTCTTCTTACATGTACCAAAATGTGGGACTTGCAAGGGCCTGAAAATGTTATAGGATTCACTAAAAATTGATTTCTAGATGGCACTATCAACATCGAATTGTAAGATGATCTGCATGCTACTTTCCATGCCTTTAAGAAGGCCTACAAAACCATAGATGGATTATCAACAAATATTTGCATGGTTAGAAGGTATACGTAAATATCAAAGTGCTGAGAATTATTTACAGGTGTATCATCTTGATAACCATCACCAACTACACCATATTCCTTAACATTGAAATTCGGTGAATGGCTCTGATAATTTTGCTTTGTTTTCTTATAGTACGATGCTGCTATACCACTAGGATAAATTATATGGGTAGCCCAACATGAATCCATACATAGAAGTAACAAAATAACTGAAACTGTGGACATAATTTGCAAACATCATTTTTTGCTTTAGAATGCATGAATACATTATAAGTACAACAATCTAAAAAAGTGATGAAGCTATAATTAGAGTAGAGACAGTGGTGCTCATTACCATATTTATCTGTTTTGTTTCTCCTCAAGTATTGTCTTGTTGCAACAGATATCTTAAAGAGTATGATAACATTGCAAGCTTATATTCTGGTTTGAATATAATATAGGGGGTCATTTGAGACAAAAATATAATTTTGTCTCAAAATATAATTTCATCTCAAAATTTCCCACTTTTTAATTTTTAATACACCGGGGCAGGGTACCATCTACATAAAAATGTTATGTTTCGCCATTTGCTACTATGCTACTTTTGTGAGGGCATTTAAAGACCTTGATTCCTGCACTGTTGATTTCTCATCATTTTCGCTACTCTGTTCTCTGGAAACGCATGCACTCTTCAGAAATTGAGATATTTTTCCTCTATGCTATCATGTGCACAGTGGCTCCACGGAGATTGATGGTGGTGTGAAAGTGGTTTCTCCTCCCAATGTTGCTAAGCTCTAGAAAAATAACTTCATCCCAAGCCGTGTTTGATGGTTATGCCATCTAAATTTCACCGAGAAGACTTCTTCACTTTTCAGATAATACAAAACCACTTTTGGGTGTTCCCATCTGAAGCAGCCACAGGCAGAGCAAAGACTATGGGTTTGTAGGTATCGTTCTTGCCCATCATTTGTTTTTGAGCTGGGTAAATCCCTATGTGTTCCATTTATACATGGATTGCCTATATTGTATGTTTTTTGTTCAAGGGAGATTCTATTCATATTTTTTTCTTCAGGATGATGGTTTTGTTTTAAAATATTTTTCCTTTTATAATCTTTTTCCATCATTTGGCATGTTGGGTTCTTGACTCCTGGCCGACCTCTACATTTTTGGGCACATACAGTGCGCGGCGAGTATAGTAAAAGTCCCAAAATAATTTGTGTTGTAAGAGCCAAACAAAGTGAGATATCGGATCGTGGAAGGGGCCAAATCGTATACAGGTTTTGTCTTTTTTGGTTAAATTCATCGCCAGAAGACCATGAAGGAGCAAGGCATCCACAGTGTCTATCGTTTCCATGTCTATAAAATCGTTGCCCCCTAAACCATTCCACAACACTCCACACAATCGAAGTACCAATGAAAGGATGGAATCCTTGCATATGTTGTATTCCAATAGGGGGACCTGGTCCTGAAGACACTCTCTCATATATAAGTCATTGATGATCTGACAGGATCCCGATAGAGACCTCCAATTGCCATTTAAGATCCACCACCAGACATGTTAGTTGAAAACATATAGTTTTTCCAGAGATGGATCGAATCATTAATTGATGCCCTGTATGAGGATTTTTATCTATAAATTTACATTCCAACATTTTGTCAAAGAGTTGGCATCTAACCACATTATCGTTGCGATGGTGATAATCGGGAAACTAGAAATGGCCCTCATTAGACTCCTCAAGCTTCCAGCTAGAGAGAATCTGGCCCAGCTTCCAATTTTGTGACTGACACGTTGTCTTCCACCGACTCAGGTTTTTCTTAACCGGACACCACAGTTTCAAAGGGACAACTCAACCTATGATATTTCCTAATCATCCTCAGCCATCACCTCCTCGTTCCTGTCAGGATGGCTTCCAGTATTTCTTTTTTCCTATTTTATATCTTGTCATTTTGTCAAACATTTGACAGCTCCCTCAGTAGAATGGCATCGGTTCTTTGGGGTTACGACAGAGAGTATACATGGCCTTCCCAGCTTTGACCACATTCTCCCTCTTGAATCCACCCGACATCTAAAATGTCTTTCTTTCCAATCAGAGTTTGCTCCATATTTTTGCTATATTAATATTTTCAAGATCTAATAATGTAGATTGTATGTCCTTTACATAAATCTGTTATGGCAATTTGAGTGTCTTTGCGGACAAGTTCTCAAGAAATGAATTTTCTTGGATGGCAATCCAACCTAACCTAAGAAAATTACTGCCTTTTAATCTCAATGAAATATTTTTAGACAACTAAGAATAGAAGCAAAGGAAAATAGGTAAGTACATATTTAGGATTTTATTTGTTCCTTAAAGCACCAAGAAAATGTTTCAGACACAAATGTCGATGCTGTTGGCATACCCAGATCAAAGTTCAACAAAAGATAAGACTACATCTTTTTTATTGGCTATGGAAATAAAAAATAGAACCTATTTCAAGGATAATGCTTGAGGATGTTTAAAAAATACCTGAAAGATCGATTAGAATAAAGGAGGAGAAAATTCAAAACAACCAACATTATCTTGCAAACCTAATCGGTTGGAACATGAATAAACAATATATACCACTCGGGAAAACTCACTGCAAACTTAGATATTTATTTTAATCTGGAAATGGATTTCATTCCTTTTTAAAGCATAACTAACTATGTATCTTACATATATTTATATGAAAATATTATTCTAAAAAATGTTAATAGGATATGGTTGAAGAGAGTACCAGTGAGTCTATATTGGCTGCATGATTTCCATTTTTGAAGCCTTCCTTGATCCTTGTATAGTGAGACTTTGTTATATAAAACCATTATCACTGACTTGTAACAAATTTGTAGTCACTTTCAGATCCTTGCCTTAGAAATCTTCATTAAGCCAAATTAGCATGTAGTATTACAGGTAATAATTCTATCTCTGACACCATTTTTGAAACTTGATTTCCTTGATTCATATAAAATGTAACTATTTTATTGATGAGATTTCAATAGTGTGTTGTTGGGAATGGTGTGTTATGGAAAAGTTCTAAGTGGGTGTATGTTTTTGTTTTTCTGAAATAGGTAGAGATACCAATTTTTTCTAAAAATTGGTCTTTGTTGTTGTGGGTACCTAAAACAATGAGTTGGTACTCATGGTGGACTGGTTCCATGAGCTGGTACTCAATTAATCATTAATTTTTATGGAATTTATAAGAAAATTTAGACTAAACCTCATAGATATGTTACTTAGTTGCTGCAAACTTTCTCCTTTCTAAAATCTACTGCAAATCCTCCTCCTGCACAATAGCCACTCAAAAATAAATAAATAAATTTAATGGAACTACCTAGGATCTGAAGTTGGAGCAATACTTTCAGCCCATCTTGTTAAGCATATCCAAGAAATTTCTCATTTATTTTAGATTTAAGCTTGGTTTCTTTGTAGTGTTTCTAGATTCATCTAGGTAAAAATGTCACATTTCAGATCCCACTAGTGGATCCATGATTAGGTGAACAAATAATCAAGCCATTAAGTATGGTAGTATTTTTAGAGTCTCGTAGGAATTAGAAAAAATCTTATGTTCTTGTACTAATGATTGATCACAGACTGTGATCTGAAATGTCTATTAATTAAATCCCACACAGGTTTATTCTTGAAGCTTTTTTCTAATCCATACATTGTTTTCCTAAACAATAGACAACTCTTACTTTCTATGAGAAATATTAGATAAATTTGCATATTTTAAGTTCATAGTATTTCATAGAAAACAACGAGTGCTTAAATATTGGAGTGGTAGATTGGTAGATTTATCTGTGGAATCCCTAATGGTTACAACGAAATATTTGGAGGAAGTTGATAAAGAGAATGAATATAGATCTGAGTGTAGTAAATTCTTCTTCTTCTATCAATGTATGGAGTTCATCCCAATTCAATGTTTCACATTGATCGTCAAATTATTCCCAACGTAATGTTTTTCTTGTATCTCCTTCAGCTTCACTATGTATCCTAAACTCAGATGAAACTGACATCTCTGCCTCTATATAGCAGCTCATATCTTTTTCCGATAACACAATCAGATAATAAGTATCATCTTTTTATCCCGAAGCTCATTTACTGTTGCTTTACTTCATCAAAATTCCAAACAGGATAACGAGATTCCTTTCTAGTCTCTGGATTAATAGTTTAGAGATCATTTGCATGAAAAAATTACTACAATTTTTAGTATCATTATCAGGGTGCATCTGTTTGTTGTAATTTGTAAACAATTTATTGATATGGGAATCAGTGAGAGAACGAGCGGGTATGTGATTGTTGGGATCAACACCCATATTAAGGGTGGGGTACCATGAAGGTGGCTACTACAATTGTCATGCCTCAATTAGTTCCATCAAACAAGAACATGTAGGAAACTTCAAAATTTGAGAATATTTTCAAGAAAATTCCAAACTACTGTTATCAGTATATGCTACTAGGAGAGGGGAAGGGTGTTGGCATTGCCAAAGCGCAACATTTGTTATATTTGAATTTGGAGACAATTTCCATTCAAAGATGTAGCAGAGATGACAATTTCAGATTTGACTGGGGCTATTTTTGTGGAAAAGGGCTCCTAAATTTTACTACGTAGTACCCTGTTATGAAATTGTAGAAATCCAGAGGAGATTAAGAGGAATGAAAGCTATTGTTGCAGGGGAGTGCCATGTTTTAATCGCCTTCCTCATTGATAAAAAAGTATAGAATCGGTGGATTTGAAGCTTTATTACAAAAGCTTGGAATCCTTGGATAGACCTTAAAGCTTCATATAAGCTTCCTCAATCTCAGTTCAAAATGTATACAATGCTCAGAAATGTTTTCACAGCTCCTCATTGGACTAATTATGGAGGATGAGAATGAGTTTTGGGATACTATGAGGTGGCGCAAAGGGTCACCTCTCCAAGGGCTACCTCCAAACAACTCTCTGAAAATATTGCCTTCTCCCCAAACTTTTCCCAAGGTCTTAACAATAAGTGGAATGTTTGTGAGCCCATTAGTAGAAGGACTCATAGATTTAATGTTTTGTGGTCTTCTTGTATTCAGTCAAAGAAATATTTCTATAGATGGCTTCTAATTCATATATTTATATTTCTTACAATTTAAAAATATTTGAAGCCAACAATAAGCTTATTTCTTACATTTTAAAAATATTAGAAGCCAACAATAAGCTTATTATGAATTTGAAGCCATCTAAAGCAAGATTTCTTTGACTGAATACAAGAAGACCAAAACACATTAAATCTATGAGTCCATCTACGAATGGGCTCACAAACATTCCACTTATTGTTAAGGCCCAGGTAAAGGTTTGGGGGAAGGCAATCTTTTCAGGATTTGTTTGGAGGTAGCTTCTTGGAGAGGGGTCCCTTTGAGCCACCTCATAATATCCCAAAACTCATTCTCATCCTCCATTATAACTCTAGTAGAGGGAGCTGTGAAAACATTTTAAAGCATTGTATACATTCTGAAGCGAGATTGAGGAAGCTTATAGAAAGCTTTAAGGTCTGTCTATTCCAAATCTGTACATGTCATTAAATATTTTAATTCCTTTCTCAAACCAAAGGATGGCAGGGAAACCTCTTGTCAAGGCAAGGATCTTGTCATTATATTTTAGATTCGATGAAATCGATTTGTAGGCTTTGCACCTAGTGTCAAAGGAAGAGAAGATAGGCTTAGTTCCACCAATTTGATGCTCTTCATGTTTTGCAATCATTGAGACTAGACTGCCTCTTGATGTTGTATTCCTCTCCTTCATAGGTAACCATGTTATTGGGTCCGCCATCTTTACCTATCTTAATTATCATAAGTTTTAGTAATTTAGTGCTCATATATATGCATCTAATTAACTAATTTAGCAACAATAGAATTGCTGGTAAGAAGGAAAAGTAGTTTCAATGCCTCTCCAAAAGCCCATGTTTTCTTAAAAGATTCCATTATCATGTCCCATGAGAAAACATTTGGGCTAGTCATTTTGTTGAACACCTTGTGGGCATCCAAAAAAACATCCACACTTGTCATACATGTTGATAAGTGTATTTTTTAGAAGATTGTTTGTGGAAATGCACATGTATAGAATAAAATTGTTCTAGTATAGTTTGGAGTTCAATGGTTTTGTTGCGCATAAGAGGAAAACTTGCAGGTAGAAATGGGTAGTCTATGAAACAATTTTGGTGTTGTCAGAGGAAGTAGTTGAAGTGAAGCACATATCTGTAGGATCAAAGCAAGAAAGAGGTTATATCCTGCAGATATATCCAAAATCACCCATATTTGACATCAAAATTTAGTCCAACTCTTGGAGGTGGTATATGGAAACATGCCTAAAGAAAGTTTGGACAATATCCTTTTGAAAAAAAAAGAGCAGATCTAGAATAGGATTGTAGGCTTGCAATAGTTGGAAGGATGCACAAGGCATGCAAGTTGTTTAACAAGGACCCTCTCTTCTTTGTTGCAAACGGGGTGGGGAGCCATTTCATAATCTGGTTTCAAAGAAATAATTGTATAGTGACATTTTAGCCTTACCTGTGTATTCAGCTATCATATCTGTAGTTTTCAACCAGGACTACTAGAAATCATTTGTAAGATTGATAGGAGCATATTAGAGCCCTTCATTTGAGTGGCTCATTAAATCTCTTGACGAGTTGTTTGCAGGCCTTGAAGGAGTAATGCTTTAGTGCTAATGTTAGAATTTGTTGCAAAGCCCTTATCATAGGTCAAAATAACTTTTTTATCCTGCAAGTATATTGCGACTGTGCTCCTACTTGCTTGGGGTTGTGTTTTGAGGTTCCGCGAAGACAACGAGCCTTGATTTTTGCGTATCTGTTTGCTCTTTCTTTTCTCTCATTTATGTCCTTACGCAAGAATTCCTATATATAATTTGTATGAAACAATAACTAATTTTCCTGAGATTTCCATTCTGATTGCCATGCTTATTCATTGTATTACTTTATTAAATTATGTGACCTAGATTTAAATTTGATTTGTTTATGATTTTGTTGTAAAATATGGAATTGAGGTTCTGCTATTGAATATAATAATGGTTTGCACATCACAACCTCAACTGGGTGCCTTAGTGGAAGTCATATTGATTTCTCATCTATAAGATTGATGCTTTGATATTGATTTGGCACATGTGCTTTTGTTTGTATTGCAAATAAAATGCTTTATTTGGGCCTTATACATGCCACAGGTTGTTGCAAGTTGTTTTTCATCGCTTCAAGAAATTCTAACCTTGGAGGGAAACACTTTAGAAGAAGCATCCCGAGAGAAGGAGCTACTCCTTAGCAAGTCGGTTATCTATCTTCTTTTGAACAGGTATATCTCATTCATTTAGTTATAAATAATTTATTTGTATGTGGTAGGCCTTATGCGAGACATGAGATCAAGTTGAGGTGTCTATTAGTGTAGGTTATTATTTATCCTTTTATTTATTTATCGGGATAATTCTTACACTTGTGTTAGCCCTACACTTGTTGGGTTAGCTTACTTAGGTGTACTAGTTGTGTTGAGTTAGCTTCTCATTTATGTGGAGTTAGCTTTTACTAGTCTTTTCTTTTGGAGTTAACTTAACTAACAATATCGCTTAGTGGGATTTCTTCACCACTGATTTAGGTAGTAGTTGCACTTCCCTCCTCCTATATGTACATGTTTCTTATCGAATAATTCAAGTCATTCTATTGTAATGTATTGAGCATTATGGATTATGATGGATTTCCATATATGGTATTTTAGCTCTTCTGCTTTGCAAATCTAATGTGATGTGATATTATCATCTGAGATCGTGGCTTGGAACAATATTCTTATCATTCCTTTCATGGTATCAGAGTGATAGATGATGTAGACATCCAGTAAGTTTTTCTTTGCAAGCAAGGGTTTATTTTTTTCATGTATATGGAATTTGTTAGCAATTTTTTGCAGCATGCATTTTTATGCAAAAAAAGTGCGAATTAGATTTGGAAGGTGCCAAAACCCTAGAATCGACTGTAAAATCGACCATGTTTTGAGATAATCAAATATGGGTGCATTGTTTTATCCATTAGATATAAGCGTGTACGTTCAGATGCATTACTTTACCCTCTGGGTATTTTAGTTTTGTGTTGCAGTCTTTTATCCACTTTGGATGCGATCTTTTCTTTTATCCATTGGATATAAGCGTGTACCTTCCAAATGCATTCTTTTACCTCTAGATATTTTGGCTTTGATGCGAGTCTTTTATCCACTGGACGCAGATTTGTACCCTCTAGGTGCATTCTTTTATCCATTGGATATAAGCATGTACCTTCTAGATGCATTCTTTTACCCTCTGGATATTTCGGTTTTGGATGTAGTCTTTTATCCACTGGATGCAGATCTGTACCCTCTGGGTGTATTCTTTTATCCATTGGATAAAAGCGTGTACCTTTTAGATGCCTTCTTTTACCCTCTGGATATTTCAGTTTTGGATGCGGTCTTTTATCCACTTTGAATGTAGATCTACGCACCTCTGGTGCATTCTTTTATCTATTGGATATAAGCGTGTACCTTCTGCATGCATTCTTTTACCCTCTGGACATTTTAGGTTTTGGGTGCAGGCTTTTATCCTTTGGTCGCAAGCATGTATCGTGTGGATGCACTCTTTTACCCTTTGGACATTTGGGTGTCACGTAAAAGATCAAAGCATTAAAATATTATTTTAATAGCAAAACCTTCTAGAGCTCATAACTTTTGATCTCGTAGCTCGGATTAAGGTGATTTTTTTTTGAAATTGTGTATTTTTTTGAGATATACGCATTGGTGACATTTTTATACACATATTTCAAATGTAAAAGGTACTATTACTCATTGTAATATTTACATGCACTCAATTATAAAGTGCCAAATTCGAGAGGGTGTTGTGATCACTTGTGATGCATTTTTGGTTGAGCTTTGATGTAATAAAATTTTAGGTATTGCATTCTTGTATCTATGGGTGTATACATTTATATCTCTCTTGTTTGTTGAGATATTTTGGATCTGTATTTTTGACACTTTTTTTGGCATGTTGATAGTCTCTCTTGTGGGGGAGCTATTATGGTGGAGCCCAGTGTTAGTTTTTCAGTGTTCGAGTAGTTGATTTTGACAACTCATACAGATTTGTGGTGTCACTCTACCCATTCTGTAGTATGGGAGGGTGTGGTGTTGATACTGTTTCTTTGGGTTTTGTGCCCTTGCCTTGTTACCTTGGCTTTTTCTTGGATCATGGCACTCCTATTTATTTGGATCTCGTGTCCTTACCTTGTTGCCTTAGTTTTTCTTAGATCGTGGCACACCTATTTGTAGCAGTTGATCAAATTATGTTTGGTATTTGTTTTTCACTTTTCAACATCACTCCATTGACAGTCTCCTTGCATGGAGCTATTCTGGTGAAGCCCAGTGTCAGTTGTTTTTGAGTTATATGATCGAGCAGTGGATTTAGACCATAGTGTGCACCACACTTCTTCAACATTGTACAAGTTTTTGGAGTCGAGCTTCTGAGGATATCTTGCAGTAGGATTTTCTCTCTACTTTGTTATTACTAGTTTTGGGTACCTTGCAGTGTCCATTTTTCCCAGTTGTTGTACGTGGGTACCTCATCAGGCCTTGTTGCCAGGACACACCTTCTTTTTTGCCTACCTAAGCTATGCTTACGAGAGGGTGTTAGTGTAGGTTATTATTTATCCTTTTATTTATTTATCAGGATAATTCTTACACTTGTGTTAGCCCTACACTTGTTGGGTTAGCTTGCTTAGGTGTACTAGTTGTGTGGAGTTAGCTTACTAGTTGTGTTGAGTTAGCTTCTCAGTTATGTGGAGTTAGCTTACTAGTCTTTTGGAGTTAACTTAACTACCAATATCAGTTAGTGGGAGTTCTTCACCATTGATTTAGGTAGTAGTTGCACTTCCCTCCTCCTATATGTACATCTTTCTTATTGAATAATTCAAGTCATTCTATTGTAATGTATTGAGCATTATGGATTATGATGGATTTCCATATATGGTATTTTAGCTCTTCTACTTTGCAAATCTAATGTGGTGTGCTATTATCATCTAGATCACGGCTTGGAACAATATTCTTATCATTCCTTTCAGGTGTCTCCTGTGACAATTTTCTCCTTTTATATTAATTATATGGTATTTGTATGCGTGAAGTACTAATTATGTTTTCAAGGTTGAAGGCTTAAGAAAATATGTGAAATGTTCCATGGATTATAACTTTTGAATGGTACTATGCATAGACGAACACAATAGAACAATGTTGTGAACCATCTTTGAAGCAATGTGATAATGTACAGATGAATGTTCGGTGTGTTGAGGCTAAATACCAAAAGAAAAGTACCATAGAAAACAAATCTATATGAAAAAAGGATAGATACACAAAACAATTAGAATAATTGTGTCAAATATTTGGTAACATTATAATTGAAATGTTTAGTGTTAAAATATCTGAAATAGCAATTGACTATCACACAACAGAGTTTTAATTTTTGATAGTGGTGTTTGAATTTTTGCCATCGGTGATGCATTTTATTTCCATTTATGTGGTATTTGTAAGTTGAAAGTTGAAACCTTGTATTTGACTCAATCCAAATGGAGCTATTTAGAGGGAAGAAATTATTTAGATGATATTGATGATTGTAATACCCTTGATACACAAAATCATGTGGGAGAGAAGTATAGGATAACGGTTAGGCAAAGACTAGGTACTATGAAAACAATGCATCTCTCTTTTGTGTTAAAATATGAATTTAAGGGATAACAACTTGGTAGCTGATATGGGTTTGGGTATTGGGGGTTTGGTACATTGCTACAACATTTTTTCGGATCCCAGTGTATGGCCATACAAAAATGTATAAAATATTAAAAATATAGCCAAATAAATTGGGTATGTCCTCAGACCTGTACCCAATATGTACCATAGTGGGACCATGCCCCCTGAAGGTGCATACCAATAACCTAGGATAATAGTAATAAAAGGGTGTTTTCTTTGTGCAAAATCATTCAAGTATCCTTGCATCGAGTGAACTTATTGTCTTGCATGGTATTAGTACTTGTCCCAGTATGGGTATACTAATTTGATACCAATATGTTGGCTAGATATGTTTGGCTTGTTTCTCTGAGAGGTAATGATCTTCAAGTGTCCAAAATTGAGATAAGATCCTAGGCCTACTAGATCGATTGGTTCATTCTCCCAGCCAATCTTTGATAGCAGGGAAAGAAACAATGCCAACATAGAAGAATGATCAGACGATGCATCTTCAATGGCATTTATTAGTCCAATAGTCATCTTATGGTGACAACAACTCATATCTATATTCAATCCAGATCTCATAGCCATTTTTTAGACCCCTTCTATTATATCTTTGACCTCAGGTGTTAGAATGGATAGTATTCTGTTACCATAACCATCAAGGATAAGTCTGTTACCTTCTCTTAGCTGAGGCCATTCTCTAGAGAACTTTATCAGACTCCTAGTGGCTAAAAGTCTTTCTAAGTCTTTAGGTTCATTCTCTGCTAAGCCTGAGGGGTGTTCTACAGTGAGTTGCAGGTTTTTCCTATTGTTGGGTGTTCTACAGTGAGTTGTAGGTAGCCCAACATGAATCCATACATAGAAGTAACAAAATAACTGAAATTGTGGACACAATCTGCATATATCATTTTTTCTTTCGAATGCATGAATACATTATAAGTACAACAATCTAAAAAAAGTGATGAAGCTATAATTAGAGTAGAGATAGTGGTGCTCATTACCATCTTTATTTGTTTTGTTTCTCCTCTAGTATTATCTTGTTGAACAGCAGATATCTTAAAGAGTATGATAACATTGCAAGCTTATATTTTGGTTTGAATATAATATGTTACACTTGCAAAATATATATAATTGTTGAGAGCTACAAACATTATAATACTAATCATGCTTAAGAATGGAAAAATTGAAATAAACAGTATTAATAATAAGTATTATACTAGTTTTCTTAATCATAAGATTGACTTTATCCATTAGGAAATTTGTATTATGCTACTGCAAACCATTGAACTCGATTCCAATTGTGATGTTGATCATTTGAAATAAATATTGAATGTTATATTATCTATTTCATATTATAATGACCCAAATTACATGTATATAAAGGCATTTGAAACTACAATTACTATGCAACTCTCCTTTTCCTATTAGCCTTATTATCCTTGCCAACTTCTCTCTCCTCAACTCCTTGTCCAAGCAGAAATCTTTGGTCTTTTAGCTTCTTAACTCCTCCAATCCCTTTCTTCCTTTTCCTACACTCACAACTTGGTTAGATCCAATGAAGTAATGCATTCACAACCTCAAAACTCCACATTACTCTTCCTTCCACAAACTGTCCCTATAAGTCTCTAAGACCATGTTACTTGGTTCATTCAAGAAAATAGACTTATAACACTACCCATAAGAGATCACATTCTATAGTGAGATTTCCATTCCTATGATATGCCTTCAAGATCTCAAGGCTTAACTCAACATACAACTCTTTGTAGCTCTCCTTTTGCATTTTGTTTCCAAACCCTCACTAGGTCATTCTTCACCTATTTTCATGCACAGTTTCCTTTTTAGGAAGTTTCAAGGCCTACACCCATGGTTTCTAGACACCCATTATTGCATTTATCCTTACCCTAAAGTTTCAGACCCTAACTCAGGAGGTAGAGGTGACTTCCTTTGTAAATGTGCTCCTAGGATTAGGCTTTAGAACTGTATCTTTCTTCCTCTTTCTAAACTGTCATGGACCATTCACAAAATAACCTTGGGAGAACCAAAATTCCTTTTGAATCTTGCAAGGGACTCACTTACCATTAAATATAATGATATTGACATAGAGATCGACAACAATGGGACAACTGTTTTGGCATTTCTCTGAACATAATTTAGATGTGAAATGAGAATACGAAGAAAGGTTATCGGTAGTGTTATCTAGTTCTATGTAGTATTTTCCACCACTACAATAATCTTTGTAAGGTAGAAGTACCTGTAAAATATGGCAAGAGTGTTAGGCTCGCCTTGGCAGTACCCAAACAAAATCTCCTTCAAGTGAAGCATTCAATGCACAAATCCAATCAAGCATTCATAAACAAACTATTCAACCAAAGTAGAGATTCAATTAATGGGAGTAATAAAGATCCCGATAATTTTTAAACCCACTGAGCTCCTCATCAACCACTTTGCAAACATTCCCACAAGATGAAGTTCATCATGACTCTCATAAATCGATTGACTTGTTTTGATTAATAGTGGACATTAATATAATATTTCTTTTAATCTTGTATTATCATCATTCATCTACAGTAGTTCATCATGACTCTCATAAATCGTTTCCCTGTCATTGGACATCATTGACATTTAGAGATCCATGCTTTTAGATGAAGTCTATAATACAATCAGGGAGATCATATATTGATTGCAGATGATAACTGCAGCTCTCTCTGGTCCATTAGTATAATGAACTTTAATGGATACTAATTGGTCATTTTTAATAGATTAGATTGCTTTTCCTTGTCTAATTTCTTCGACTGTTCCTTTTTTGCAGGTTTCATTTTCTTCTCTTGCTCTAGTTGGTGTGGAGTGGCTTTAGTGCAAGAAGGTAAGATAAGATGACATTCTAGTCTTATATATATTGTAAATAGTTAGAACGTGCGTATATATATTATATATATATATATATATATATTGGTAAATTTTTATTAATTTACTTTAAATATTTTCCTGTATTGCTATCATGAGTGTTACTTTTTCTATAGGACTCTATTACCCGATTAGCCATTATACTTGGACAGAATGGAGAGTCAGGTACTTTTATTTTCTGTCACCTACATTATTTATTTAATGAATTGAATCTCAATGGAGATTAGTATTATCATAGTCATGAGTTTTTTAATAATACCTAGATCTTAAATAACACTCATAATGGACCCTCTTTTAACTTACAAAAAATGGATAAGTAAGGGCCAAGGACCATATTTTTCATGAGTAGATGGAATATATAATGGCACAAATGACCTCATATTCCAGACTAATGATGTTTTAGTTTATGTAAACATCATAACGAAATTATTCATTTCCAAACCATAAAAATGTAAGTCTCAAGTTGAGAGGTAGATGCTCATTATTTAAAGTATATGATTCATGTAGGATAATAGTATATCTTCATCTGAATATTCAGATGAACATGTACTGAGACCTACTCTAGGGACAAGTGAATACTTTAATGAAATGATATATTGCACTTGTGAAAAGTGCAAAAATAGAAAATTAAAGAAGCGTCGACTCGTTGGTATCCATAGGTTGAAGTATGGAGCTTATACAAAAGAGGTATACTATAATGATAATTCAAAAATGCTTGTTATTAGAAAATATGAAATTTTTATATCGCATTATTATTAACTATTTTAAATGACATT
The DNA here is from genome assembly GCA_018340775.1 of Taxus wallichiana var. yunnanensis. Lineage (NCBI taxonomy): Eukaryota > Viridiplantae > Streptophyta > Pinopsida > Cupressales > Taxaceae > Taxus > Taxus wallichiana. The sequence goes on along the minus strand of CM031242.1, from coordinate 1,000,099,402 downwards.
GTAATGTATAGCCAATCCAAGTTCATAATAATGTTGATGAAAGAGCATATGGAATAATGATAGTGACTCTCACAATGAAGGAGAAGACACACATATGGGTGATACCACCTCTCAATTAAATGAGGATGGGGTGAATGAATTTATACAAGACTTCTACACATATGTTGAAGAAGTTGATGATTCACCCCTAACTCAACTTGCTAGGACACCTCTTTACCCAAAAGCAAATTTGTCTGTATTGGCAACACTTATGTTATTTTTGAACTTGAAGGTTATGCATGGAATGATGAATACATGCTTTACTGATATCTTGAGGTATATTTTAAATTTCTCTAAACTATATCTCTCCATGTCATTCAAGTTTTGAATATTGTGTATGGTGAATAATATAAAGATATTTTGTTGTTTCATGTAGACTCTTGGCAGATAAGATACTTCCAAAGGAAAATAAGATGCCTCATTCACAAAAGGAAGTATCTTCAACAATGAAAGACATTGGAATGGAGTACAAAATGTATGATGCATGTCCAAATGACCATATCTTATACTATGGTGAAAATGAGAATTTACAACAATGCCCAATATGTCACACCAATAGATATCGTGAAGATCAAGTGTCTAAGAAATTTCCCTATAAGGTTCTACACCACATTCCAATAACACCAAGGTTTGAGAGGATGTTCAAATGTAAGGATTTGGCAAGATTTATGGACTATCATGCACTAAGAAGGAGCCAAGATGGTGTCATGCATATGGTGGCTGATAGTCAAAGATTGGAAGGAGCTTGAAGAAAAATGGCCTGATTTAAGAAATGAGCTAAGGAATGCAAGACTTTCATTGGCAATGGATGGTGTCAATCCTTTCGAGATCTTAGAACAACATACTCTTGTTTGGCTAATTTTCCTTATTAACAATAATCTTCCCCCTTGGATGGCAATGAAAAAGGAGCATGCAATGCTAACTCTAATAATACCAGGTATATGAATTTCTTAGTGCTATGTTCTCTTGAAGATGATGTACATTTACATGAACATATTTAAATTTTAATTCACATTTTATTCATAGGAAAACACCAGGTGAAAGATATGGACACATACATGGAGCCTCTCATTGATGAGCTATGTGAATTATGGAAGGGTGTCAACATGTATGATGTATCGAGACCTAGCAATGATAGGATCTTCCTTTTTCATGCAATACTTATGTGGACAATTCACGACGCTCCAGGGCTCTCTGTGTGTTGTGGTAATCTATTTATCATATTCATTTGTAATCATTCTATTTATGTTGCTGCCCATTAATTAAATATGGTTTCCATACTAATTTTTCAGGCCTACAGACTAAAGGGAAACATGGTTGTCCATCATGTGGGCCAAACATTGTATCTAGGCAATCAAAGGATCTTAAAAAAACCGTGTACGATGAATATAGGCACTTCTTACCTCAAAACCATCGTTATCGCATGCATGAGAAAAATAAGTTCAATGGAAAGGAAGAGGAAAGGAGGCGGCCAAAAAGGATGAACCCTTTGAGGTGGAAATCAGCATATGACAAAAAGGAAGGGAGAGCTTATCCATTGGGAATGAAAAGACTATCTAAGTTTTATAAGTTAGAGTATTACGAGCATCTCCCAATAGCTCATCTATTTGATACAATGCATATTGGAAAAAATGTGGCAGAGTGCTTATGGAAACATCTAAAGGGAACCAACAATGAAGACCAAATAAAATTAAGGAAGGACCTCAAAACCGTCAATATGATGCCAAACATGTGGTTACATGAAAATAACACATATGATCCTGCGCCATGGGTTCTTACATCAGAGGAGAAACAATATATGTTTGATACTATGCGTGCCATAAGATTTCCAACTGGTTTTGGTGCGACATTAAAAACCGTATTCACAAGAGATGGTTCAGAGTTTTCTGGAATGAAAACACATGATTGGCATAATTGGATAAAGGTAATTCATGATATCTTATATTTCTTGGTAGTATAATTGAAATTTTCAATATATTAGTAATGTAGAAGATAATATATAGTTTAAACGCTATTTTTCAATGTTGGTGTAGTATGTGCTTCCTACAACAATACAAAGCACTTTCAACCATGACATCGCACAAACAATTTACAAATTGTCCAAATATTTGAGGTATTCTAAACCATCATTTGTTATTCAATAATTAATTTTTTTCCTTCTATAAATATCATTTTCAATGTCTTTATAATTGTTTTAACATATATTTTGCAAATATTATAACTGGTGATATGTTAATGCTTGTTACTAAAATTTATAGGTGGGTCTCATCTAAAGAGATACATCCAGATGAGCTGAACTATTGGAAGAGGAATGTTGCTCTTTTGATGTGTGACATTCAAATGTGTTTCCCTCCAAGTTTCTTCAATTCTCAAGAGCACTACCTTATACACCTGGTAGAAGAGATTGAACAATGTGGGCCCATCCATCTCAGGACAATGTGGCTTGTAGAGAGATATATGAAGGTCCTAAAACATTTTGTGAGGCAAAGAGCTCGACCTGAAGGTTCCATGGTTGAAGGGTACATGGTTTTTCAAACCATGGTTCATTTATCTGAGTACTTGCCTCAATTGCATCTGGAGGCTCCAAGATTATGGGGTGATCAACAACCTCAATCCATTGGAGATAGAAAACTAGAGGGTCAAGGAACTTCAAAGAGGATAAAAGGTAATCTTAAATGTTAGTAGTAGTTTTTAAATCTTAAGTATTGTATGATGTATCCTTTAAAGAATGGTTAGATCAATGATTAGTTATAATTTCTGTTGTAGATGCTAAGGAGTGGGAGTCATTGCATTTGTATGTTGCATACAACTCTAAATTTATGTTAGAATGGATGGAGAAGTATGCTGAACAAAAGAAAATAGAAGATGAGAAGGCATGGGCTGATATATATAATAGACATGGTCAAAACTCTAATAGAGGACTTCCTGCATGCCATAAAAGAAAATGGCCAGATAGATGCTCATGGCATTGGTTAAAGACAAATGTTGAACACGAGGCAACCAAGGGAATGAAAGGAGTGACAAAAAAACAAGTAGATTTCGTTAAAGGATCTATAAATGGGGAGGTAATATACAAATAAAGTATTATGATGAAAATTGTTTAATCTAAATATTTTTTTATCATTGAAACTATTTAGTTAACCTTTTGTGTCCTTGAATCTAATTGGATAATATGTACATATGCATTTAGGTAACATATTACAAAGCAATGTGGATTAGCGGTCATCATTTTCGAATCAGGAAGATCGATGAGAAGCGGAAAACTTATGATAGTGGAATTTCAGCACCATTTGAAGTGGAGTGTCATTCACATGCATATGACACAAATACAATCACAAGTACACTTCGGTATTATGGAGTGTTGGAGGATATAATAGAGCTTGATTTCACATCTTTTAAAAAAGTTATTTTTCATGTTGAATGGTATAGGCTCATTGAAGTGGGCCTTGACAAAACTATTTTGTTGCATGAGAATGGATTCAATATGATAAATACATCGAGGTTTGAATCTACTTCTGAACCTTATGTGTTTCCAAACCAATGCAGTCAAATATTTCTTGTTCCAAATTTAGAACACCCTGGCTGGTCCTTTGTGATAGATTATGATCCAAGAGGATGAAGAGTGACCTTTTCCGAAGATGTAGAAGGCCATGATGTAATTGAAGAGGTAGAAGATCCACTTGAAGACATAGATGACCAAGTGGAGGATGATGATAACATGACTATTGATGATGAATATGAACAAGATGAAGTTCCAGAAGGACAAGAACAACATTTTGGTGATCAAATACATGAACATGATGAGTTTATTGATCATCATTTACCTATGGCTGAAGGGGATGAAGATCATGAGAACCATGGTATTAATTTATTTGTGGATCTGGGGCCCATTAATTATGGTGTATTCATGCCTCCAGATGAGGAAATTGTAATGTCAGATGAAGATGATTTTATTTAATCATAATGTAAACCTTAAAATCATTGTAAGGACATAACACAATTTGATATATTTTATGAGTGGATTGCTAATGTTTTTTTCTCTATGTCAATGCATACATTGCACATGTTTCCTTGTTTCATTAAATGTTTCCTTATTGCAGATTATATGAAGATGCACACCTTTTGGTCCTTTTGAATATATTTTTTATATGAAATGAAATGGAAATTTAGTATTGCATATGTTATTATTCATTGTGTGTGAAGTGTGTGTGTGTTACATGTGTGTGAAAAAAAAATTACTATTAATATTTTTGTGTTGTGTATTTTGTGCTTTTGATACATGAAATGAAAGGAAATTTAGTTAATTGATCATGTTATATTCATTATGCACTAGAAAATCCTAACATGGTTTAATGTTACATGAAATCCTGTTTTTTTTTTTACTATTAATAATTTTGTTTTATGATATTTTGTGCTTCTTCAACAATGTGCCTAAAGGGTTCTCTTGGAGGATTAACTGATCATGGCATACCCTCTACATATGCACTAGAAAATCCTAACATGAGAGTGCCGCCAAGAAGTAAATCCTCGATTCAATCATAATTTCTCCACATCCAAAAAGAAAGTTTTAGTATTCCAATTCCATCAAGAAAAGCATGCCTTGGCACATGCTCATAAATGTACAATAGAGTTAAGGAGTAACCCTTCATGTGTGGGTTCTCTCATAAGCAAAACCTAACCCATGTGATATGACCAACACCACAACATGCTTCCTTGACAAGTATCATAGAATCACAAGCCAAAATTTTAACGCTCCTACCAGATACTCCTGAATTTTATGAAGTTAGACAGGAAGTAATTAAGAAAATTCATGCATTGGAGTCTACATTGCTGGAAAGTATAGGTCTTGCTGCACCTGAACAGGTATGCTTATGATAATTAATTATTTATAAAATATTCCTAACAGTCCTAATTATCATTCATGTGCTATAAAACAGTCATAACAACAATTTTTCATATTGCATGGTTTACAATAGTCCTAACAAACATTCATGCTCTATACATGCAGGAAGAAAATGGCATGCCCCCTGATGTACCTATAGGGAAACTACTGTGACCCCTATGACTGCAACAATCTCCACAGTGAACACAAAAGGAAAGAAAGAGGTTACAATCTTGTTAACCTCGGATGGAAATGTCTTAAAAGATGAAATGGGGTCGAAATTTTTCCAATTTCTATTTCATCGTGCAGAATGCCTATTTGGAAATACCATACAAGTGGATTGGAGAAAGCAAGCCAATTCTAAGAAAGATGAACTCTTTGAAGATGTCATAAAAGAGTTTGGAAATCCTAGTTTTAACAAGGATTTCATAATGGATTATGCACGGAAATTCATTCATTCTAAAAGAGACAAAATAAGGTCAAAGCTAACAAATGACTTGAGATATCCCCGACCAGCTTGGATCACTAACCAAACAACATGGGATGAGCTTATCAAAGATGCCAAATTCAAGAGAAAGTCCTTCAAAAATCCAAACTACATGCCATCTGCATGAGAAGGAGGTAAAAGATGCCTTCGAGATACAACAAAGGCTACCCAAGCTAGGTTGTCAAGTATTGGGTCCCATAAATTGGGGTCGGGTGGGTATAATAGTATTCGTGGGAGCTTGGTAAGTGAATAATTTCATTTATTTTTATATTTTTTTGGTGACTTGAATGTATTGGATGACAAATGATACTTGATAAATTAAAATGTCTTTGTACACTTAGGTTCACCAATTTCGAAAGGAAGCTTCAGATGAAGATCTGAAATATGCTTTAATGCATGGTTCCCAAGGCCTCCGACAACATATGATAGATCGAGGGGAGAAATTGGTCATTGAGCATGAATCTGAGGTAAGTTTATTATAGTATTTGATGACATAATAAAACATTTAAGTATCAATGTTGTGATAATTTAATTAACTAAAGTATGTTGTTTAATAGGATGTGCAACAATCAAACTCCTTAAAGGGTGCAACTGATAGTGAACATGAAGATGCCATAGAAGGATGTGATGATTTTGTTGTTGGAAAAAATGAATCGATTGACCTTCTTGCAACTCATCTGGAAAACAACCCAGAAATCCAACAGACAAGAGTTCAGGATGATTATCATGTTGCACCATCTATTATAGTTCCTCGTCAAAAGAGGACAAAAAGAATAGGTGTTTTCATATTTGGCTAAATAGAATTAAATTGACTGTTATTTTATGAATTATTGGCTATTTCATTACCAGTGAACTTTAAGTATACCAATGAACTATGTATTGAATGTTGGATTTAAAGCTCAACACTTGGGAGCATATTATATTTGTGGAGTAATTGATCCTCGTGGGAGAGAAGAAAAAAAGAGAAAATCCTTGATCCTCCTTTTACTTCATTCATAGATGACTTGTTTTCATTCCTTGAAAATACTTTTGGTGATTCCAAATCTTGTATATTATTAGTTTACATGAATCTTTCATTAACTATGTTCAACTGTTACAAGGTACTATCTCTGTGAGAGTATGCAAGTCCTTGGATCAATGTCTATTTGATGACTATCTCTAGGATCGGTTCTATTTGATGACATGCCCTTGGATTTATTAGAAATGGATACAATTGTTAATCAGATAGGTTGTATAGATAGTTGGGGAAGTTTGGATCAGACTCATGAGACTACAAAGCCATTGAAAATAGCAGCCATGCAGACCTCGAATGCAGCTTTTGATCCCCATCTTCATTTTCTCAATGCTTTTGTCAAGAAATGCAATTCAACAGAAGATGATGTTTATGGTAAGGTCAATGCTCATGGTAGTTTTCTACAAGATGTCACTAGGTCTCTTAATACCATTCCAGGCTATAATATGGGTCTTGTTATACAACAAGATTTGTGTGGATCAATAGTGCATAATCCACTCTCTTTTTGGTGATTATCAGATAGGATTGTACTCTCTCTTTCCCATGAATAATTGGCTCCCTCTTAGTGCCATTGCATGTGATTGACTCTGTTTTAATAGTTTTCCAGTTGATAGGTAGGATAGATAGGATGGTTGGAAGGTCCTTCACTATAGGTTTGTGGAATACACTACTTGATCCATCTCCTTATAAAGGAATGACCCTTTCCCTTTTCTCTGTGCCATTGCATGTGGCAAACTCCACTCTAATACAAATTTAATCTATGCACTTCCGGGGGTTCTTTTTTGTCTACAAGTTTTTTAATCTAACGTCTACAGCTAACTACAATGAGATCTTAGAGAAAGGTCAGGATTTCTATTCAAAAACATGGCAAGATGCTGCAAGAAGTGCGGTTGGACAGCCATTTGTAGAATAATATTGTTTTCGAGCATCATATGTTGTAGCACTACTCAGGGATGGTTTGCATTTAAAAGATAAACATGTAATTATTGGATCTGGGAGCCTTACTTGGATGTTGGGTGCTGCATTCTGGAAGCTGCAAACTTATTTTCAAGTGACGAGGGATTGGGAGGCCAACACGTTTCCCTCCCCCTTGCTCGAATCGTTTCTAGCTTCTGTGGTGTTTTCACCTGTTTTCTTCTGCTCGAATCATTTTTTTCCTTTTTTGGCATTTCTTTCCTTTTTTGGATTTTCATGTGTTTGTTGTGGCAGATGCTATACAGGTATGCCTCTATGATTTATCTTAGTCAAGCGATGTTTTATAGTTGAGATACTCTTATTGATATATCAAAAAATATCCTTGAATGAATACAGGGTGATGATCAATGAGGGGATAAGTCAGTCCATTCTAGTGAGTGGAGAAAGTGGGGCAGGTAAAACAGAATCCACCAAAATGCTTATGCGTTATCTTGCTTATATGGGGGGCTGAGCAGCAACTGAGGGAAGATCAGTGGAGCAGCAAGTGCTAGAAGTAAGAAACAATAGCATCTTCTTGCTTCTGAATAGAGTCGGAAGAATTCTGACTTTTCTACAGCAATTAAGAAATCATAGGGTTCTTTTACTACTACATTTCTTTATTGTTATTTCATTATCATGATTTGAACTCTTGTTTTCATGGTTTACAGTCAAATCCTGTTCTGGAAGCCTTTGGAAATGCAAAAACTGTTAGAAATAACAATTCCAGGTGAATGGCGTATTCTAAATGGTCTATTCTATGCATAATAGAAGGGACTTAAATTCATGAAAATTTGAAATATTGACTTGTTAATATATCTATCTAGCTTAGTTTGATGACTGTCAAAAGTTAATTTTCACTCATTAAAAAGTAAAACTCTATTCTTACTAAGGTGCATGTTTTATGCAGTCGTTTTGGTAAATTTGTTGAGCTCCAATTTGACAAAAATGGAAGAATATCAGGGGCCGCTGTAAGAACATACCTGCTAGAAAGGTCTCGTGTTTGCCAAATTTCAGATCCCGAGAGAAACTATCACTGTTTCTATCTTCTCTGCGCTGCACCACCAGAGGTATATTGGTAATTGCAATTTTAATTAACTCAATAAATGCATTGTTTGATTTCTATGTTGAATTCAAAATCTATTTGTGACTGATTTAAACTATAGAATGCTAGCAGTAACTGAACCTTCTTTTTAAATTTTGTTCTTCTTTTCAGGATACTGAGAAATATAAGTTGGGACATCCAAGTTCATTTCATTATCTGAACCATTCCAATTGTTATCAATTGGATGGTGTGAGTGATGCTGAAGAGTACCTTGCAACAAGAAGAGCAATGGATGTTGTGGGGATCAGTCTGAAGAACAAGTACACTTAGTGTTGAAAGCTGCATATTGTACAATGTGAATTAGAAATGGTCATGTTATTAAAATATATTCTGCATTTTTCTGAATTGCTTCATATTTTCAGGATGCAATATTTAGAGTGGTAGCAGCCATTCTCCATCTAGGCAATGTGGATTTCACCAAGGGAAAGGATGTTGACTCTTCTAAACCAAAAGATGAGAAAGCTATGTTTCATCTTAAAATGGCAGCTGAACTATTCATGTATGCTTACATTCCAAAAGAATGACTTGTGTTTATACTTGTTACAAATACGGTGCCCTTTCTACCTTGAGTGTGTAAAATGATCCATTTCAATGAATTACATTTTATATTCTTTTAGGTGTGATGTTAAGGGTTTGGAAGACTCTCTTTGTAAACGTGTCATTGTGACTCGTGATGAAAGCATTACAAAATCTCTTGACCCAGTCGCTGCAGTTACGAGCCAAGATGCATTGGCAAAAACAGTGTACTCAAGATTATTTGACTGGTATGGTTTCTCACTTGTGAGGGCCACAATTTGTTTACAGCATTATCTAAAAAAGAGGAATGCAATTAGAGTGTTAGGCATATTTCTAAATTTTTGAAGGATAATCGATAATATATATTGCTTTACTTAATAATTTCCTTTTTTATTGCATACAGGCTGGTAAATAAAATAAATAATTCAATTGGCCAGGATCCTAACTCAAAGACTCTTATTGGAGTTCTCGACATTTATGGTTTTGAAAGTTTTAAGAATAACATGTACCTTTAATTCATTGCCAACAAGATTGCTTTGGCATTTTTTGAAATTATGTCTGGCAACCATAGTCGAGTTAGATAGAGTAAGAGTTCAATATTGTAAAATGTATATTGAACTCTTAAGTTAGTCAAAAAATGACATTTCCTATCCTTTATCAGCTTTGCTTCTGCATTGCAGTTTTGAGCAGTTCTGCATCAATCTTACAAATGAGAAGCTGCAGCAACACTTTAATCAGGTCATAAAGCAATTCCATATTTATTAAAGCATCGGCGTTTTAGCCAGCAAGATATTTATTGTACATTTTACATGATATTTTTGGCAGGGTAATTTTGCTCAACTATATTGACGGGCTAACTTTGTACCGTTTTGTTGCATAAAATGTTTACTTTTTCTTGAATTTTCGTTCTTGTGTTCAACATGTCTTTAAGATGGAGCAAGATGAATACACAAAAGAAGAAATTGATTGGAGCTACATTGAATTTGTTGACAATCAAGATGTTCTGGATCTAATTGAAAAGGTATTTTTCTAGTTTTTCTTTCCTATGTTAGTTCCTTTTAGATGCAAATAGAGTTTGCATAGTTAAACATATATTGAGTGAGTCATTATGTTGGCTCTTGATAAACATCTTGTCCATGCTTTCCTAGACATAAACATTGGTTTCTTCAGGGCCACGATGTTAATAATATTGTGTTTAATATTTATAGAAACCTGGGGGAATTGTTGCTCTTTTAGATGAAGCCTGGTATGTATATGTTCCCTTTATTTTTGCAAACTTTCAGATGTTCCTTAAACATTATATGATGTGACCATTGCCCTGGAACTGTCATTTTTTTATTTCAGCGAGTGAGTAGAAGTCACATATTGGTTATTGTTTATTCTTGTTCCAAATTAAGAGTGCATTTTAGTCAGTTACAAGGATAAGACATGGTGAAAGAACAGTAATTATTGGCTTGTTCAACAAAATATGAATCTCATAAAAGGCTTAGACCTACTTTCTAATTGTGATTTTTGAGTACCAATGACACGAGGTTTGCATTTCAATGGAAGTTGAGGATAGATGAAGGCTTGCATTGGACCTGTGCTATGAAACAAAGTTCAGGTCATAACTGGTTCTCACATTTGATTACCAGGAAGGCTTAATGACATTTGAATTAAAGTAGTGAACGCAAATAACACATACTCCAAAACTATGGAGTATTGTGACACACATAGAGCTGCTTTCTGCCTATATGCTTAGAAGTTAGAGGAAAATATTAATTGGAATATAATAGTTGTGTCAATCAACTGGAAGAAAGTATGCTTAAAGTGGACTTGAGCTAAGTTCAGTAATATTACATTTGAATAAAGTTGGCAAACAAAATTTGCTTTTGGTTTTGATTTTGCTTCTGCGATAACATAAATTGTTTGCTTAATTATTAGGAGATGATCAAATGGAGGTTTATTATGTTTAACATAAAAGTGAGAGTTTTGCATCGTATTAGATGTTTTGTGTGTGCATCAATTTAGAGGCAGATATGAAAGGATTTATGAGCAGGATATGCCAATACGTAATTACAATTATAAAGAGATAGATGCTAATGCTGTGAAGTTTTCATGCCATACATATGTGCATAAAGTTTTATGTCGCTAATAGCTTTCTCCCTCTTGGCCTTGCAGTATGTTTCCAAGATCAACCCATGAAACATTTGCGCAAAATCTTTACCAAACCTTTAAGAATAATAAACATTTCAGCAAACCAAAACTTTCACGTACCGACTTCACTATTTGTCACTATGCTTTGGTGATGTGAGAAACTGCTTCGATTTACTTGTTATTTGTAATCCCTCTATTCTTACCAGCAGTGCCTTTTGTATCATGGGAATTCTGATTTTTGTCTTATGCATCTGGTAGGTTACATATCAAACTGATCTGTTCCTTGACAAGAACAAGGATTATGTTGTTGCAGAGCATCAAGGTCTATTAAGTTCTTCAAAATGTTCCTTTGTTGCAAGTCTCTTTCTTTTTTGCCTAGGAATCTTCTAAGTCATCAAAATTCTCATCCATTGGCACACGCTTCAAGGTATATGATTTTTTTCATTTACATTGGTGGCGCAATACACCCTTTGTCTTCTAAACCATTGCTTCTTTTAATCTCTGCAATTGTTTTCTTCTAACTACTATCGTATTGTTAATGTTTGAATATTCACTTTCTGGAAATTATGATAGGTAGTGATACATGCTTGTAATATTTTGCTGTCATGAATACTATTCAAAAGGTTTGTGGTATTATTAACTCCTTTAAAATTCTGTGTAGCAACAACTGCAATCTCTCCTAGAAACATTGAGCTCAACAGAGCCTCACTACATAAGATGTGTGAAACCAAATAGTGTTCTAAAGCCAGGCATTTTTGAGAATTACAATGTTTTACAACAACTACGTTGTGGGGTAAGCAGCCTTTGGCCTAAGATTATTACATTTTGAATTCAAGTTTTCTGATGACTTGTATGAAATTTCCTAGTTCAGCCAAAAGGTTAGCATACAGAAACATAGAATCTCGATTAGAATGTGTGGCTCATCTGCATTGCAAGGTGTCATGGAAGCAATCAGGATTAGTCTTTGGATACCCCACAAGGCAAACATTTGATGAATTTCTTGACCGTTTTGGTATTCTCGCCCCTGAAGCATTGGATGTGAAGTAAGTCTTCAAAGTCTTTGACACCATTTTCATAGAATAGCTTGGAAATAATCATTCTTCAAATTTGTTATGCTACTTGATTTCAAATTTCAAATTGTTAGCACAGAATATCAGATTCTAATATGGAGACTTCTTACCATACGTTGTAGCTATGATGAGAAGTCTACAAATAAAATTTTACTAGGAGAAAATGCGTCTCCAAGGCTTTCAGGTATGGCCAATTGCATGTCTGCACATGTCAGGGCAGTTAGTTTCCTTTTTCTTGTTTCAAACATCTTTTATTACATGTTATACTGGAACAATTGCATTTGCTTGATGTAAAAGTTTGTATTATAAAGGTGGCCTATCTAATCACAACCTTTTACGTTCCATATTCTACTAACATATCTCTTAACAACTTTCGTTACTTAACATATTTTCATACCTGACAACTCTTAATGCCCTTTTCACCTCGTAGTTTCCAATTACCCATATTTACTAATATGCAAACCATCACTGAAGATGATTGATTATCCCAACACCCTACCTAATTAATCATTTGAGAGAATATTTGGTCTTTGTATTTCTATTATTCTCACTCACTTAAGTTGCATGTACCACCACAATCCATACCGAAGAGATTCTTGAACATTCACTAAATGCCTGCACTCCTGTGACATGCAATCCCTATGAAACCCCTTCCTTCTGCATAGTTAAGAATGTTGCTTGTTATCAGTTTTAACTCCTCCATGTTGCTGACTTTAGGAAAATCCAACAAAAAACTAACATGCAAAGAAACTGATCTAAAGACAAAACAAAAAATGTAGTTGAATATAATATAATTTTATTGACAATGGAGCTTTGATGTTCCATACGTCCACAAGGAGAGAATCAATCACTTAAGAAAATTACCAAGTACATAAAAGTATAAATTGCAAAACAGAAATTAGAGCAAAGATCACAATTATTCATGTTTATTGTGGATTATCTTGACTCATTTTCTGATTATACAGGGGCATTCTCATCAATTTGCTTTGAAATTGCTTTGAAGCGGGTAGCTTTAATTGGTCTATTGGTGAGTGTTGTGCCTCAATGGTTTCACTGGGCATTGTTTGTATATAATGCTTGTACATTTTTACTCAATTTTCATGCATGTAGTGTAGAATATCCACTAAAGAAAAAATAGATGAATAATGGCTTCTTTTTTGTTTTTCTGTATAGGCTTATATCGAACATTTTCACTAGGCATGTGTGGAATTCCAGGGATTATAATGTCTGAGGTTAGTCCTTGATATAAGTTATGAAAATGGATTGACAGTAATGAGTTAGTGATAACTAATTTTTTAGAACAAAATGTAAAGATCAGGTCGATTTAGTAAAAACTAATTATTGTCCTAATTTAAATGTAATTTGTGAATACTTTTGGTAGAATTGGAGTAAAATATGTGATCATAATTTCTTAGAATCCAATGCACCTTCGTCTGCTAATGATAGTAGAGAATTGCATCAAAGTTGAGACAATCAAAGTGAAGAACATGAAGATGATTGCTTGCCGATGGAGAGGCAATTGCTCAAAAAGGAAGTTGCTCAAAATTAAAGTTAAGAAAAATAACCTCAAAGTAGCACTAGGGAATCATATGGATCACTTGAAGTTGGTGGTGGAGAGAAGGTGTTAATATTGTATATCAAGGGTTAATGGAATTCAGACACCCTTTTGTATTTTATCATTGTATTTCAAGGGTTAACGGAATTCAGACACCCTTTTGTATTTTATCTTATTTGATATTAATAAAATATTTGTGGACCCATTTATTGGGCACAATATTTAAATCAAATTGTTGTTAATTTATAATATTAATTACCAGACCACTCCGACATCATAGATGATATGTAACTTCGTTGATTGCACTATATGATATTTGGTTATTATGTAGTTTTAAAATTCATATTTTTCATTCTTTAAATTTGTATCGTCTCTAGAGAGACAATAAAAATTGAAATTAGTATTGTCTCCAGAGAGACAAAATGTTAGTATTCGGTATTGTCTCTAAGGAGACGAAAATGATATTGTCTCTAGAGAGACGAAAATGATATTGTCTCTAGAGACAAAAATTATATTGTCTCTCAAGAGACAAAATATGTATCAATCATTATTGTCTCTTGAGAGATAATAATTAGAGACAATATTACTGAGACACTCGCTTTTAGAAAATAATAGAGACGATATACAAACCAAAGATGTGCATTGCATTTTTTCATAGAAGTACTTAACAACATCGCTTTTCCTTGTATTAATACGTCTTTAGTCACACATTATCCAAGTGATTATGGAGGGGTAAAATAGGTTTACGTAGGTTTATTAATATTTTTGTTTTAAAATGTGTGGTCAAACAATTCAACTAAACCTCATACATATATTCTTTAAAAACTATAATTTATGATGCCAGTTTTAAGAAAACAAATGGTTTAATAAAACAAGACCAAAATGTTGCTAATTGCTACCACAACTAAACCGACAATGTACAACCTAGTAGATACATATATATTATATAAGCTTATAACTACAAACAATGAAGAAGATACTATTTGTATGGTGTTAATATGGAGTAGGTGTATATGTTGTAGTAGTCTCATACATCATTCGTCTTGAACGTGTTTTGTGAGCCTCACAGAGTTGTGGTAAACGCATTCCCCGCACATCTTCACATTTTCATATGTGAGTAAGCTTGTTGAACAAAATGATCAAATATTTATGTTATAGAATATGGGTAGGGCATGGAACCTTTTTCAGCAACAAGATTGACATAGAGACCGACAATAATGGGACAACCTGTTTTGGAATTTCTCTTAACATAATTTAGAAGTGTTCAATGAGAATACGAAGAATGATCATCGTAGTGTTGCCTAGTTCTATGTAATATTTTCACCCAATGTGGGACTTTTTGTCATTGCTCTATCATCGATCTCTTCTATCACCGCCATGGTTTTCCAACTCCTCACTAGTCTAGTTCCTTAGTGGCTCTTCTATAAACTTGGTTCCACCATCGTCATCCTTACAACACACCTCTATAAAGGATTTACAAATCTATTTGACCTAGGTGTCCTCAACCTCTCTACTCCACCTCAACTACAATTTTCCATTATTTAGTTCACCAATCTACAGATAACGACTTTCACTTCTTCCAATGTTGACACTTGGTACTTGTTATATTGACATCACCATTGGTATTTTTAATTATAAATTGAAGCATTGAAATGTGTAATGTTATTCAATAACAAATCCAAGATGGATTATTAATTTCAGGACCTCCTAGCCAATGTATGGCCTTGTTGAATAGTGAACCCTTTCCATTTAGCTATCGCCAAGTGGTCCTACCACCGTGATTCCTTCACAAGCTACTCTTGATGAGACCAAATTAAGTCTCATCCATTGCACCAAATAACATTATTTTTCTCTTATAAAGTGGATTTAGATGTAGTATTAAGAACTATATAAATTATTTAAGATTAAATGTAGAATATATTTGATCTATCTTTGAAATTTCCATTGCAATCTGAATGTTTTCATTTCCTAATATTTCTTGTAAGTTGAATGCAATATTGTGTATGAGCAAGTCATTTGATCTCTTGAATGTATTATAGCAAGTGTAATACTCACATGGCTAAGAGCACATGAATCAAAAATATTGCAGCATTCATAAATTAAAGAGTGCACAAAAAATCAATTAGTGCACTAACGCAGACTTAGGCACATAGCTCTAATTGGCATGTTGGTGCAGACTCTAATTAGTGCACCGGCGCAAGAATCGCATAATCAACACAGAAATTGCTATAACTGAAATTTTAAAACTCCAAATGGAAATATGAGAGAGGTTTTTGTTCCTCTTATTTTTAGGAGGAAAAATATCTCTCTATTTTTACATAGAAATAATAGTTTTTAAGATATCAACATTTGAAGAAGAAGGTTTTTAAGCGCAGTACTAGCAGAACCAATAGAAAAATTGCTCTAACTAAAATTTAAGAACTTCAAATAGAAATCGAGAGATTTTTTTGTTCTTCTTATTGTTAGGAGGAAAATTTTCTCTCTATTTTTATAGAGCAATAATAGTTTTGAAGATATCATCATTTGAAGCAAAGAAGTTTTCAAGTGCATGACTTACACATGCAACATCAGATTCACTCTAGCCAAAGTTGAAGATCTCCAAATGAGAATCTGAGAGAGTTTTTGTTCCTCTTATTATTATGAGGAAAAATATATCTCCATTTTTACACAATAGAAATAATTGAGGAGATATCTTCATTTTAAGTTTTAGCAGAATAAGGTTTGAGAAAAGTAAAAATGATAAAAACACAGGGTCGATAAAATTACAATTTCTCCCTCATTTCTCAACAAAAATGAAAAATTTAAGATGTTCTAGAAATATTACAACAAGGATCACAAAACCCAGAGTGAGTTATAATATATTCTTCCAAATAAATTCATAGTAATGATCATAAAATTAGGGATGAGAATATGGCGACAACTGTCATGTTGAAAGATTCAATCATGCAAGAGCAAACTTGGAAAATGAAAATAAATAGTTAAGTGCACATGGAAGAGATGGTTCAATCTATAGTTGTAATATTTTATTAATTATCTTCCACATTTATCTCCTTGTCATATGGAAGAAGTAGTCAAGTGCAAGAGGAAGAAGTAGTTCAATCTAGAGTTGTAGTGTTTGATTAGATCTCTTCCATATTTGTCTCCTTGTCAAGTGGAAGAATAAGTAGTAAAATCTAGAGTTGTAGTATTTGATTAGATCTATTCCATATTTTTCTCTTTTTCAAGAGGAAGAAGAAGTAGTTGAATATATCTCTTCCATATTTGTCTCCTTGTCAAGAGGAAGAAGAAGTAGTTAAATATGAAGTTGTAGTGTTTGAATAAAATTTCTTCCACATTTATCTCATTGTAAAGTGGAAGATGTAGTCAAGTCTTGCCCAATATTATAGGTAGGTAGTTCTATAATCTTGGAGTATTAACCAAGGGATGAGTTATAAATATATCTCCAAAGCACTCAATGTAATAGTGGTATGAAATGGATGATTTTTGTAACATCATTTCTTATTAATAAAATCCACAGTTTCAATATTTTGGCAACAGCAGTTTCTTTTTAATTTTCTTAACCCAAATTTGAGGGAAGAGAAAGGGCCCACTCTTACCCAAGGAGGAGGATGATTTATTATTTTTTAGAATAGATATTTGTTGTTTTTTTTTGTTTGTTTAAATATACATTATGTATTTTCTTTTGCTTTGTTTGTGAAGCTTCACTTTTATTTGTTTATTGTCATTTGTTTGTTTTTAGTTATTCATTTCAGTTTGTTAGATTAGATTTACTTTCAGTTATTTATTTCAGTTCTTAGATTAAATTTCATTTTAGTTATTGAATTTTATTTCATGCATTTTCAATTATAGAGCAAAGAATTATAAGATCATTGTTTTCTTTAGCCCCTTTTGCAGATAGTCATGGACACTTTGCTTGGTTTTGAAATTCTTTATAATTAAATGGAGAGGACTACAACCACCCTCATCAGCTCTAACCAAGTAGATTGTTCTCTTCTATTTAGATTATTTCTACCATTACTTGTTTGAAATATGGATGCAGAAACATTATGGGTTTTGGTTGAGAGTGGTAAAAGCTATCGATAAGAATCATCAACACTAACACCACCCCGAATCACCCATTATTCTTTAAAATAACAAAACACGAATGAAGGTGGTGGTGGTGGATGCATCGCACATGAATCCATACAAGATGAATGTAGTGGTGATACATCTAGGCCAAACTACAAATGTCCTCATCAAAAATTGACGGGGTTATATTATATAGCCTCGCACGTATACAAAGAAGCATGCCACCTAGCATTCTCTTCAATAATTTCACAAAGAATGACCATCTTAGAATACAAGGGCGAGGAAGATACAATAATTCCATGCCACCATGACATGTCTTCCTCTATTTAATGACATGTCCATTGCACATAAACCGAGTACAAAGTTGTGAAGTTTTTGTGCAGGAAAAGTCCCCAAAGCTTTGACAAGGAAATGCTAATAACATCAACATTGGGACTAGCTAGTTTTCATCAATATTTGCATCATCATGTTCATCTCGCATCACCATATTCATCTTTGACGCTTGGTAAAAATTTCCAAGCCTTATCATTCATCCCAATTCTCCATAGGTACAATTATACATGTGCTTGGTTTTCTAGTTCAAAGCCTTGCATGCTTGGGAGCCACCTGTCTCGCAGCTTTATTCTCTCATGTCATAATAGCCACACTTGTTATGTGAAATGTGTGTGTGTATGTAAATACACACACACACACATAATTTGACATGTGTTTGAGGGTAATCTAAAGAGATTATATATACCATGAAAATTTTTGTATAGATGCTTCCATATCCAAGTTTGTATATATATAGCTACCGATATATGCATGTGGTTGATAAAAAAATTATAATATGTATATCCTAACAGATTATGATTTTTGGGTGCCCGAGATTATGCACGGTGACATAAAAGTATTTTTATGGAACACCCACAAACATATATGAATATACATACTGCAAGAATTTATCAAGATAAATATTCATATGTGATATGTATACATTACATATAGCATGTAAAAATCTACTAATTTATGCTTGTGGGTGTTTCAAAGAGATACTTGTATGTCACTTACATAATTTCCACCCTTGTTTCTCATAACCTTATAGGTCTAACTAAAAAGTTATATATATATATATATATATATATATATATATATATATATATATATATATATATATATATATATATATATATATATATATATATATATATATATATATATAAAATAATGAATTGAAAATAATGTATAATTTAGGAGATCTAGGCATGTGGGTATGTGTTAAAGCCTAAGATAGAAATATATAGATCTACATTTCATATCTCTGTCTTCCCCGAGAATTTACTTGACCGCTTATGTCTCTTACTGGATATGAAGGTAGAGTATAATTAAATGGATTACTTTTTGTTTTGGTCTATGTATCTATACTTATAGTAGATACATTATATATTATTGGACATAGTTAGATCTAGTCTTGTATAAAAATATGGATGAACCACTATGTCATGGATATATAGGTTGAGTTATAATGCGAAAATTGTGTATCTCATGACATATAGGGAAGTATGGTTGTAGTGGTTTTGGTGACTATTAGGACATGAGAGAACATACTACGAGATAAGCTTAGTTTAAAGACCTACATGTCGAACACCTTATGAGTTCATGTCTTCTCATCTCAGGCCTCCCGCATTTTGAATAACAACAGAGTCTGAGACCTCATGCATCCGGATGTAATTCAAACCATTCCACAAGGAATGTGTTAATGGTATGAGCCTTCACAGACCATCTACTGTTTTTCCTACATTTTCCATAGACGCACAATATTGCTTCCTAATTGTGTCATTCGCCATTGCAAAATGATTGCAGCTGAAAATTGTCCCCATCGTTTCCATAGTATGAAGATGCTACAAAAAGGGACTAGTTATTATTATAGGCTTTTGCAGGGTGAATTTGTTTTGAAGTGATGATCCTTACAAACATATAGATGTTGTTGTGCCCACGCCGCCACACTAAAATTAAACAAGCATATTAATCTTATTGAAATTACAACAAATATGATTTTATTTGTGTTCATGGTTCCATTGAATCAGTGTGGTTTTGATTGTATTCGATAATCGTGGAGCAAGTGTGAGGAGTATTCAAGGATTGAACTCGATAAATGCTCCTCTAGTTTTCTTATTCGTGTACTCGAGGATAATTTCCACCAATTCCAAAATATGAAGAAACAGAGGGTAATAAATGTGATGGCATTGAATGTTCATGCTTGCAATGTCAATCAATGTAATAAATGTGATGGTATCTCTTTTTTTTTTTTAAATGTTGAAGTCTCGGAATAACATCTTGATTTTTAGGCCAATCAGATTGAAGATAAATATTTTTTTGTAATTATTTGGTTAAAATATGTACAAATTTACTAAAATTTATTAATATGGGAATTGAGTATTTGTTTTATAAAAATAATATCACTTCCTAATTGGTTAAAAAGTAAAAAAATTAACAACTCGTTAAGTGAATGTGAAACCTATAGTTAAACCGCCTTCAATAAAGATTTTAGAAACATACTTCATATGTCTATAAAGGATTAGTATTTTAATTTATTAATATATGTTAGGTAATTTTTAGGTTAGGGTATAGGCTAAACATAGGTTTATCCTATTATTGAAATAAGATTTTATTGTGGCCTGTTCCATGTTTTGATTCAAATTAATTAAATTAACCCATGTTACAATTTTTTTCATACGCTTAATGAGAAAAATAAAAATCTATATTCTTAGAGGGTTGTCTCCATTTTGGGAGACCTTCCATTTACCTTCTATATTAATGTTTTTCCTACACATTTGAAACCTCGTATAAAATATTTCAAATTCATTTACACTTACTCACGTTGAGAGTGCCGGTGACAAATTTTTAAAATATTTCCATGTGGTTTTGAGAGGGATCATGTAGAAAAGTGTGAAATATTTTACTTTGAAGCCTATTTAAGTACCCCAGGGGTAATAACTACCCATTAAATACCCGCTCTTAATTTAAATAAAATTACAAACAACATTATAAACATTATGAAATAAATAAAAATAACATAGAGACACAAAGGGGTAAAAACCAACAAAAAGATAAATTTCCATTATATTAGAAACAATTACACAGTCCTAGTAATATCCCTTCCTCACTTCTCTACACACAAATTCACCAAGTGAATTATATTTACCGTGATCCATTTCACCATGTCATATAACTCATTTGATACTGCAGGTCATTAAATATTGTGTAACGGAGGTCACTTTTTACAAAGCACTCGATTTAATAAAATTAATTAACCATAAACAACATAGTTTATATTAAATAATTAAGAATATAAATAATTATTCCTAATTATTTAATAATAACCTAAGTTTTATAACGCAATTAATATTATGGACTAACAACTTGCATAAAATAAGTGGAAGGGTCACATTTTCCACTTAACTTTATGCAAAGGAGATAATATTAAGTTTTACATTATACTTGTGGTACATATTGTAGATATAATTGTTGGGGAGTATTTATAAATATGCACGAGTCACATGAACCTTGTGTTAAATCAAGAGTTAGTGTTATCGGTTTACATGCCCCAACAAGGAACCATTCATCTTATCATTAATAACATGAAGAGGCTTCACAAGGAGTTTAAGGGGATGAGTCTCAAATTTCTCCTTTCTCCTAACCAACATCTTAAGAATTCAGTAATGATAAATCAAAGTTAATTTCAATTTTTTTCCCACAAGTTAACCTCTTAATGGTGACTTTATAAACACACAATTTGACATTAGAAAAAAAAATGTATTTTCATCCGTAATCAATCCTCTAAGAGGTATTTAGATAAAAACATCTCCTATTTAAGTCACCATAAACCCTCCATTATACTTAAGAACTCGTATTAAAATCGTTTGTATAAAATTTGAGTCAGTATTCCCTTTGAGGTACAAATGTGAGGGAACCACCTCACCTTATGATTTGCTAAGTTTGTTTGATCACATTTCAAAGATGTAAAATTACATTTCCTAAATGCCCCTATGATCCCATACACTTACATTGTTTATCCCTTCCATTGAAGCTTAGTTTCTAAGACACCCATTTGAGAACATTGTTAAGACATTATGTTGTTCATGTCACAAAGTCGCACCATATCTTTAAACCATTGAAGTTAACACTCTTCTACATACATGGAAACCCTATATTTGATTCTTGTGGAAGAACACGATAATTAACTCCTATATCTCAAATACATCATCCTTTATTACTTTTTCCATTACCATCTTAACCTAACTACTTTATTGTATGACTCATACATGATTCAACATTACTTATTTATTTTCCATACTTAGGAGAATACCCTCCTTTAACTCATTTGTAACAATCATTACTTCACTTTTATCCCTAAGACTCACTAGGACTTGGTTAAATGTTCTCATACACACTAATGATTCACTCATACTCACTTTAACCCTCAAACACCTTTTTGCACTCCTTACCAAGCCATTGTTGCTCCTTACAAGTTTTAGAAATTTGAATATAGGAATGGAGAGAAATCCTATTATTTGAAACTTTGAGCCACTTGACCATCTTAGATTTCCTTTCTCCTAACTTAACATGTTCAACTCAAGTTCAAAACCATAAAATTTTACATTTGGTCATATTATTTATGATGCTCCCGCATCATACTCCCAAGTGGAGAGATCCTTCATGTACCTTGTTTGCATAACCGGGTATCTAGCGTAGTCTTCATTAGTTTGTCTTTTTCTTAGTCCTCCTTCTACATTCTCATTGTATTTTGTTTCCTTAAGACCTCCCGGTCCCGTAGTTTCACAAACATGGATGGAATCCTATATAATTTATTAATGTGAAATCAATCACTTATAATAGTGCAGGCTACAATATTTATACATATTGGATAGCCTGGATATAAACAAATATGGAGTTGCAACTATGCAACAACAAACTAAAATATAGTAGCTTCCAAAATACATTCGGGAAGCAAAAATGAATAATGACATAATTGTTATAACAACATAACAATTATACTCATGAATATAATAAGACAAATATGGTTAATAAAACCATATAACATTATACAACTAATTAATATAATGTAATAATGTTATAAAACTATATAACAATAATTAATTATACAATGCATAATTAATTATCCTAACATTCCCCTCCTTAAATTTTCATTTTCCGAGGGATGAGGAGAGGAACTCTCTCAACAACTCGAACTTTTCACACACAAATGAATTCATGGAGATATTTTTTCTTTGTTCACTGTTAGACTGACGTAATCAAGTCGTATATTGTGCTTCAACACATGCTCGTGTATGAAATGAACTTGTACCTTAATGTGTTTTGTTCTTTCATGAAAACCGGATTGTGAAAAAGTTTGAGAACACCTTCATTGTCAACATACATGGTGGTTAGTTTGTCATGTGGTATAATCATCCTAAATTTCTTGAGAATTTTCTTGGTATATTTCATCTAAGAAACAAATATGTGATTCTCTTTCTGCCATACTTCCAATCCAAGACAATAGTGCATTAGCCTAAGATCTGTCATGTCGAACGATTGATTAAGATCTTTCTTCGTTGCATTGATCATCCTCACTGAACTGTCAAGTGATGACTAGATTATTGACATAGACAATGACAATCACAATCTCCCCCCTTAATTTTTGAGGTAAATATTGGGATCGTATGGATTTCTAACAAATCCATGTTGTATGAGATACTCATCAATTTTGATGTACCATGCCAGGGTGCCTGTTTGAGGCCATACAGATATTTCCTGAGTATGCATACCTTTGCTTCTTGAAAAGGTACTACATATCCCTCAAGTTGAGTCGTAGAGTTCTTGTAAATATCCATTTAGGAAGGCACTTTTACGTCCATCGATGGAATTTCCAACCAAACTGTGTAGCTAGAGAAAATATCATCCTGATCATTTTGATCTTAGTTGTGGGAGAAAATGTCTCCTCGTAGTCAATGCATTATTTTTGGGCATACCCTCTTACAAGTATTTCTTTATACTTGTCAACAATCCCATTTGATTTAAAAAATTTTTTGAATATCCATATGTATCCAATGGGTTTCTTCCTGGTGGAATATCAAAAAGATTCCTACTATAGAGGGATCACCAGACTCAATAACTCTACTCATTAAAGAAAAGTTTAATTCTTCTATTGCTTTACAAATGTAGTCGGTGGTCTAGGGGTGGATGTATCTGGTGGATCATCCATTATTTCATCTTATAACATGGTAGTACACCACTTAGGCATACGTTGAACTGTTCCCATGGGTCATGGTTCTATCGATCATTAACATCATCTCCATCATCACTTTTGTCATCTGTGGGAACATTATCTTCGCCTCTTAAAACTCGTGAAGAATCTACATCATGCGAGTTTGGAGGAGACTCTACTTCATTATTTTCAAAAAATCAACATCTTTACTTGGTGTAGACTTTTCTCGGTCTTTGGATCCATCAATCTATACCCAAGAGTCTCTTCACTGTACCCAATGAAGATGAGTTTCTGTGACTTCATGTCCAATTTATTTATGTTCTTCTTGGGTATGTGCATACTTTATTTGCACCCAAATACTCTAAGGTGTGCAATAGATGGTTTCCTCTTTGACCATGATTCTTGTGGTGTTACTCCTTCAAGAGAAACTGTGGAACTCGTTAAAAAAATAAAATGTCATCTTTGTTGTTTCTTGACAGAATGTCTTTGTGAGTCCGAGTCATCGATCATACATCGCACCATTTCCATGATAGTACAATTTCTTCTCTCAACAACCCCATTCTGTTGTGGTGTGTGTGGAGGAGGCATTTGTTGACGAATCTCGTGAGCTTGTAGGTAGTCTTTGAACTCATTACTAGTGAATTACCCCCCTCAATCTGAGTGGAGAGTTCTGATGTGACGACCAGTTTCATTCTTAACAGCTAATTTGAACTTCTTGAAGGTTTCAAAAGCTTCACTTTTCTTGCGAAGACAAAACAATCCACATTTTTCTTGAATAGTCATCAACACAAAGCATGAAGTACTGAAATACAGAATGAATTGGTTGCATCTCGACCGCAAAGATCGGTATGAACTAGATCAAGCTTACCATGAGCTTGATATTTACTCTTTTAGAATGAAGATCTGTGTTTTTTTCCTGCTAGGAAGTGAGGACACTTTTCTGTATCCTTTTGAAGAGATGATAACCCATGTACCATATTACACTAGCGAAGTGTCTCGAGATACTTGAAACTAATATGACCAAGTCTCTGATGCCACAACTGTGCAGAGGTAGAGTTCTTAGCCACAAGTGCCTGATCATCTATGTGGAAAAAATCAAGTTGGAACATACATCCCACATTGGAGGCTTTTGCAACTATTTTTGAGCCTCGTGATTTGTCTCGAATTAAACACGTTTTCTTTCCGGAATGACTATCAAAGTCAATTTTTAAGTTGTGATCTAGGAGTTTACTGACTAAAGCATATTTTTAGTCAACCCAGGGACATATAAGACATCTGATAGTCTACAATTGCGTGAACCAAGGGGTAGATAAATGTTCCCAATCCCTTGAATTGTATATGAAGAATCATCACCCAACGAAACATGGTTTTTCGAAGGCATGTCCCTCATTGAAGTAAACCAGTCTCTGTGGCTGGTCATGTGTCGAGTGCATCCTAATCAACATACCAGACATCACTAGATGACATGGAAGGTTCACTTGATTGAGCAAAGCAAAGTACAAGAAGTCTTCATTTTCTCGAATGTTCTTGTTATTCAACAATATTTCCTTGCTTGATGGGGTATTATTTTCCGCCCCTTTTTCTACCCTTGATTATAGTTTGTATGTCCCTTGTGAGATTTTTTCCTATTGAGGTCCATTATTACTTGATGAACCTTTTTGTATGTATTATACCAACAATCTTTCAACACATGTCATCTTTTACAGATTGGACATTTCTTCTTTTGTTGTTTGTCCCCTTAATGTTGATACCGATTATGATTTGGGACTTTTGATAGGAATTAGGTTTTACTTTACCTTTTCCTTTTCATTTTTAATGAGAAGAAAGTGCTTGCTCCTCTTCATCATCCTTGTTATGCATGGTGTCCTCTTGTTGTAGTATGTTTACCAGCTTGTCAAAACTAATTGTCGTATCTGACACATTTAGTGTTGTTACAAAAATGTGGTAAGAAAAGGGGAGTTCTCTCAAAACAATGGGAATGAGAGCATCATCTATGACCGCTTCTCCTGTGGATAGAAGTGAAGCCCTCAACTCGTAACACTTCTTAAGAAAGATTTGATTTTCTCATTCTACTTGAACTTCAGTGTGTGTGTAGTGACTTTGCAAATTCAAAGATTTAAATTCTTTTTTTTGCCTTGTATACTATTCTTAGCTTGTCCCATGCTTCTTTGGCTGTTTTGGAATCTTGAATGTGGGGTTGTACATCATCAGACACTCCAAACAAGATGATGAGTTTGGCCTTCTGATCTACTTTATAAACTCACTTGTCATTGTTGTGTTGTATTAGTTGTTAAACTCGCCGAGTACAAGTCACAACAAGCCAAATCTCTTCAAACTCAAGTTGTGTATTGATTTTTGTCTTCCATGCAACATAGTTGTTTCCTCTTAGTAGTTGTAAATCTGGAAGAAAACATTTCGGGCATTGGTGTCCATATTGCAGTAAATCACTAACAGGTTAGGCTCTTATCACTCTAGGTATAAGGTATCCCAATCTATATACCATATGTTTGATATATTTAACCTTTCTCTATATGTGCCCTTCCAATATACCCGACGGTATGTGGAAGAAACTCTCCCTTTCTATATACCTAGCGTAATGCAGACGTGAAAGAGGCATTTATGTATGTGAAAGAATTCAATATGTGGTACCAAGACAATATTGAAAGGGGTCTGTAAGGCGATTATTAACACCGGCTCAAAGAAATATCCTCATATGCACGCCTAACTTTTCTATATACTCGGATAATTTCTCGATCTGGATTTATGTCTTGCAATCGTTCTCACGAAGGATGGGATGGCTCATAGTGTGTGCACTGTGACCTTATTACTCCCCGTCAATTTAAAGGTTTGATGCCTAGACAATGTTTTTGTAGCTATATTAGGCATTGATTGCAGTAGTAGTCACGATGAATTTACTCGTAAGTGCTTCTCAGAGGCATTGTATATAACAAATGCTGCGAATGAGATCTAGGATCTCGTGAGTGTTTTTAAACCAAATTTTATTATTTTTGAGTACAATATTCTGCCAGTTTCTAAGTAGTTACAAAGTTTGTGGTTGACTATGACAACTTGCAAATTAGTACAATATACTGAAGCATATAATTACATTCAAAAAAATTTGAAAAATTGAATGGCAAGCAATATTTTTTTTGTTTTGCGGGCCCCGTGGCCTTCAAGCCCAAATCGACCTCTGTGAAAAAAACCATAAATTTTTTTCTTAAAATGGAGTTTTCAAAGACTTCTCCCTTTTGTGAATGTTGTCCGGAATAAAAAAATAGTCCTATTAGGAGAAAGAACAAAGTGCCCTATATTAGGTTTTTATCACTAAAATTTGGTGGCTTGTTTAGTTGTAACTGAGGCTTTGGCAGAGTTTTATGCCTCTATAATTGGCGGTCTATGCTAAAACAACCGATAAGTGCAATAGTTATAAAATTCTTAGCTTTGGGGTGGGAGTTGAACCCCAAACGTCCCACTCCCAATGCTTTCACACCAACCAACTAAGTGCTCAAAGTGCATATGCAATGCAATGAAGTAAATTAAATTTAATGAATATGTAAAATATGCTAACCTTTGAAATAGCTTGATGTGGCGCTTGATTGGGAGTCGGAAATTTTAGGGATTTCATGAAAAAGGGATCTGATATCCTTTTCTTGTTTTCCTCTACCGGTTTATTGATTTTCACTCACTATTTGTGATCAACCTCTTTATTGGCCACTTGATTTGTTTCAGCACCTCTGTTTTATTTGTTCACTTCTATTTTTCACCATTTTTTTCGAGGGTGTATAGCTTTTTGCAGTCGCAGGTTGTTGGAGCAAGATTTTTGAATAAAACTTAGCCACTTCAATGCAAAGTGGATGGCGACGTGGGCTTGACCCATATGGTTGAACCAAGGGCTTGGCACAGGGGGTCAACTAAGTTACAAATCTCGGTGGTGTGGAGCCACCCTTCTATCTATCCAACACGCTAAAGAAAAAATGCTCGGTCATGAAAACAATGGTCCGTTAGTGGATTCAATTTACCAATGCAATGTAAGGTATGGGTCCTTATGCAAGCATCTCGGTCAGTTAATGAATAGACAACTCAATCACAACTTATATTTTGAATAATAACATGTCTATGAGCTTGATCAAATCAACTAAACACAACTTGATATGTAGATAACATTTATAACACACGTCGGTGGCTCGATCTAAATGTCGTGCGTGAGCTCTGCTTGCTTGATGCACCACTTAGACGTTCAACTCGCCTAATGCATTATACTTAAGAGAAGCCCTATTTACAACCTTGAAATACCACAGCTTGCTATGGAAGGTGACACGACCAAAGGAAAATAGCTCGGTCAAGGTCTGTGTTCACTGCACAATGCAAATTGATTCCTCCAAATATAGCAGATTGCTCAATTTAGCTATGAATAAATGCTCCTCTAATATTAGAGGTAAAACCCATGTATGGGGTATTTAAAAATAAATTCTATTCCTACAGCAAATTTTTCCCAAGTGCGGGGTGCACCAAAGGCAAAAAAATTGCATTCTAAACACTTGGAATGAATAGGAGGTTGTGGGGATGCAGGATGGGGTGGGAAGTTGCAAGAGGCTGCACAAGCTCTCAATTGCTGCAAATGCTTCTCCAATATCCTCTATCTCTTCTACTCTCTCTTTCCACACCTTCTCTGCTCACTGTGTCCGGATTCTCGCTCTGGTACCAAATGTAGTTTCACAAACAGGATAAAGCATGTATAATTTATCAATATGAAATCAATCACTTAAAGTACTACAAACTATAATATTTATACATATTGGATAGCCTGGATACAAACAAATATGGAGTTGCAACTATGCAACAACAAACTAAAATATAGTAGCTTCCAAAATACATCTAGGAAGCACAAATGAATAATGACATAATTGTTATAACAACATAACAATTATACCCGTGAATATAATAAGACAAATATGGTTAATAAAACCATATAACATTATACAACTAATTAATATAATGTAATAATGTTATAAAACTATATAACAATAATTAATTATACAATGCATAATTAATTATCCTAACATGTCCCATATGGTGTTCCTTTGTCTTGAATTTTCCTTGACATTTCTTCCTTGCTCCTTGCATTCCATCTTTATCTTCATCATTCTCATGCTTCTATCTCTTGTACCTGCAAAAAAAAACATATCAACAAAAAAATACATATCCTCCTTCATCTTTTTCCATCATCTTTATCCTTGTATAGGTCATATCCATCATGTAACCATCACTTTATATGTCTTTTTCTTCATTTTCTTGACTCCTTGTTTTCTTGCCTTAATCCTTTAATACTTAATGTTGCTCCTCCTCCTCCCTTAGACTGATTTGTGTCTTTTCTTCACATGCTTTCACTCCATATATGGCATATTCTAACACTGTTATTTCCTTTTGCAGTTGCTCAAGACTCTCATAAACAAATGCATTGTCTTCTTTACTAGCCATTTGTGGTTCTTGGTCCATTGTCTTCTTGTCCTTATCTTCATCATTCATCTCATGATTCAATGCTCCTAACTCGCCACTTGCTTGTTCAATTTTCATACCCACATTCACACAATTTCAAATAATGTTAGAATCAAAATTTTGAGGCTTTGATGCCTCTATAAGCTCTTCTTTCCATGTCACCTCTTCATCTTGTTTTTCTTTAAGCTCTTTTCCTTCTACCACTACATGAACTCTATAATCAGCATGTTTACCTTCCTTAAGAGAAATAAAAATGCTTTTATTACCTCATCATCTTCATTCTTGTCCTTTATGAGCACCAATTCCTTGATCACCTCTCTTTCTTTTGCCTTTATCCTCTTTTTGCCTCTTTTTGTCTTCTTTCTTATTGTTTGATCATTTTATTCATTTGTATTCTTTTTCTTTTTTCCACAAGCAACCTAATTGGCCATTTGGCTTTCTTTTTCAATACAAACTCAATCCTCATTTCTAAACCTTGATCTTGTTCCTTAAAGAGTACCATAAACTACTCTACATCTTGCTTAAGCCTTGGAATCTCTTTTTGCATCCATAACTCTCTTTTCTTCATCCTTTCTTATTTTATTTTCCTTTTGTTCTCTTTTCATGTGGCTAATCATTTTGACCAACTCTATCACCAACTCTTCTCTATTCATATCTTTTTTTCCTTCTTCTTCTCACTCACTTTCCTCTCCCGTCTCAAGATAGTTCTCTTCGTGTTTCTCTCTCTACCCTCACCTAGGATCAGAACCTAATCTTCCGTGTCTACTCGCCCTCTTTTCACTTCACTTCTTCTCTTAACTTGTCACTTCATTCACACACTCACAATTTCACTTGTTAGCCACAAAAACATTCAAATTTCAATAATCAAAACAGCTTCAATAAGAGCTCAAGATTTGATACCACATAATGCAGAGAACAAAAATATCATGCATTTAATCGACTATCAAGAGGATTCAAACAAAACTTCTCACAATCTTTGCATAAGGAGGATCTTTTATAGGTCTAAATGGCTAAAATCATCAAAATTGGCTCAATTTTGTCTAATCTACCAAATACCTCTCAAAATGGCCTTACCAAGTATTTAACTCTCTTCACTTTGCATATTCAATTCATTCTACTACTAATACAACCATCAATCTCACCTAATTCTATGCAACTCTCCTTTTCCTATTAGCCTTATTATCCTTGCCAACTTCTCTCTCCTCAACTCCCCGTCTAAGCATGAAATCTTTGGTCTTTTAGCTTCTTAACTCCTCGAAACCATTTCCCCATTTTCCTAAAGTCACAACTTTGTTAGATCCAATGAATTAATGCATCCACAACCTCAAAACTCCACATTACTCTTCCTTCCACAAATTGTCCCTATAAGTCTCTAAGACCATGTTACTTGGTTCATTAAAGAAAACAAACTTCTAGCACTACCCATAAGGAGTTATCACATTCTATAGTAAGATTTCCATTCCTATGACATGTTTTCAAGGTCTTATGGCTTAACTCAAAGATATGACTCTTTGAGCTCTCCTTTTGCATTTTGTTTCCAAACCCTCACTAGGTCATTATTCACCTACATTCATGCACAATTTCATTTTTAGGAAGTTTCAAGGCCTACACCCATGGTTTCTAGACACTCATTATTTCATTAACATTACCCTAAAGTTTCAAACCTTAACTCAGGGAGGTAGAGGTGACTTTCTTTGTAAATGTGCTCCAAGGATTAGACTTTGGACTATATCTTTCTTCCTCTTTCTAAACCTGTCATAGACCATTCACAATATAACCTTGGAAGAACCAAAATTCCTCTTGAATCTTGCAAGGGACTCACTTACCATTAAATACAACAATATTTACATAAAGATCGACAACAATGGGACAACTGTTTTGGCATTTCTCTTAACATAATTTAGATGTGAAATGAGAATACGAAGAAAGATCATTGGTAGTGTTTTCTAGTTCTATGTAGTATTTTCCACCACTTTGTGGGCTTTATTGCTACGATCTCCATAAGAGATCTTATGTCACTGTCATGGTTTTCCAACTCCTCACTAGTCTGGTTCCTTAGTGGCTCTTCTATAGACTTGGCTGCACCATCATCGGCCTTGCAATGTGACCTCTACAAAAGATTTGCACATCTATCTGACCTAGGTGTCCTCAACCTCTCTACTCCACCTCAACTACAACTATCCATTGTTCAATTCACTAATCCACAGATAATGACTCTCACTTCTTCCAATGTTGAAAACTTAGCACTTGTTATATTGACATCACCATTGACATTTTGTAATTATAAATTGAAGCATTGGAAATGTGTAATGCTATTCAATAGTAAATCCAAAATGGCTTATTGATTTCAGCACCTCCTAGCCGACGTATGGCCTTGTTGAATAGCGAACCCTTTCCATTTAGTTGTCGCCAACTGGGACTACCACCATGATTCCTTCACGTTTCTCTCACCACGTAGATTGTTGTCTGCCATTTGGTGGCCACGAATCTTTCAAATATCATGCCTACCATTACTTGTTTGAAATATGAATGTAAAAACATTTCAGGTTTTGGTTGAGAGTGGGAAAATCTATTTGGTAAGAATCATCAATGCTAATGCTACCCTGAATCACCCATTATTCTTCAAAATAGCAAAGCACAGAATGAAGGTGGTGGCGGTGGATGCGTCGTACACGAAGCCGTACAAGATGAATGTAGTGGTGATACATCTAGGCCAGACTACAGATGTCCTTATCAAAGATAGAACATCATCGAGGTTATATTACATGGCCTCGCGCGTATACAATAGCCTGCCACCTGACATCCCCTTTAATAATTCCAAAGTAACAACCACCTTATAATACAAGGGAAAGTAAAGCTACAATAATTCCATGCCGACCATGTCTCATCTTCTTGTGTTTAACGATTCACCCGTTGCTCATGAATTGAGTACAAAGTTGTGAAGTTTGCGTGCAGGAAAATTCCCCTAAAGCTTTGAAGAGGAAATGCTAATCATATCCGGATTGGGATTGGTTAGTTTTCATTATAAATAGCTGCATCCCCATCTTCATCTTCAGCGTCTTGGTCAATAATTTCCATGTCTTGTCGTTCGTCCCAATTCTTCATAGGAGTGCAATTATATCTGTGCTTGGTTGTTTAGTTCAAAGCCTTGCATGTCCGGGAGCCACCTGTCTCACAGTATGTTCTCTCATGTCCTAATAGTCATTCAAAGTTCAGTGTAATCTAAAGAGATTATATATAGTCAGTATGTTCTCTCATGTCCTAATAGCCACACTTGTTATGCGAAATGTATGTGTGTATATATATAATTTGACATGTGATTGAGGGTAATCTAAAGAGATTATATATATACCATGTGAATGTTTGTATATATGCTTCCATATCCAAGTTTGTATATATATAGCTATCGATATATATTTGTGGTTAATAAAAGAGATTATAATATGTATATCCCAACATATTATTCTTTTGGAAGCCCAATATTATGCACAGTAACATTAAAGTATTATTATGGAACACCCACAAGCATATATCTATATATTTGTTTTTGGAATATACATATGCGCAAGAATTTATCAGTATAAATATTAATATGTGATATGTATACATTACATATATCAAAGACAAATCTACTGGTATATGCTTGTGGGTGTTTCAAAGAGATACTTCTATGTCGGCTTACATAATTGCCACCTTGTTTCTCATAAGCTTATAAACCTAGCTAAAAAATAGTTATATATATTTAATAATGAATTGAAAATAGTGTATAATTTAGGGATATATAGGCATGTCGGTATGTGTTAACCTTTAAATTTACCTTAATGGGAAGGTGTTGTTATAAAATTGTCAAAATTTCTTAATTCTTCTTACATGAATGTATTTTTAAATTTCAAGTTTTCTCGAACTCTAAAGTCCTGAAATTTCGATTTCGTGTTTCGGGGATTTTTCGAGTTTTAGAGTTTTGTTGATTGCGAAATAAAATTTTGATTTAGAGTTTCGAACTCCGAAAGTCTAAAAGTCTAAAATTTCAAACTTTTCAAACATTCAAGTTTCAAAATCCTCTTTAGCATTTTTTTATATTTTCGTTTGAATTCAAAATTGTGAACTCCAAAGTCTCAAGTTTAAAAATTTTGGAACTTTTGAGTTTCGGGATTTAAGGTTTCGAGTCTCATGTTGTTCTTGTGGTTAATTTCGCTTTGAGTTCCAAAGTCCAAAACTCCAAAGTTTCAAAATTTTGGAACTTCGGACTTTCGTGGTTTTGCATTACATTGAATGATCACACTTCATTTTGGAGTTTAGGGGTTGCAATTTCGACCTTCCACAAACATTTAATTTCCAACTACCCTCACACGTGTTGGATTCCGAGCATTAATTCTAGGGTTTCCTATATAAATTTAAATTTTTACCTGTCATTTTCACTTGGCTTTTGCTTTGACACTTTGTGTTTACTCGCACCATTTGTACTTTCAAGGCATCGTTTTCAAGGTAAAATTTTTAAGTTATTTCTTTTTGGTTATGATTGATCGAGGTTTTGTTTGTTTGTTTTTCCTTTTTATTTGTTCTTCTTTTCTTACTTGACATGGAAACCCTTACCATCTCATCGTTCTTCCTTTAACCATGTCATATGTTTCTTTTCTTAATACTGCAAACTTCAATTCATGCAGGCATATAGTTTTATCAATTCCAAGAATTATGTAAAACTTTCCTTTAATTTTCGTTATGTGCATTTTAGGTTTTTTGGAGGTCATAGTTTCGGGTTTTCAAGGTCGTAGTTTTGGGTTTTTGAGGTCGTAGTTTTAGGTTTTCATAGGTTGTAGTTTCGGGCTTTCTGTAGTCGTGGTTTCGAGATTCACTTTTCGTGGTTTCAAGACTATGAGGAGTTCAAGATTTTGAAGGTTTGTAGAGTTTAATCCTTTTCGTATTTGCCATTTTGGACTTTCGTTTCAGATTTCGAACCTTTACGGTTTCTTACAAATTTTCAAAGACTATTCGATTCTAAATTCTGAATTAATGTCAACTTCCTCATCAAAGGGAAAGGGAAAGATGAAGTACACATTTTTAGGAGTTGCTCCTCACTCATGCCTATCTTCAGATTTGGGAAATATTAGAGATACTAACCTTGGACAAATAGATTTTCCATATTTCGGGAAAGATTAAAAGCTCCTAATAAGAAACCTTGATACAATCCATATTCAATCATGGGAATGGTCTTGCTTTGTATGTTTTCCTTCATCCATGCATTGTCTTGGGTTTTTCTTAGCTGCAACAACCCATTTTGATAAGGATTCTGAATTGGTAAAAGATGATGAAGGTAAGGTCATAATCAAGCTGGACAGAGATTTCTTTGAGGATTTATTTAAACTTCCATATGTTGAATGATATGAAAAAATTTCCCCAGAATCCATCATGGAACATTGGGATAAAGAAACTGAACTATGTACAAAGGTCATAATGAAGAGTTATTTGGCCAAAAGTGTTTTTCAAGCTTCCTAAAACATTGTTTCGCTTAGAATTCATACAGAAGTAATTGATCTTATTGTATTGTTGAGTCAAATTTTGGGTCTTGCTTCCATGAAGGATTTTTAGGAATGGATGTTCCTACACATTGCTACTATCAAGAATAATAAGTAATTCATACGATTGGGGGACATATGAGCAACTCAATTTTTTTAGTTGATCAATGTTTTGACATCTAAAAAATTCTTCATGAATTCCTTCCTCGTTTATGTTGCCACAAGTTCCATGGGGGAATTCAATGGTTTGAACACAAAAAGTGTCAAAAGTGTGTCATAAATTTATCACTTTTATCCTCAAGTTACAATGGAAGAAGGCAACAAACATTTTCATAGAGTCAATGATGCCTTTTTTGCTATCCTCCTTTATCGTTTTGATAAAGATTTGTATAATTGGAAGATTTCGATGAATATTTTAAAGAGGTATGGGAATGGGGAGCCATTTATCTTTAGTTCCCAACATTTACATACATCAAGATTTCCAGTTTTCTTGGGTGCCCCAAACAAGTTACCAAGATGTCCTACTAACAAATGGGTTTTATTAGAATTGGTTCGACAATTGTTGGATTATCACAAAATTCAAAACAAACAACATAAGGTAGGAGTTTAATTTCCTATTTCAATAGGAATGTATACAAGTGCCAATATTTATAAGGTGAAGAATGTGGATGGAGAAATGTCGGAAGTTACTTTGCAAACTTTCCATCCCAAAACCAACTTTGATTACTGGGGTAAGTTCAGTGAAACAAGGTTGGCCAGTTCTCACGTGCCTTAGCTAGAGGATATTTGGATTCATTGTCGGGATGAGGTTATCATCAGGAAATGAGAATATGAAAGGTTGACTTTGAATGAGGTTAGAAAATTCAGTATTATGGATATTCCGGAAGGGATGGAGGACGATGATGAAGTATTGGATCCAATGTACAAGAAAAATAATGTTTCTAGTCAACCTTTTCCATGGATAGATTGGTCCAAGGAAGAACTTTGTAATAATAAGGCAAGGTAGGGCCCATTACTCAAAGGACATAATATTGGTTGGTTACCTTGGGAATTTCACCCAAAGGGATATATAAATCTATAAGAATAGAATCCCAACCAACACTGAGCCTTCCTACACCCACAAAAGGTAAAAGGTCTACTTAAAAGGTCAATATAATTCCAAGGAAGATCTCATTTGTTCTTGGGATTTCATCTCTTCCAAAAGTTTCCATTGCCATGGTTGTGTCCTCTATAATACAAGTAACCGAAGTTGTCGAAGTTAGTGATTCTATAGTTGTGTCACAAGATTTTCCACCCCCTTCTTCATTACCACTATCATTATCTTCAACTCCACTTTCCCAAATAGCATCCACTACTCCTTTACTCATCCCTACTTTTCCATCTCCATCCATGGCCCAAGTATTTTCATCCCTTCTTGTCCTCTCGGGGGAAATTATTGGGTTTCAGTTTCCACTCCATTGTCTCAAAGAACTTTCATTCCCTTCCATTTCAACTTCTAGTCTCATTGCATCTGCTCCTAAGGCTATTCTCACTTCCACCCCTTCTATCATTACCACCTCCATTTCATTGCTAACTGATATTACCAGTGCTATTGTTTTATCTAGTGATCCAGGTGTTGAATCAACCATGCCACTTTTATCTATGTCCACTATACCTGAATGGCTATATCACCAAACCCCAAAGTAGAAGAAGAAGGTGCCTCTTGTAGACATGATAGATCTAAGTGTGTTGGAACATACTCAAGAGACAAGCCAAACAGAAAAATATCATCTATATTTTATCGATAAAATGATCAGAGAAAGGGTCATGGAAATAGCTACCTCCGTTGAGGGTAAGACCAAAGAAACTATTACAAGAGTACATTATCGGATCTCAAGGTTTTCACTAGGGAAGGCAACACATGAAGGTGTCAAACAAGATGTTCAAGTGGTCCTTGGAATTTTTTTGAGACGTATGATAAGGATAAATCTTCCAAAGATGAATTGAAGTCAAAGGTTGAATAGCTCACTCGCTATATTAAGGAAAGTAACACAACCAACTCCAACTACTGATCCTTCAACTACAACTCTAACAATTTCTTCAGTTTGGATGATATTTCATATCATAAAATTGAGAAGATAGGTCAGAAGGAAGATCAATGGATGGATGGATAGAACATTTGATTTAAGAAGCTAATCCTTTGGTCAAAACAGGTTGTTGAATTGTATAATGATTTACAAACTGAGAGGACTTCTATTCGTAGGATAGATGAAATTCTCTCTGAGGATAACAATAATTTGAATCTAAATTTAACTACATGGAGTGAGATTAGAGATGTGGAGCCATATTTACTCCTTTAAGGATTAATTGATGATGTATATAAATTGTTTGAGTTTCAAAAGGCTATGGAATTTAGATCCCAAGTGTTACAGGATTTGATTAAGAAATTGGATGATAAACGTGTGGAAATAATGGATGGTCTAAATGATATTTTGGAAGAGTTTGATAATATCAATTGCAAGTTTTTCAATGAGAATATTGATGCTCTTCCAGTGGACCAAATTAAATCAAATTTCAAATATTTGTAACGAAATATGATGAAATAACTAAATTTTTTAATATCAATTCAATTGATAGGTTGGTCTCATGCCATAATTTTATAAGTCAGCTAAAGAAAGTGGTGAATAAGTTGAAAAGGTTTCCATATAAATTTGCAAGGGATATTGATACAACAGATGTGGGAATCATTATGCTTGCAGACCGGAGGAAGGAGGTACAAGGAATATTCAAACGTTTCATTGACTACAAACACCAAATGGCTATGTGGGAAGAAGACGATAAAAGGAAAATGGAACAAGAGAAAGATGATGCAGTCCAAGCTACGCAAGGAAACCATGATTGGGATTGTTTCAAGCTCTAAATCACCAAAGTTGTAGGATTGACTTAGCCAAACATTTGTAAAAACTTTACTATTTTTATGGGAGCCTATTCCCTTGAACTTATTATACTTTATTTTTAGTAATTTATTAGTTAAGGTTCAACTGTAATGGCTCAACCTTTGGAACTTATAAATAGTTTAAAATGCATTAATTTTAGGGAGAGATAGATCATTTTGAAAAAATTACTCTTCAAGCTTGGAAGAGTGTTTCATATACTTTGAGCCTTTCAGGTTATATTCTAAACAATATTTTACCATGAAAAATCTTCTTTATTGTGTTAATCATTGATCAATTTATAACTTTTTAATGTTTAATTCCTTGATGTGATTGGTTGATATTCCTTTATCCCGCTTATCTTGTTTCAATTCATGGAAAAGTGATATAGTTACTTTGATATCGATTGTGGAAAAGCTATTTCATTACTGTTATAACATTGCATTATTATTTATAGTCATGGATAGAGGAAGATTGAAAGACACGTGCATATTATATATTGTTGTGAGGAGTTGATTATGCATTTAAGTGGGTCTATTTGTTTAATATACTTGGTGCATCACCTTATTCATTTTTTTATCTATGAATTTAAATCCATCATTTGAGTAGATTATAATTATTTTGAATGTTTTAGCCTTGCATATTGATCTTAAATCAAGTGCTCCAAGTTTCAAAGGAAGCTGCCTTATCCGGAGGTTCATCCCAAGGTGAAAAGGTCCCACACCTTGGGGATGTTCCAATGTTGCACGGGATCACTCAAAGATTCAATGAGTGCATGATCCACATGAAAATAGTATGTGTTAAATCCTAAGATAGAATTATATAGATCTAGATTTCATATCTCTATCTTCCCCTAAGAATTTACTTGACCACTTATGTCTCTAACTAGATATGAAGGTAGAACATACTTATGAATTACTTTGTGTTTTGGTCTATGTATGTATACTTATAGTAGATACATTATATATGATTGGATAGAGGTAAATCTATTCCTATATGAAAAGATGGATGAACCAATGTGTCATGGATATTTAGGTTGAGTTATAGTATGGCGCTTGTGTATCTCGTGACATATAGGGGAAATATGGTTGCGGTGGTTTTTGATCGACTATCGGGACATGAGAGAACCGACTACGAGATAAGCTTAGTTCACAAACCCACATGTCAAATACCTTCTAAATTCATGTCTTCTCATCTCAGAATCCCATATTTTTAATTAAAAAAAATTCTCGAGACACAGCGCAATTGGATGGAATGAAAACCATTCCATAAGGAATGTGTTAATGGTGTGAGCCTCCATAGACCATCAACTATTTTTTCTACATTTTCCATAGATGCTCAATATTACTTCCTAATTGTGTCATTCACCATTACAAAATGATTTCTGGCTGAAAAATACCCCCATCGTTTCCAGAGTACCTACGATGCTACTAAAAAATGGATTGGTTATGATTACATGATTTTGTAGGGTGAATTTGTTTTGAAGTGATGATACTTACAGACATATGGAGGTTGTTGTTCCCACACCTACCACACTAAAATTAACCAAGCATATTAAACTTATTGAAATTACAACAAATATGATTTTATCTACATTCATGGTTCCTTGAATCAATTGGTTTTGATTGTATTCAATAATCATGGAGCAAGTGTGAGGAGTATTCAAGGGTTATACTTGATAAATGCTCCTCTAGTTTTCTTATTCACGTATTTAGATGATAATCTCCACCGATTCCAAAATATGAAGAAACAGAGGATAATAAATGTGATGACATTAAATTCTCGCGCATGATAATGTCACATTCTAATAAATGAGATGGCGTCATTTTTTTCTTGAAAATGCTGAAGTTTGGAATAACATCCTGATTTTTAGGCTAATCATATTGAAGATAAATAATTTTTGTAATTACTTGGTTAAAATATTTACAAATTTTCTAAAATTTATTAATATGGGAATTGAATATTTGTTTTCTAAAAATAATAACACTTCCGATTGGTTAAAAAGTACAAAAATTAACAACTCGTTAAGTGAATGTGAAACCTATGGTTTAACTACCTTCGACAATACTAAAAACATACTTCATATGTCTATAAAGGATTAATATTTTAATTTATTAATATATGTTAGGTAAGTTTTAGGCTAGGGTATAGGATAAACATAAGTTTATACTACTATTGAAATAATATTTCACTTGTGGCCTCGCTCCATGTTTTGACTCAAATTAATTAAATTAACCCATGTTACAAATTTTCATATGGTCAATGAGAAAAATAAAAATCTATATTCTTGGAGGGTTGTCTCCATTTTGGGAGACCTTCCATTTACCTTATATATTAATTTTTTCTGCACATTTGAAATCGTATAAAATATTTCAAATTCATTTACACTTACCTACGTTGGAGAGTGCCCTGGTGAATTTTTTTGAAAATATTTCCACGTGGTTTTGAGATGGGTCTTGTAGAAAAGTGTGAAATATTTTAATGAATCCTATTTAAGTACCCCATGGGTTATAATTACCCATTAAGTACCCGCTCTTAATTTAAATAAGATCGCAAAAAAAAATTATAAACATTATGAAATAAAAAAATAACACGAGAGACACGAAAGGCTAAAAACCCACGTAAAGATAAATTTCCATTATATGAGAAACAATTACATAGTCTAGTAATCTCCCTTCCTCACTTCTCTCCACACAAATTCACCGAGTGAATTATATTTACCATGATCTCATATCACCATGTCATATGACTCATTTGACATCAAAGGGTCATTAAATATAAGTCACGGAGGTCACTTTTTACAAAGCACCCCAATTTAATAAAATCAATTAACCATAAACAACATAGTTTATATTAAATAATTAAGAATATAAATATTCCTAATTATTTAATTATAAACTAAGGTTTATAACGCACTTAATATTATGTTCTAACAACTTGCATAAAATAAGTGGAAGGGTCATATTTTCCACTTCACTTTACGCTAAAGGGAAGAATATTAAGTTTTACATTATACTTGTGGTACATATTCTAGATATAATTGGTGGGGAGTATTTATAAATATACACGAGTCACATAAAACTTGTGTTCAATCAAGAGTTAGTGTTATTAGTTTACACACCCAACAAGGAATCATTCATCTTATCATTAACAACATGAATAGGCTTCACAAGGAGTTTAAGGGGATGAGTCTCAAATTTTTCCTTTCTCCTAACCAACATCTTAAGAATTCAATATTGATAACTAAAATTTAATTACAAATTTTTGTTCACAAGTTAACCTCTTAATGGTCATGTTATAGAAACACAATTTGACATTAGAAAATAAATGTATTTTCATTCGTAATCAATCCTCTAAGAGGTATTTCAATAAAAACATATCCTATTTAAGTCACCATAAACCCTCTATTCTACTTAATAACCCATATTAAAATAGATTGTATGGAAGTTGAGTCGGGATTCCCTTTGAGGTACAAATGTGAGGGAACCACCTTAGCTTATGATTTGCTAATTTTGTTTGATCATATTTTAAAGATGTAAAATTACATTTCCTAAATTCCCCTATGATCCCATACACTTACATTGTTTATCCCTTCCATTGAAGCTTAGTTTCTAAGACACCCATTTAAAAACATTGTTAAGACATTACATCATTCATGTCACAAAGTGGCACCACACCTTCTAACCATTGTATTCAACACTCTTCTACATACACGAAAAACCCTATACTTGGTTCTTGGGGAAGAACACAATCACTTTAACATAACCACTAAAATCTCTAAGACTACAAGAGAATGTTTGTTACTAAAATGAAGTCACCCATTAGCAAAACACGTCCAATTTGAACCATTCTTAGATCGTTATTTCACTTAAATCCCATTAAAGTGAAGGGAAAATAATAACAAAATGCGCAAAGGATAATAATTCCAAGGACCATTACATTAGGGTCATTCAAGTAATTTTTAAAGTAACACCCTAACAATGTTAAAAAAATTGAACTTACCATACAAAAACAAGATTTTTTGTTTTCATTTACCACAACTAACTTACAAACTCTAAAAAATCACAAGAAAATAAAACTTAACTACATATCCATACGATTAAAGTCATCATTTCATTACAAAAATAGTAATAATTTATCTTGCCTAATACAAGAAAGTCTTTATTAAAAACCTCATTACTAGTGTTACTATTTACAATATACAATATATTCATTTCAATGGTACATGTCAAAGATATAGCATATTGAACATGTTATTGATTTCTCTTGTCCATGGTACCTACAACCACAACATGGTCAACACAAAAGGTGAAATGGTACCTTCCTGTAATCTATCATAATTTCATAATTTTCCATTCATAACGAAAACAACACTCTACACACATTTGGAGAGAGTTAGAAACCCAAATGCTATTTCATTTCATTTTCAAAGCTAATGAGAGATATACAAAGAGAGAGAGAAAATACCATTTTCCTACACTCAATTTTCCAAAAAAAAAACATCAAAATAAAGTTTTGTACAATCATACGTCATTTTTGTAAGTTTCCGATAGATATTTAAGTTGAATAAGGTCTTACAACATTTTCCCCATTTTGCTACAATTTTACGAAAAACATCCAATTTAGTCAAGTGGCTCAAAAATTTACGTTCGAAATAATCTATGAAATTCAAACACCCAAACATTAAATTTCCTAGCTACTCCCATATATATAAGGAACCCTCAAAGATGACAAAACTTGAAACTGGAAAAAGGGTTCAATCTCGTGACCACCTTTTCGTAGCTACCAATCCTAATTACACCAAAATGACCTCATCACCCAACAAACAGAGGCCTTTAAATACCACTTGTAAAGCTATCCTACAAGATATTTTCTCAAAACTAAGAGTTAGAAGTGATTTTCACGGATAAATACTAAGGGTATACTGGAGGCCGAATTCCATCTCTCCTCCATAGGCCTAAACTACAAGCCAAAACCAAACTACAATTTTAACTTTCAGTAGTTGTTCATAGTTACAAAAAGGTCAATCGTGCTCCTAAGAATGTGATGATACAAGGTTAAACAAACATTTAGATTCATTCCATGGTTTAGTGTAATACTCTATGTGATAGGAACATATTCCAAGCTTGACTCTTCCATTACGGGGTTTAGAGAGATATTATGTGTGTCATTAAAAACAAGTTTTATTAACATTTGAAAGGTCATCAAGTGGTAGATTTAAACTCAAATTCACATACAAATTGTCAATCGAGTGGCTTTAGTTATCTAATACTATCAATTAAGTTTTCCAAACATCCCAAGAGGTGAACTAGGAGATAGGTTTATATTCAAGAAGCCTTTTTAGATGCGTATAAAAAGAAGTAAATTTTACTATTGGTGTTACTTCTCATTTAATTCAACAAAAATAAATCTTATTTTTTTATAGATAAATGATTTTGACCGCTACGAACTGTAGTACAATCAACCAAGGTATATCAATTAAGCCCAACAATTTATGAACCACGAGCCACCATGCATGCACACACCACCACCAAGAAACCATGAGACACCACCCTTGAACACACATCTAGCTAATCACGAGTCACCATGCACCAAAAGAGAACCACGAGCCACAATGCATGAACACACATCTAGTGCGAGGTATTGTTGATCTAGAAACTACCTTAGTGAAAACCATCCTTCCAAATAGCGCCACCTTGAACATTACCACCTCCGAATGGGAATCGTGCTCATGTGGTATTTGAACTGGGTGGAGCAAGAAACAACCATCGACTTAACCACTCCACTCAAATTCCATCAAAAAAACTTTGGATGGTAAACATTTTTATTATCATACCAGAGCTATGAACTAGAGTGGTGGAGGAGTAATTTCTCTAAGTTGGACATAGGGGTGGGATTGGGTCCTTAATGTCCACCGAGCGATTCACATTCTGGAGTGCCCCACTATGTTCCACTTGGTCCATATGGAGAAGTTTGACCCCTACCTCAAGGTGTCCCCATGGCCACTTATTGAAAGCATCCAATGAACTCAATGGGAATGGAACTTGGATTACAAACTACTTATAACTCACTAATAGCCCAAAACCTTGAGTTCAAAAAAAGTGGTTCCTTAAATGATTTTATCATACCAGAGCTATGAATTGGAATGGTGGAGGAGTACATTCTCTAAGTGGGATATGGAAGTGGGCTTGGATCCTTAATTTATACCAAGTGATCTGCATTCAAAGCACCTGTTATGTTCCGCTTAGTCCATATGGATAAGTTTGAACCCTACCTCAAGGTATCCCAATGACTACTTATCAAAAGCATCCAATGAACTCAATGGGAATGGAACTTGGGTTAATGATTAAAAACTACTTGTTACTCACCAATAACACAAGACCTTGAGTTATAAAATTTGGATGGTAAATGATTTTATTATACCATAGCTATGAAATGGATTGGTGGAGGAGCACTTTCTCTAAGTGGGACATGGGGTGGGCTTGGTCTTTAATGTCTGCACGAGTGATCCACATTTTGAGCACCCCACTATATTACGCTTGGTCCATATGGAAAATTTAGGCCCCTATCTCAAGGTGTCCCCATGGCCACCTATTGAAAGTGTCCAATGGAATCAATGGGAATGGAACTTGGGTTGATGATTACAAACTACTTGAACTCACCGTGGTAAGTGCAGCAAGTTAGTGGACAATTAAGTGGACATAAAAACTTGAAATTTAGGTACCATGATCGTGGTTTCTAAACCATGCTCGTGTAATTATTTTTTATAGGTTTGGTAATTTCAAACCTATAACCGTGATTACATTTGAAACATGAGCGAGCACGGTTTGAAACCGTGCTTGTGGTCCTCGAGACAAAAAAATAGACCCGTGACTCCTCATTTTCCCC
This sequence comes from Taxus wallichiana var. yunnanensis, assembly GCA_018340775.1. NCBI lineage: Eukaryota > Viridiplantae > Streptophyta > Pinopsida > Cupressales > Taxaceae > Taxus > Taxus wallichiana. The sequence continues at coordinate 1,000,054,525 of CM031242.1, read as the reverse complement.
CATTTTTCCTTTCCAACCGTAATTTCTCCTATACCTTTAGCACTCACTTTGAATACCCCTTAAAAATTTCTCTTTGACTTCTGGATCATGATAGTTTCAACCATGCTACCAAGACAAAGAGGTAAGCCCTTGATTTTGATCAATATTTTTACATTTTAGGTTATTTTTTGTGATTTTCATGGGTTTTTCAATTTTTTGTTTATGTATATAATTTTTTGTTTTTAATCGCTTGCTCAAAGCTCATAATCCCGCAAAACCATCCAAATATTCTTCAAAACCCTCCAAACATTCTTCAAAACCCTCCTCCAAACATAGATCCACCTCATGTGGCTCCTTTTGTCCCCACGGAACCAATAAGAACACAAACTAATATCGTTGGAAGAATTCACAAAATAAAATTGTCATTGAGAACCTTATTCAAACTATAAGACAAAATCATGCCACAAATCCGTCCCACATGACTTTAGCCAACACATTGCAAACATTGATTGGCGAAGTCGACTCCGCAACTAACCAAATAGACAAATGGAATACCTTTAGAGGTGATTATAGGTGGTGGTATGCAAATAAATTATCCCATGCGGCCATAAAAGACAATTTTTTTTTGAAAAGACCGCATTTGTGCATTATTTACTGACCCAAGAACCAATGCCCCCCGCCTACTTGCAAACGGTTCCCAATCCATTGGTGCCACGATGACCGAATCAAGAACAATTTTTGGGACCGATGGTGGATGGTTTTTTATTATCCACCATGCAACAAAAATGAGGTTCCTCTCTATTTTTTGAAGAAATTATATTGTGAGTTCGTGCTTAATGAGGTCCCAAATTATTTTGACTTTTCTGAGTTTTATGGGCGAGGAGGTGGCTCAAAGAGTAGACCTAATGCATGCGTAGGTCAACCAAGGATCCCCATGCCCCAAAACCCCCACTTCCTTTATTTATCCCTCCTACAGTGAAGGAGGTTGTGGATATTGACACATTACATGCATTGAGGGAGCTCATCTGACACTCTGACCTAGCATAGTGACTAGATTGCATCTAGTGATGTTGGTGGAGGCACTAGTTCTAGCCACGCACCACACCACCGTGGGATCATGTGGTGCGTATGCACTGGGGTGAGACATCATATGCTTGGATCACATGATTTATTTTCTCTAGATGAGATGATGGCATCTATTTTTTGAATCGGTGCAAAGGATCTTGGTCTTTCACAAGTAAATATAAAATAAATATTTAATATATATATACAATAGTTTAATTCATGTTTGAGATTTTAATATATATATATTTGATTGTACCATGTACATACATGTAAAAACTAATTTTTATTTTATTTTAAATAGCAAGAGTCGGTGAAGGAAACATTCGCAATCGACATGCTAGCTACTATAGTTGGGCATGTTACAAACGTAAGTTTCAAGTTGTACTTAAATTTAAAATTTCATTTGATTGGGCACTTTTATTATTATAATGTTTCACCTGTACATGTACATATTAATATATGTTTTGTGTTTGTCTTTATACGCAAGATCCTCGTGGGTCATCATCTCTCTCCGGAACCGAGGCTACTTGGCATATGCCTCACGTGACTTTTACCTAGGTTAGTTTCTCTTTACACTTTGTTTCTAATTGTGGAAGTTCACGTGGATTATGCTTTGGGTCTGTTATGTGGTAGTCATGTAGATTAATATTGATTTGTACATGTTTTTGTATAGCTTATGACTTCTAGAGAGACTCCTCCATATATGCAGACTCATGGAGGCTACTATGTAGATATTGTTATAACATCTCGCAAATCCACTAAATGAGGTATAATTTTTCAAATTTGTTAAATTTTGGAGGAATTATTTCTTATTATTTAAATCTACAATATCAAATTTTATACATGAAATATTTAATTTGAAATTTAATTATTTATATGTAGCTTACCCCTCGCGAGTCTACTTGTCCTCCTGCGACGACGCTCAACGAAAAATTGATAGGATCATGACATTGAGGTAAGATTTCACATGCATTTTAACTAAATTCTAAGTTTCTAAATTTTGAATGTATTTTAAAATTTTGGGTGTTAAAAACATGTTGTTTATGAATGTGCAAGTTAGGTTGCAGGCCTGCTTAGAGACGCCTAGGACCACATAGATGAAATCCATAGTGGCATCTCCCTCCACTACATCCCCAAGTCATGGACATGCTACTTCTAGCAGGGTGAAGAGAGGAAGATGTTTCATGATTAGATTCATATGATTTGGATGTACATAGATATATATGGGCCATCTGGTCCTAGTTCATGATTCTTCATATAGTCCATTGTATATATAGCCTTATGTGACCGCATGTGGTCCTATATGTATGACACACTTAGTTTGAGATGTACACATGTTATGAACTTATATTTTCAGAGGACTTACACATGTGAATCCAAGAGTGCATCCAACACACTTAGTTTGATACATTATATATCCATGTGTTGGTTTTCATAACGATATTACTTCTATGTTTGATTCGATTTCATTGCACATGATATCCTTCTATGTATGTATGTTCTATGTATATTAGTTCTATATGTATGTTTGATTTAAAATTAAAAACCACGTCCCAGAGCACTACATGGTACAATTGTTAAGAAAACCTATTCCATTAAGCAAAACCTATGATAACCATGTTAGGTGAACTACAAAAGGGCAATACGTAATTAATTTTTTCATAGTAATTACGTAGGGTGTATGTGCAACTCTAATTATTTTCCCTCCTAACAATGTGCACATCTTTGAAAGAATGGTTGTGAGGGAATTTCTATAACTAACATTTTTTCTTTAAAGATAACACTCATCTGTTGCATATCAACTAATACAAACATTGTTAGAAATAAGCAAGGTAGAGTTCATCTTGAACTATATGAATATAACGTTACTATGGTGCAACATTGCATGGTACAATTGTTAAGAAATTAAGGGAAGCATTTATGTATTGTTTTAGAGATTATCCCATTAATAGGGCTTATCCCATTGATCAATAGATACACCTTAATATCTCTTTATAATTTGGTGCTATGCCAATCAACTAAGAAGTTACACATGATTTGATTATCGTAAGTAGATTCACTTCCCTATTAAGTCCTATATGTTTTTGTATTTAAGCACACACTTTAAAAACCCCATTTTTTGTATACCCTACAATCCTTCTAGTCCAAAATATAGGTTTTTTGTGAGGGGGTTTGTCAAATAATTCACATCCTTACCATTCCAAGGTATTTGAAAAAATTCAAGGTTCTTCAATGAATTTTAAAATGATATATCACTTGGAATTTGTGAACATTCTTTACATATTTATTTAGGATGTTTGTACATATGTTACGACATATCAATCTAGATAAGAACACATAAATATGTATGTAATGTATATTGTCAAATAATTCACATCATGCGGGCTCTAGGGAGGCCTGATTGGTGTCAGACCACCCGATCCGGAGCCTTCCTGGCATTCCTTGAGCCTTCGTGGCATAAATGTTTACAAACTACCTTTTCTAGGCAGTCCTAGGAAATGAACGAAGGTGAGTATTGAGAATTCATTCCTCAAGACATCATGGCACCAAACCAAATGTGCCAACACATACGGGTGCTCATTTGAATGCTAGAGGAGACATCGCTTTCAATGTGCGATAACGCATTCAAGCTTAAGTCTTACTTTGTTGGGGCATAGTCCCTTAAGAGCCCTGAGACCAAAAAATTGTTCAACTTCGACGGGTGACTACACACATTCCATGGAACCTAAGATGTCTTGTATAATTCTAAACCTTGGCGTAGGAATCCTTTACAATAGCCCATCTCTAGCTTTTTTCCTTCTCCAATCGGTGCTCTCACTGCCCTATTGTTTGCAAACATGAGAAATAGTGCAGTTTGAGACAATGTAAGGATGTCAAATGCTATATTTTTAAATAGTGAGTCATGGCAATAAACCAAATGTGTCACACATCTACATGGCTAGGTGAAGGGTAGAGGAGGTTTTTTTCAAAGTGCGCGACAACGCTTTTGCTTCCGGGCTACCTCGTTCGGGTGTAGTCCCTTAAGAGCCTCCGAGACTAAAAAAATATTTCAACTTTGACTAGTGACTACACAGCACTCCATGACACCTAGAGATGTCTTGTCTAATCCTACACGTCAGTGTAGGGGCCCTCTATAATATTTTGTCTCAATTTTTTCCTTCTCCAATCGGTGCTCTCGCTGCCTATTGTTTGCAAACGCATGAAATAGTGTAGTTTGAGCCAATGTAAGGCTGTCAAATGATATATTTTACAAACGGTGGGTCGTGGCACCAAACCGACTACTCCCGAAATGTTTGGGTGGCTAGATGAATGTTAGAGGAGGTGTCATTTTTGGTGCACGTGACAACGCATGCTTTCTTCCGGATACTTCATTCGGGATAGTCCCTTAAGAGCCCTGAGACCAAAAATTGTCAACTTCGATGGGTGACCACGTGACTCTATGACACCTAAGGATGTCTCATCTTATCCTACACCATTGGCATAGGACCTCTACAATAGCCTATCTCTCAGTTTTTTCCTTCTCCAATCGGTGCTCACGTTGTCCTATTGTTTGCAAACGCATGAAATAGTGTGGTTTGAGATAGCGTAAGGTAAGGTCAAAACACTATATTTTACAAACGGTGGATCGTGGCACAAAAACTAACTATTCCGAACATGTTTGGGTGGCTAGGTGAACACTAGAGGAGGTGTCGTTTTGGTGCGTGACAACATCATTGCTTCCGGGCTACCTCGTTCGGTGTAGTCCCTTAAGAGCCCTGAGACCAAAAAATATTTCAACTTCAATGGGTGACTATGTGGCCTCCGTAGCACCTAGAGAAGTCTTGTCTAATCCTACACCTCAATGTAGGGACCCTCTACAATATTATGTCTCATTTTTTCCTTCTCCAATCGGTGCTCTCGCTGCCCTATTGTTTACAAACATGTGAAATAGTGCAATTTAAGACAAACAGTAAGGTCACAAACGCTATATTTTGCAAATGGTGGATCGTGGCACCAAATCGACTGCACCGAAACATGTCTCGAGTATCTAGATGAATGCTAGAGGAGGCATCTTTTTGGTGCGCAAAAATGTCCTTTCCTCTGGGCTACCTCGTTGAGACCAACCAAAAATTGTTCAACTTCGACGGTGACTACGCTCTCATGGCACCTAGAGATATCTCGTCCAATCTTACACCTCGGCAGGGACCTCTAAAATATCTTATCTTGGTTTTTTCCTTCTCTAATTGGTGCTCTTGCTGTCCTATTGTTTGTAAACGTGCCAAATAGTGTAATTTGAGAAGTGTAAAGTCACAAACACTATATTTTGGAAACAATGGGTCAGGCACCAAACTAGCTATAACGACACATCCAGTGGCCAAGTGAATGCTAGAGGAGGCATCATTTTGGTACGTGACAATGTTGTTTGCTTCCGGGCTACCTCATTTGGGCATAGTCCCTTAAGATCCCTGAGACCAAATAATCGCTCAATTTCAACGAGTGACTACGCGGACTCCATGGCACCTAGAAACATCCCATCTAAACCTAAACCTCAGCATAAGAACCCTCTATAATAGTGTGTCTCAGTGTTTTTCCTTCTCCAATCGGGTGCCCTCGCTACCCTATTGTTTGTAAACGTGTGAAATAGTGTAATTTGAGATAGTGTAAGGTCATGTCGAATGCTATATTTTGCAAATGGTGGGTTTTGGCACCTAATCGACTACACCAACACATCTAGGTGGCTAGATGAATGCTAGAGGAGTGTGTATTTTTGGTGCACAACAATGTGTTGCTCTGGGATACCTCGTTCGAGCGTAGTCCCTTAAGAGCCCTGAGACCAAAAAATCGCTCAACTTCGATGTGGTGACTACGTGCACTCCATGGCACCTAGAGACGTCTCATCCAATCCTACACCTCAGTAGGGACCCTCTACAATATCCTGTCTTAGTTTTTTCCTTCTCCAATCGGTGCTCTCATTGCCCTATTGTTTGCAAATGCACGAAATAGTGCAGTTTGAGACAATGTAAGGCTATCAAATGCTATATTTTACAAACGGTGGGTCATGGCACCGAACCGACTATACTGACATGTCTAGGTGGCTAGGTGAATGCTAGAGGAGGCATATTTTTGGTGTGCGACAACGTCATTGCTTCTAGGCTACCTTGTTCAAGCATAGTCCCTTAAGAGCCTTGAGACCAAAAAATCATTCAACTTCGATGGGTGACTACGCAGACTCCATGGCACCTAAGGATGTCTCATCTAATCCTACACCTCGGCATAGGGACCCTATACAATAGCCTATCTCATTTTTTTCCTTCTCCAATCGGTGCTCTCGCTGCCCTATTGTTTGTAAACGTGTGAAATAGTGCAGTTTGAGCCAATATAAGGTCACAAATGATATTTATCAAACGATGGGTCGTGGCACCAAACCGACTGTGCACACACATAGGGATGGTCTTGTAAACACTTGGGGAGGCATTGTTTTAGTTCTCTAAGCTCCATGTGCTTCTGGGCTACCTCCTCCGGAGCTAAGAACCCCCTCCACAGGTACATAAATCATTGTTAATTGCTTCTCTTTTCTTGTAAAACAATGAAAGTTTCTCTTAGCTTTGAGAATTTACAATTCTCTACTAACATATGCCAACCACGTGAAGGTGGAAGATTTTCTGGCACCACTAACCTGCACATAAAAGTGTTAGTCAAAGAAATTTAAGTTTCAAATCAAAACCATACTAGATATATACAAAATACACAAATTTAATAAAATATATGAACTTAAATTTATCTAACTAACAAATTTATATATACCAAAGAAATTATATATACCAGACATGAGCATTGTAAATTCATTCCAATGAACCATCAGAATCGGATCTACTCTAAATAGTGGACATGATTGCTTCATGATCTGACTCTCAAACCTTCCAAAGAATCTTGTTATTAGGCCTTCCTCGATATCTATATATTTGTCACAAACTAGATGAATATAAGAGTATTTTCCTGTGTGTCTCAAAGTCTTCAAACACCCAAACAGAAGATTTTTGTAATGGATAACGTCAAGCCAAGTTCCAAAGAACTACCACTGACCCTGTAGGGTACTCAATATCTTCTCCATCTATAATAGAGAAGTCAACTTCTTTCTTTCCTCAATGCAATGACATAAGAAATAGTATGTTCCTTCTTCATTGTCTTCTGTCATAATAACTACAAACACATGTCCTACAAAAAATATAAAGGTTTCAACTCAAATTTAAATTGTACATATTAAAATTTCAATGGACATAACTCAATACAAAAATTGTAAATAACCATAAATACCTTGTCGCACCAAAATCAAATTTCACAAAGTCCTTGGATGTTGCAACTTCATCTGTAGAAACAAGTCGTAATGCTTGTGGAGGTTGATAACTAGGAATCGAGTTAGAGGCCTACAAATCCATCCATCCACCCATTCTTGTGAATCACACTTAGCAGTGACAAATTTGATACAAGATGCACAAAAACATGTCAACTTTCTTGTCCATGTGGCCCACGAAGTAGCGTCTGAGCTACAAAATGAGTGCATATCACTGACCCAATGAGTGTCATACAAATCCTCATAGTTAGCAATTTTTTGTTCCTCTATCAACCAAAAATATCTACGAATTGTGGAATTTTCTTGAGAACCTCGGGCCATGTTGTCAATACACCATTCCACTATGCTCTTTACATCTTTCAATTTAGCACCATATTTTTACTTCAACTCTTCTCTTGCAAGATCTCTTTTCACACATGCCCCTACACCGTCATGCTCTCCTTTTCCATGTCCAGCCTCATTGAAACTCCAAATATGTTACACAACCATCTTAACGTGCATCCTACTCATCCAATAAAACATTCATGCATTCTTAAACTGAGATGTGTAATTATCTAACCATATATAATGTTGTTTGAAGTGGATGTCCCTATCAGATAAGTTTCCATAAAATAACTGGAAACACCCTTGCACAAATTCAGTAGAATGAGTATGATCATCACTGATATAAAAGTGGTACTCTCTTAAAAAAATTGATCATTCTCTGTACTATCAAGAGAATGTATAAATGTTATATGCACAAAAATGAAAACTTGTACTGAGTTGTAATATTGTGATTGAACCTCCATTTGTGGTCAGTAATGTGTAATTCTCTACAAAATTGACCACCAAACAATAGTACCAATAGGAAATGTGTCCTTACATATCTTGAACTGTTCATCCAACCATCGAGACCTCTGTGTATTCCTAAAGATACTCATAAACAATTTCATCCTTAAATTTTCTCATGAATTGAAAAACAAGCATATGTTCTATAACTAACTCACACCGTGTAGAATCTTTTCCATATTTTAACTGGTATGCAACTGATTTATATTTATCAAACTCAACTAAATTATGTCCTGTTGCACCTTCAATTTGCTCATGGATGCAAATTTCCAATTTAGGTAATCCACCGCATGTACCACAACTTCCATCTAAACAATCTTGACTATAAAAATTGTCCAACTTATTTTTCACAAAATATCATAGAATGAAATCCCTAAAAGATATTGGTGAACTTGAACACCACATTCCAATAACATAGTTTTAGAATGAAAATTAGAATGAATATATAAAAATTTAGCATAATGCATCGAAAATTCAACATGTTGCCTACAACAACAAGTGGTGCGAGTGTGGTTTATTTTCACATAGAATGGTTTCAATATTTCAAAAAATGTTGACTATATTAATTTCTAGATGCTCTTGTTCAAACTTACAAAAAATTGAGTTTGAGTCATATCTAAGAAATGCTTTGGATGTGGTTCGATTAGTAGAACCAACTCTCCGTTTTACAACATCTCTTGTATTAGGTGAAACTCTAGTGTTATCATGCCAAAATTGAATAACAACTTCTCTTATAGCATCTGAATTATCTTTGTCCTTACGCAGTGCTCTAGCAGAAAATTCCCAAAAATCGGTGTTATTGAGTGATTGAAGGATATTACGTCTTTCAATTGCTTTCATTAGATTTTTTCGATTAACTTGCAACATTTGACTTGTTTGCGTAATCAAACATTGTTTTTTATTGATTCACTTACAACACTAGTAGCAAGTACATGACACACAATATTACTATCCCTAGTGCATCTCTTGACACCAATAGTGTGATATGCATCATGAAGGTTTTCAATAATTATAGAGGTTTGACCACGTATATTAGATGTTGTCAATCCTAAGGTGTTTAATGTAGGTCTCATTTTAATCAATTTCATCAAACTAACCAACAATTGACATCTTTGGGAATCATTTAAAATTTCAAAATGATTATCCCAAATTTCAAAGTGGCTTTTCTTCCGATTTTCCATTCGTAAAGTTTGTCAAACATTAGTTTCAAAATATTTTCATCAATTTAAATAAAATAATTAGGTTTCTTACGGAAAATCCTAGGAGGTGTTTTTGTCAAATTTTGCTTGTCTACATTTTCAACTCCGAATTTCCTTATTCATTTTTCATTGTCTCCTTCAATTTCAACATTTACTACATCACGAGTATTTAATTCTTCTTCAACATCGACAAGTAAAAACATCTTCATCACAAGTATTTAATTCAACTTCAACATCGACAAGAGAAACATTACTTGGTTCCTCATTGCTTACATTAGTAGGGGTTGAGATGAACCTCTTCTTGATTCATGAATATTCCACATTCACTCAACATTTTGAAATTTGTTTGCCTCTAATTCATTTGGTTTTTTTACTCAATGACTTCCTTTTTACTTCGCTTCTTGTCTCCCATGATGTTTTGCTTCCTAGTGATAAGAAAAACGTGCGAAAATGATAGAATTTCGTAGAATTCATATGATAAAGTCAAACAAGAAAATCACATGGTAATTAGAACATTGGGATGTGTGTAAATGTGATTTAAGAACTATGATCATGCTTTACAAATCACACTCGTGGTTTATAAAGCATGATCACGCGATCACGTTCTATTAAGATCATCAAATCCAACCCTAAGGCTCGAGAAATCTTTTTTTCCCCAACCAAAGCTATAAAAGGTCATTATGAAGTGTAAAAGATAAAAAAACTTCAAATTTTCTTTTCTACATACTTGAACCGTGTTGAAAAATTGAAAACATTTCACAAAAATGGTGCCATCGCGTAGGGAGATTATTAGCTTCATAGAAATATTGATTTTAAAGTGAATAGAATAAGATAAATATCATTTTATAATTTTTTACTAACAATAGGTCTTTAAGACATTTTTCCCGCGAATGTTCATGTCTATGTTTAAGACTACAACTTTTGTTTCACTTATCAAAATGTGATAAAACTTATACCATCCCAAGTGTGGAGAAATTCTATACATATTAAAAATATATATATATTTGATTTCGATATTTTTATATAGTTATGGTGGGAAAATGGAAAGCACTCCATTTTCTAAATCTTTTCAGACCACTTTCATGGAAAAATCCTAAAAAAATATTGCTCAAAAAATACAAAATAAAATCCATCCCAAGATAGACAACTACATATAAATTTTACTAAATGAAAAAAACAAGATTTGGTCATCCAAATCACAGCAAAAAGACTCACAATCTTATAGGTTTATTAAAAAAAAACCAAGTCATATAATTTTAAGTGTTTAATATAGCTAAACTTGTCTGTTTTTTTAAAAAAATAGTAGTTTAGAAACTAGATTCTGGATGCTATGATTCATATTTATATAAATTTTCTAATTTTGAGTGTGCGTATTGCTAATAATCCCTACAAGTTGAGATTTTGTTGTTTTTTGCAATATGACGTCCACTTATGACCCATTTTTTGTCCACCAACTTCACGCACTTACCCACCAATAGCCATTAAAAATAAATCTTTTTAAATTTGATTTACAACACCATTAAAAATAGGAAAACTAAAAATGCTAAATTATAGAAGAAAGAGGAAGATAACTATGCTCGTGAGAAAATGAAGCATGTAACATGGCCTCTAGGAAGACTTCATGCTCTCCAATCACATTTGCTTGAAAAACTTAAAATTCTTTTAGCATACCCAACTGTCACAGATGATTGAGATCTCACATTTTGTTGAGGCATTTTCAAACAAACAGCTTCTCATGCATCCACAAGTTGTATGCTTTGCAACCATATCTCATCAAAAAGCCCCCATTTTCACACAGGTAAAAATTATCTCAAAGGATGCAGGATTTGGCTTTGGGACTACTAATGATTCCCATATGGTCTTTCAACAACCCCATTTGTGCATAACTTGTAGCTATGGCATTCCATGAGAAGACACATTTTTTTGTTAAAAATAAACCAGGAATTTTCCAAGCGCTTCACACCTTGTCTGTGTTCACATTTTGCATACATATCTACCACGGCTGTTGCAACAGTAATACATGACACCCACCTACACAATATGTGTGCAGGATTGGATGAAATGCCTTAGGGAAGAAAACGTAATAGGTGTTATATGTTGGTATAGGCCGTGGAACCGGAGATTTAGAAAATCTAATCGCATTAGCTTGACAGGTTGTTGTAATCATTTCCATAACAACAACAAACCCAGTAGTCCATGGCTCCACATATCCTTGAAGCATCCTATCAAACATCTCACTTGCCTTGTCAATGCGTCCACATCTTGCATATCTAACCACCGGGCCATTGAGACCACACAAACTTCCAAAGAAACATTTTTATAATCTTGATGGATGTGCATACCTATTCCAAAGCTCCCAGTTTGGGTCATTCAGGAAGGGTATTGGAATGGTCATTTTCAATAGCTCATTTTCTATATAACCAATAACAATGGCATTCTACAAATCCGTAATTTCTTTAATCCATTTTACAAAACATTTCAAGTGACTCATCCATGCTCTCATGCACACATCTTCCACATAACCAACAAACAAGAAAACTACCTTCACTAGCTCCTGATTGGGTACATGTTTGGAGGCACGATAGGGAGGAAGAATGATGGCACGAGTTGTGGAGTTTGGATTTACACCTACCAAAATTATCTTTTCTTGAAAATTTCTAAAGTATTTTCAACATATACATTTTTTTGCTACGCCAATAACCATCCCCTCGCCATGAGAAACCTTTCTTGAGGCATTCTACCAAACTATTCACACTTTTTTTATGCTTCAAAATTTTGCATTATGTTTACAAGGGAATTTACAACTATCATATCTATAAAAACTCTTTAATCCTTATGTTTATGGATGTAATTTTTTTTTTCAAATCTCTTGTTTTTCACAATCTAGAAGATAGCTCAGCAGAGGGAAATGCTAATAAAAGTTGTGGATTCAATGCTTCACACCTGTAAACTACATTTTCAATTACAACATCTAAAAATCCATGTCTTCTTCCCCACACATCTGCTTCTACTCCATCACCGATCCAACCACTACCCTTCCCATGTTCTTTCCCTTAAATTTCCACCACCTACCAAAATTTTTCGCCAATTTCACCTTATCTTATGTAATGCCCACAATATCAATGTTCTAAAAACACACTAAATAATAAACAATTATCCAAGAGGTTGCAGAATTTTTTGTTTTGTTTTAAGTTATAAGGTTGCAAGGGTGTCAAACCCTAATGTACGTTAAATTAATCTCCACCAATATTTACTACATTACAAAGGATGGACCAGGTCTAAGTTAAATGATTAAATATTCTTAATTTATCTCTAAGGTCAAATTAATTACAATCAACTAGGAAGGTGCCATAAATTAATTTACTTGGTTAAATGTTTTCCCCTTCTTAAATTAACATTCCAACCCATAGTTAATAAACCTTATACATAGTTACTTTAGTTCCTTTATCTTAAAAGATTTAAAGTCCATATCATTAATTTTCTAAAACATACTAGGAACTAAATAAATGACTTAACATACAAGGGTATTAAATGGCCCCATTCACCCATTTACACATACCCTTAAATTATCTAAAAACCCAAAATATTCATTCCTACCTAACAATTGTAGGGTTGATCCTCACCCTTGGATCAAATAAATTGTGGCCACTAGATCTTAGGGTTCTATACTAACCCTAATTATCCTTATGAAATCTTATTAAACCTTTTTCTTTGCCCTAGCCTCCTCATTTGGTCACTTTTCTTTTGTTTAAATTACAGTTGGAGAAATGGAAGCCATGGGAGCAAGAAAGGAAGAAGCCATGAATAATTTCACTAGAATCAAGCTTATCTTAGTTTACATTATGGATTTATTATTGTAATGTCTTTCATTTGAAGATTGAAGGGTTTCCACTCCAAATCTGGAGTTGTTATAAAGTTATTTCTATTTTGAGTTCTCTATTTGGGCCAAACCCTACCTCCATTAAAATGTATGAGATTGAGCATTTTTAAATATCCATTTAAAGATTTACTTGCTTTAAACAATGATTTTTTTCCCCTATAGTATGCTTAGTAGTTTTACTTTTACATTTAATAGGCTCAAATTTAATTTGGAGAAGTTTAAAATTACAAGATGCGGATTTTATTTTCCACCGTCAGTGATTAAACCACCGCCCAAAGCAGGCCAGTGGTCCAAGGACCACCACCCTACCTAGGTGACGATTCACAAACCGCCACCTTGCCTGAGTGGCGGTTCATAGACCACCACTCTATACAGGGTGGCGGTCCTGTTCTTTAAAAATAGAACCTTAATTTCCGTAATTTTTTCAAAAAATAAATAAATTTACTAGAGTGTTTTAAAGATCATTCTTAGCTTGAATTTATATTCCTAAAGTCTCTAGTTGAGATGTTAGTCCGTTTATTCATTCATACTTAAAATTACTAAATTTAAAGGTTTTCTAATTCCATAATAACAAGAAAATAACTACAAGATCTTTTTCTTTTTCTTTCAAATTCAAGAGTAAGAAAAAATCTTAACCTACTCCTAATCTTAATGTTTTCCTTTCCACAAAAAAATGAATATTTCAACATAATAACCTACTTAAAATTTATTGCATCTTTTCATTTCTACTACAACCATTTGTTCAAATAACTACAAATAAATTTGTTCCACATTCAAGTTTTCCATGCATACACTATTAGTATTTTACAACTTCTATGTTCTTTCTTTCCTTTTTACAATAATGCAACTTCAACAATGATAATGAACTTTCTTTTCCTTGAGCATAGCTCATTTCTTTCAATGCAAAGAACTTTCTTTCTCACAATACAATACAACTAAACTTTTAAACATGATTTCCATTCTAATTCATTCCTTTACATACTACAATTTGAGGAGAAAGGAAAATACACATTCCTTAATGAACTTCCTTCAAAATAATAATACAACTTGGTAAATGAAACTTACAATGCAACATTTATTTTAAAAATACAATACTACAAGTCTTCCACCTTAAGTGGAAATAACAAGAAGGTTTTCTCACAAGGAAGGATTTCTTTTCGGACTTCAACAAATGCTCCCAAATCCAAATCACCAAAAAGATCACCACAATTTCTTCACTTGATTAAAACAAAAAAAAGGGGAGAGGCAACACTCTCCACCCAACCTATAATCTAATGAGGAGAAGAATCTATCCTCCTCATTGGCCCCCGAGCCCCAACCAAAATGCAATGAAAGATGGATCCAACTCATGACATCTATTACAAAGCTTCCACATCAAAATACAATGATTTCACAACCACATAACACACATTCAACATAATGAAACAATCACAAGAATACAAGTTTCAAAATACACAAGGCTTGAAAATTCGAACTAATGGAGCAAGGATCTATGGGGAGATCACTTATGCCTCCCAATGGGATTAGGTTCCCACCTTAAAACCCTCAAATGTGCATCTCAAAACCCCTACACAACTCTTATGCCTCCCACATTCTCTTATGCCTCTACAATCTCTTATATATCCTCATAAGAACCAAGTAAGAAATGCAAGCATTTTCTTGTCCAAGGTGGGGCACCCAACCCAACTCCCTCCAAAACATGAAATAAACTCTTATGCCTCCCTACATATAAGATCCCCATAGCCTTCTCCTACACCATACTTAGGAAATCTACCCAAGAACCCAAAAAGCATACCAAAACACTCAATAACATACACATATACACATGTAAAAAAAAAATTAAAACAAGGGTGTAGCTCCTACCTTTCCATGGTAGAGCTTGATCCAAGAGTCACACACCAAGCTCCTTCAAGCCAAATCCAACACCAAAAAAACGAAAAATCCACAAGCACTCCAAAATCCTCCAACTCCAAAAAAATACAAGAGCCCAAATGAAATGAAGTAACCCCCAAACAAACAATTAAACTTGTATAAATAGAAAAGGGAGAGAGGAGGGTGAGGTGGCTCCATGTAGGATGTCACATCAATTATCCTCAACTCCACATCTTAAGTCAAACCTCAACCCCAATGCATAATAAATTGGTGGTTGAGAGGAATGACAAACCTCTTACACACACAATCCCAACCCACACCCCTAAGGACAAACTTTAAAACCCATGTAAGAAAAGTGCAATAAATGCCACTTTTTGTCTTAAAAACACTTAATGGGGTCTATTTTTGACCCCCAATCCATAGAGACAAGGTTGGTATAAGAAATTAAGAGGTGTGGGACAAGCTTAGCTTGTCCCACAAGCCTCCAAAAATGGCCCTTAAGCCCAAATCCGAATTTCCAAGGTAAGGTAGAGTGTACAACACTCAAAGTTACTTACACTCAACTTAAAATCACATAGTCCAAAAACAACAACTCTAATAAATGACTCCATTTTCACATCCCAAAATCACTTAATAACATGATTAAATTACTTAATGAAGCACATTAATCAACAAGGATTAAATAAATTACATCAAAAATAAACCACATACTCTATAATAAATAAATAAAAGGGAAAAAGTGCACACAAGCCCATGGTCACAATTGGAGGTCATCCCCCCATGGGAACCCCCTAAAAAATTAAAACACACAAACAACAACATAACACAAGTTTCCATGGTGAACTTTGTTATTTCCATCTAGTATTATGTCATGCGGTTGGTCTCCAATCCCCCTTTTGATTGTTGTGATATAATTACCTGCAAAATTACACAATACCTCATTTGGCCTTACGGTGGCATCAAAAACATCAAGGATAAAACATACGAATATCAATCAATAACCATTTGCATATAGTTAATTCATCATCTAGACTAACAATTCTATCATTTGTCTAAAATTTCAACAACATCTCAATTCTATCTTTTATCAATTTCAACAAGATCACAAAATTAGTTCAAAAGCTAAATCCTACTCAATACGAAAGAGAATTTTGAATGTCAGTAATACATATATCAACAACACATCATCATCATCAAATATAATATGTTTCTCTATCTATCTAAGAATCCAAAAATCATACTATGAATCACAATCCATCAAAAATCAGAATATATCTATCATCTAACATCATGCTAAACCAAAATCATAAAATAACATTCATGTCTATATTCAACAAAAGAATAAAAATAAAATATGATAAGTGTCAAAGAGGAGTGGGCACTAAATCCCCCTCCCCTTAGACTCGACTTCCTCTTGGAAGTCACTGAAATAGGTGTGGAAACTACACTCGTAGCAATGTAGCATCCTCCCATGTAGCAGTAGTCTCATCATACCTGTCCCACTAGACTCACACCTGATCAATCTCTTGGCCTCAAATTCCCATGGTCCTACACTCTAAAATATGCATGGGCTCCACCATCATCTTCCCCTTCTCCTACACCTATAATGCGGTCCAATCTAATACATGAGATGGATCTAGGATATATCTCCTAAGAACAGATACATGAAACACATCATGCACGTGAGACAAGCTAGGTGGAAAGGCTAGATGATAAGCTAAGGGACCGATCCACTCCAGGATCTCGAATGGACCCACAAATCTAGGAGACAACTTAGATCCTTTTCCGTAATGGATAGGAATCTTATGAGGTCTAACATGAAAAACACCTTCATGCCTACCTCATATCTATGGTCGACTCTCCTCTTATCTTCATACTTCTTCTACTTGTCTTGTGCCTCTTACAGGTCTCCCGACAAACTAAAATAACCTTCTGTTCTATGTCCTATAACAAGGTTAGGCCAATAGATACTTTGTCCTCAAGTCCATCCTAACTCAAAGTTGTCCTTCACTCCCTTCCATACAATGTGTGAAAAGGTGCCATTCCAATCGAACTCTGAAAATTGTTGTTGTAGGAAAAATCCACCAAATACAAGTACTCATCCCACTTCGAATGATGATCCATGACATAAATCCAAAGCATGTCCTCTAAAATATGATTCACCCACTCCATCTATCCATCTGTCTCTAGATGATAGGTCAGTCTCAAGTTGATACTTATCCCAAGGGCTTGTTGCATGGTAGTCCAGTAGTTTGATGTATACAAAGGATCATGGTCGTAAATGATCTTCCGTGGAATCCCATGTAGTCTAAAAATATCATTTAGGTACACTATCGCTATCGCACTAGTCAGATATAGGTGGTATTCACCAGATAAAAATGAGCAACCTTGGTCAATCTATCCACCGTAACCATGATGGCATCATGGTGGTATCTTGATGTCGCTAGTCCTAATATGAAATCCATGAAAATGGTGTCCCATTTCCACTCGATATAACATGAGGGTAAAGAAGGCCATCTGGATGTTGATTCTCGACCTTCACCCTCTGACACTCTAAAAATGTGACATGAACTGAGCTACATCTCTCGTGAAGACCTCTCCAATGGTAAAGTTGTCTCAAGGTGGCATGCATCTTCTTCACCCTGTGGGATGAATAAGGTGCATAATGAGCCTTTTCCAAGATATCATGTCTCAAGCCTCTATCTCTAGGAACATATATCCATCCTCTCGTATCGAGAATTCCATTTGAATCTAATGCAAAACCATCAAAATTCCCCTCAAGGGGTCTCTAAGACTCAATCTCTGATCTTGCCGCAAGGTAGAAACGACATGAGGAAACTTCAAAAATCCTACTTCATAAATATGTACCAACTTAAGTAGCTAAGACCAAGTGCATGCGTCTACTCGCAGCATCGGCAACAATATTATCCTTCCCCTTCACATGCTCTATCTCCATGTCATACTCACAAAGAACTCCATCCAATGCCGCTGACGAGCATTGAGATTGGGTTACGTGAAGAGGTGATGAAGACTCTAAGTGATCAATCCTGAGAATAAATATCGTGCCAAGAAGGAAATGTCTCCATCAAACCAAAGCATGCACAACTGCTACAAGCTCCAGGTCATGAGTTGGATAATTGATCTCATTATCTTTGAGTTTGCAAGACTCAAAGGCAACTACATAGCCCTCCTACATCAATACACCTCCTAGTCTTGCCAAGGAAGCTTCTATACGAACGAAGAACTCTCCATGTGGATATTTTATTTGCAATAATCAGCTGCTGATGTAAGGAATCCCTCAAGTGTAATGAAGGCATGCTCACAACCATCAGACCAAATAAACTTCTTCCTTTCTACTTGAAGAGAGGTGATGGGGTGTGTAACCCAAGAAAAGTCCTAAACAAATATCCCATAGTACCTTCCAACCCCATGAAACTACGTACCTCGGTCCACACTAGTTGGTGCAGCCAATGCATAATAGCTTAAATATTGGAAGGATTGATGAGGATACCTTCCCCAAAAATGACATGACCCAAGTACTATACCTCTGACTAAAAGAATGCACACTTCTCCATAGGTTCCCATAAAGTTGTTGCTCACGAAGACACTGCAAAACCTGGCGAAGGTGTTCCTTGTTATCCTCACGTGTTTGTGAGTAAATCAAAATTTCTTCAAGAAAATGAGCACGAAGCAATCCAAAATTTCCAAAATACCCCATTCATCAAACTCATGAATATTGCGGGGCATTCGTTAGACCAAAAGGCACTACTGTGAACTCGTAGTGGCCATATCTTATATGGAAGTTTGTCTTATGAATATCTTGCTCCGTGATCCTCACTAATGGTATCCAAACTTAAGTTATATCTTAGAAAATACAATGGCCCCTTTCATCTAATCAAACAAATCATCAATACATGGAAGGGGTAATGATTCTTAATCGTTACTTTGTTCAAATTGACGATAAATCAATACATAATCGTAGAAATCCATTCTTCTTCTTTACAAAAATCACCAAAGGTGCACCTCAAGGGAAACACTAGGATAGACTAGGCCTTTCTCGTAAGGACCTCAAGCTAAAACTTGAGCTCACGCACTCAAGGGTAGTCATCGTGTGAGGTGCTCGTGAGATAGGCTCTGCTCCTTAAACCAGATCAATGTGAAAATCTATCTCACATGAGGGAGGTAACCCCATAAGCTCCCCTAGAAAGACATCTGAAAACTCCCTCAAGATATGATGATCATCAAGTGATAGCCCAATCGACTCATCCTCTGATCTGTCTCTCTAACCTCGACACCATACAACTGGAAACCTCATCGCGCACACCGCTTCAGTAGCATAGAGGATATGGTGTGAATAGAGGTGGGTATCCTGACTCCAACTATCACTGACTCCACTCCCAAATCGTCAAAGACATGGTATTACCTTAGTGTAACAATAAACTCTAGCTCTGTGTGAAGATAACCAATCCATGCCCAAAATAATCCCATAGGAACCCAACGGAAGGATACAAAGATCCAAGGTCATGGAAAATGGTCCTAGGTCAACTATGCACTCCTTGAATAAGGAGTCCACTATGAGCTTGGATCCAGAAGCCATCTCCACATCCCAATTATGAATCTTCCTAATTGCCACTAGCCTACATCGCTCTACTACAAATGGGGAAATAAAAGAATCTGAGGAACCTAAATCAAATAAAATAGGAATAGAAATGCCATCAATGTTACCTGTCGTCTCAATCACCTCATGCTCTGGTGCTCTGCCTGGCGGTTCTCGACCACTACATATATCCTATGGCTCATAGCCATATATCCTATTAGTAGGCTCTGAAACTAGTGCCTTACCATTTTTATTAGGGTTCTGAGGGCACTCTCTCCAATGATTCCCAAGTACTCCACACCCATAGCAACTACTAGGTCCCCTCCAATGAGATGCGGATCCTACAAGTACTCTAGTGGTCTATGTCGTGGATCCTGATGATCCTACTATGATAGCAGGTTATTGTTGCTGACCACTCTATATGACCGAGCTCTGGCGCCTTCCGAATCTTGACTGGTCCCTCAGAGTGATGGGTCATTGTATTCTTCCAATCATTTAACTGACATAATCTTTGTCAGTGTCATTCTAAACCAGGGTTGTGTCCAAGGCAATATGCAATGGAGTCTAGGAGAACCAGTTATACGTTGAGTTTGTTAGGGGTTTCTTAGTTTTAATGACTATTCTATGGAAGTGCAGTTAAAATCTATGGAAATTAAATACAAATCTACGGAATTCAACTATGTGCAATGAAAGGAATTTTAGCAACTAATCTTCGACTGTAGAATAAAATACGCACACACTTATTCTTAACAAATTAAACCATAACTGAATAACTGGAATTTTCAGCAGAAAGCAAGACTATTCATGAACTAGATTTGTATAACAAAAGCATCTACTCTAAGTGAAAGTGATAATGGAGAAAGCAGAGATAGTTAATCAAAGCATGCATGCAAAAACTCATCAAATGATAATTGCAGTAAAACTAATCAAGGACTGATATGCATGAAAACTCAAAGTAACCTCGTATCTCCTCGTTCAAGTGGAGCCTTACTCTTCCTCGAGATAGAGTATTCAACAACTTCTTATTCTCAAAATTCCGTAGCTTTCATTAACTTCGAAATGAGTTCATAACATATCAAAAATAAATCCAGAATAGTATGTAGATAATCTTCTTTGATAATCAAAAAGTGGTACTCAAGTTCTGAAGACAAAGTATTCATATAGATAATGTTGGTTACAAGATCCGCCATATCAGGTGGCATAAAACATTGTCCATCAAATATCAATTAAAACTCATAGATTCCTACGGGCCGTTAGAATCAAGCCCAAGCTAATAGGTCAATTCGATGGAAATAGTCTTCAGCTGCATGCTTTGAACTCGGGCTTCTTATCCACTAGTAACTTCCATTATTCCCTACGCACACATCATCACATTTGATCTCATAAAGGTAGTTAGTAGGAAGTTCATGGGATAAATGGTTTTCATAAATAATAGCAAGGAAAATGCATCAACCTACTAAGACATGACTACACAAAACATCCCCATATACTAATAAGTCATATCACAAAGAGTATTTCCGGTCTAAAGAAATGATATAAATGAGCCAAACAATGCACTCATCATTTTCCCCTTGACTTTACCTATTGCATGTCCCAATGCAACTCATCTGTGCCCTGCTCTCCTGCCAAGTTGGTCAGCCATGTCATACTCCTCGAATTGATCAGCGTATTGCTTTGTGCTATTCTTGCAGCCCTGAGTATTGGAGGTCATTTCCACCTGTGCAAAGGTGAAACGTCATGGGACCGTATGCTTGCATTATTCACCAAGTCGTGAGAGGGCTTAAGAGGAGTGGTGGCCGCACTTGGAGGCCTCGCCCATTCATCGAGTGTATTGCTTTGCTTGTTTTCTCTATAGTTTGTTTGATAATGGCGATGAGGGCATCACACTTTCCAATGCTCCAGCTAAAATTCTAGGGAGAGAGGACCTCCCTATGTTTCAAAGGCAGGCTTAAAGTATCCCATCTCCTATCACAAGCTTTCCAAGCAGCCCCAAAATTCTCCTAACTATAATTTTCAAAATCAATAATACACTGAAGAAAAATCTAAGAAGTATTCACCCCAACCCCTGCTTGATAGTACAATGATCTAAAGTTTTTCTACAGGGTGACATCTGTGTGATGAGTTGGGTGAATGTAAAATCTGATGGACTGAGTAGTGTTATTGAAACTATCATTTACTACCTCCAAATTATCTGATTCCGCAATACAGACTAAAAGGATTTAATTTGAAAATCCCCCACAAATAGGTTGATCAAGAAATTAGGGACATTGGTCACTATCATGTTATGTAGATAAAATTCACAGAGCAAATTTTTAATTTCCGGAGTGCTGTTCTTGTAGACTGATAAAAAACTAGGTCCATCGGGAATTTTGTGAGGGGCTTGAGAACACAATTGAAATAACTACCAAGAATAAAATTGTTCTTGGACATACATGTGGTAGATCTAAGGATGGTTTCCTACGGAGACAGTAGTTTGATGGTTAAAGATAGACAAATTCTAAGATAGATGTTACTTTTTGTTTTTCCTCTTCCAGTAGATTCTTTGTCTTTTTTAATTTTTGATTTTCTTTCCATAATTCCCTTTCCTGAAGGGACAACTGTTGAAATTATTCAAGAGGGTAAGACCCTTATCACGTTGTCTCTTTAGACAACTCACTTCAAGCCTAAGGCAACAATCTCAAACTTTTTCTACTATCTTTTGTGTAAATTCAACTTGTAATA
The DNA here is from genome assembly GCA_018340775.1 of Taxus wallichiana var. yunnanensis. Lineage (NCBI taxonomy): Eukaryota > Viridiplantae > Streptophyta > Pinopsida > Cupressales > Taxaceae > Taxus > Taxus wallichiana. The sequence continues at coordinate 1,000,032,053 of CM031242.1, read as the reverse complement.
AAAGGGTGGATTCTTCCATACCTTGTAACTGAGATTTTAGTAGTGCTATCTCCTCCATATAGTTGTGAGAAGGTGCCACTTGTGTGTCAAGCATTTCCGGAGTTACAGTGTGAATTTCTGTAGATGACAGAACAGCAGATGATGGAGCGGCCTAGACATACTCCGTATGTAGCTCCTCTCCGAATGTGGGCGGTGTCATCGTAGTAAGGACTCCGATTGGAAACCACCCGTCTGTAAAAATGAGCTAAGTCGTTGGGACCGTAGTTGTATAGAGGAAGATGGGGCCATGGGACACTTGCCTTTTGAATCAGAAATGGATGGGGATGGTCCCTCAGGAGTACCAACCGTGTCGGCGTGCTTAGGAATGTCAGCTACCTCTGCTTGACTATGTGAAGGGCCCGATGCAAGGGTAGACCGAGGTGCAAGAGAGAGACTAGATTTTAATTACTTAGGCTGGACCCTTCACCACCAACATTTCCCTTGAGCCTCCGCTTTGGAGAAAGAAAACTTGGTGTGAACACAACAGATGAATCAACCCCGGTGCTTAAGCATAGACTTGCCCCCACTGGATTGGTGTTTCTGGCATACCTTAATGATGGAGTATACGAGGTACTGGTAAATTTACCCAAAGGGCAACCTGGTTGACATGTCCCTTTTTAAGGTGAATGAGCATTTTGAGTGCATCACCACCTAGAATAGAGGCCTAGGCGTCGCATATAAAATACCTGTTGACCCATTTAGCAATCTCACCCCAGATTCCAGGAAAACTTTTCCACTTAACACCCTTCTGGACACCCAATGGAGTCAGGATGACCTCTGGGAGTACCTCTCCTCCGTCGTGGAACCTGGGCAATCATAATTTGCAAAGGGCATTCATCATAACCTTTAAACTGAAGTTTGGCGCAGCAGACAGTCAAAAATGACTGACTGGTAATTTCAACTCTTCATCCACCAACTTATAAGCATGTGGACTCAAAATTGTTCAAGAACTCTTCCACAATGCTCTCATCAAAACCTTCAAATTACCGAATGAAATCTAAACATCCAAAATCATGAAATACCTATGAAAGGGCAGAATCTCCATAGCAAGGAGTCGTGAAGCGAGTTCGATGTCTTTGTGGTCCTGTCATCACCAATCCGGCACTATGATAATTCTTCACCGGGAACTCCTCGTGCTATGATTATTTACTAATGCACAGACTTTAGTTTGGTGGATGTAATCTGGAAGCAAAACAACAACCGAACACAAGAATACCATTGACTATGATAAGACAGAATGACGACAAATCTGAAATATCAAAATAAATTATAATATTAACATGAAACTGTTACAATCTCACCCATGAGATACTTCAACAAGACTATGGGAGAAACTTTACAATTACACCTCTTGATGGCTTCTTCAACACACCTTTAACTGATGGCTTCCTTCGCACACTTCCTACAATATTTCTCACTACTTCTTTCTATGCTAAATGAGGGGAATACATGGCCTCTCTATTTATAGAACTTCCAGCTTATCCATCCTATCTCTAAGATAGGATAAGAAATCCACTCGACAAATCATATTCCATACCTTAACTCTTATCTCGTACATGTAAGCTTATCTCGTTAAGATAAGATAAACCTTATCATTTTACATGGGTTCCACATTTTTAGACTTTTTACAAATAAAATACACAAAATATTTATGTCCTCACTCCTTGTCCTTATTACCAATATAATATTTCTAATTCCTAATCATGTAGACCCTACTTCTCTAATTACCCAAACTTTGACATTTTAACATTACCGGACCACTTACGACAAATATTTACTTTTACAACATTCCTATTGTACTTTGATTTGTCTACCGTACTCCACATTATCGGCATGCACCATTGCATCGACGCGCCGTTGTCTTCTATCGACGCTACTACTAATTACACTTAACAACATCCTATTCCTAATACATTCATTAATGAAATAGAAATTTTGGAGAAAAATTTTAGTGTTGATGGCTTCCATGCCATCTTGAGCCAAAGAGTGAGAAATACATGGTAGAGGAAAAACCAGAGAGCAGAAGTAGCGTCTCTTCCACTTCCCGTCTAGTGTTTGATAAAACTAGTCGTGATTGATGTGCATACCACAATGGGAAGAAGTGGTTGCAGAGAGCATTAAATTTCAAATGACACCATATTCCTTGGGTAGCGCAACATCAAGCGAAGGTGACGGTGAAAAAAATAGTGATGAGACCGGCCACCCATGTGAGATTAAGATTTTTGACAGAGGCACATTATCCCATGGTTGGGAGCAAGCACCATCTGTCTTGACATTAGAGAGTGTGACATCAAAGCATGTGGAGATTTATGTGCCATTACTCCTTTTATGCCGTCATTCTTAGAGCCGGATTTGGAAGAGATCCGAGAATGATCATAACAATCATTTCATGATGGCATCATAATGAAAAATGACTACATGGGGAAATGTTTCGCATAGAAATATCATTATCAAGTTAAATGCAATTACCCATTCCACATTTAATCAGCCGATATTCATAGATTCCTACGCCCCACAATTTAGGATGAAACATGATTAGCGGCGAGAAATAATGAAAATTCTTGCATTTATTGCAAATTACAATAAGAACTGCTAACTAAGGGAAGAAGATTGAATGAAGGATCATCTTCCTTTATTGAACTTGCAAAATATTAATTACTCCATGTGTGAGAGGTAAAGAGCTTCCTCAACATGCATGTCTATTCGTAATGTAATGTCATTGGTGAAAGTCTTCTTATCCAATGGTTGGTGATAAACTCGAGCATATGCCCATTCACTGTAGAGTCTGTTTGTCTCCATCAATCGGTATCAATCGAATAGAGCCATTATCAAACACTTGATTTACCTCCTCGATAGGGACCTAACCAATGCGCTGCATACACAACTTGCCTTTAAACTCCGATATAGTGGGAATCAAAGAGTAAAACCCACTTTGTCCTTCATGAAATATCCATTTTTTATGTGAGCATCATGCCAAGTTTTCACTGATGCTGTAGAATTTCGGTCTGCTGTTGTGCCTCCATCCACATTTCATCTAATTCATTCAACTACAACACTCATTCACGCTTGTGCTTCATCCAAATCAATCCCAACTTCCAACGTTGTTCGCCAGGTGTGCAACTCGAACTCCACAGGTAACAGTGGCTTCTTCCCAAAGACCAGCTCATAGGGAGAGAAACCAATCGTTTGTTTTCCGAGTGTCGTGTTGTAGAGCCCAGACGGCCTCAGGAAGCTTTGGTACCCAATTATTTTGTCGGCATTGACCACTTTAGTTAGAATATTCTCGAGCTCTCGATTGGTTACATCCACTTGCCCATTAGATTGGGGTGATATGGTGATGATTTCTAGTGCCTAATTCTGTAGATTCCTAAGAAAGATTCAATCATATTTGAAACAAATTGAGGACCTTGATCGAATCTGATACATGGCCCTCGGTGCTCCAAATCGCAACAATATCCAGTTGTAGAGAAAATCAGCAACAACATCTTCATTGGCAGATGCCAATGCTTGAACTTCAGCCCATTTGGTGACATAGTCCGTGCATACCAAGAGATACTCCTTCCCGAAGGATGGAGGATCAAATGGTCCAACAAAATCAATACCCCATTTCTCAAATGGTCCTAGAACCAACCGAGGTTCGAGGCATTTCCATGTAGAAAGTGTAGGTTTTCCCATTCATTGGCATGCATCACACTGCCACACATACTTTTTGACAGTCTTATGGAGGGAAGGCCAATAGTACCCTACTCCAAGGATCTTGTGAATTGTTCGTTTCAATGAATAATGTCCACCTCCTGGCTCATCATGACATGCTCGTAGTATGTCATGTACCTCATCCTCTCGAACACACCTGGGAAGAACCATGTTAGGACAACATTTAAATAAGAATCTATTACACCACTTATATGTTGTACTATTTCTAACCAATCGCCTTTTTCCTTGTGAGTAAAATAAGGAGGAAACTTCCTTCTTGTTAAATAATTTACGAGATCAACGAACCGGGAGTCTTAGTGGAGATAGCAAACAAGTGTTCATCGGGAAATTGATCTTGGGTGCTTCATCATCACACCTAAACATTTATTTTAGAAAGAAAGTCAGCAACAATGTTAGATTTCCCTGTGCTTATCTATAATAGTGAGATTGAATTCTTGCAACAAGAGTAACCAAATGAATGAGCCTTCCACCAACCACTAGTTTGTTTCATCAAATATCGAATGGCATATTGGTAAGTGTAAACAAAATTTTTATATTTAGTGATGTAATGATGAAATTTATTCAAAGCATATACCACAGCCAAAAACTCTTTTTCCATAGTAGTCTAATTTTTTTCCGTAGGAGTCAGATTTTTGCTAATAAAATAAATTACATACATATGATCTTCTGAGTCTTTTTGTCCAAGGACAACGCCCATGGCTGTATTAGAAGCATCAATGTGGATATGGAAAGGTTGTCCTCAGTCGGGCCACATAAGACAGGGGTTGTTGTCATCTTTTTTTTTTATAGAATCAAATGCCTGTTGACACTGAGAAGACCATTCAAAAACACAATCTTTGGTTAGCAATGAAAACATTGGGGTGGCGAAATTTTGCTAAAATCCTTTATGAATCGGCGGTAATAACTGCATGGCCATGAAACTTTTGATGTCATTCTTTTATTAGTGGTATAGGTAATTGGGTGATGATGGATATCTTTTGGGATCCATCTTTATACCTTAGGCTAAAACATGGTGACCTAAGACAATTCCTTGATCAACCATCATTAGACATTTTTCATGACTCAGAGATAGTTGGTGTTGTTCACATCAACCGAGTAATTTCTCAAGATTATTCTTCTTCAAAAGTGGATCCATGGATAGTGAAATCATCCATGTAAACCTCAACACAATCGTTAGTAAGATCTACAAAAATGGCCAAGATTGCCCGTTGAAATGTGGCGGGGCATTACAAATCCCAAAAGGTAAGACTCAGTAGTGAATGTACCCCAAGGGCACGTAAAAGTAGTCTTATCTTGATCAGCAGGGGCAATACTAATTTGATTATACCCACTAAACCCATCCAAGAAAGAAAAATATTTCTTACAGACCAAAATTGTCCAGGACTTGGTCAATGAAAGGCGGGGAAAATAATCTTTTTGGTGGCTTTGTTAAGTTCCTCGTAATCAACACATATTCGCCACTTACCATTCTTCTTGGGAACAATAACTAATAGGGAAACCCATTGACTATCGATATAGGATAGATGAAACCTACCTTTAGGAGCTTTTCGATCTCGGTTTGACTATGTCTCTCAATGCTTTGGATTGATTCTTCATTACGCTACCTTATAGGTTTGACGTCATCGGTGTAAATATGATGTGTACAAATGCTAGGATGAATTCCTTTCATATCAATGTAATCCCAAGAAAAAGCATGAGAATGTTTCTTCAGAACCTCAAGCACCCTAGCTTCTTGATTGACCTCCAAGTCACTTCCTATAGTCAGCTCTCTACCCATACTGACAAGCACCTACTTAGTATCATTCGCAAGAGCAAGCTCTATACTAGTGATAAAATAATTCAATGGGAAAACATGGGGCTGAAGCATGTGCAGGATGGATATGTTATCAAAAGACAAAACCTTAGTTAAAGGACAATAGAAATCAAGAACTAAATGTTTGGAATTATAAGCATAGAGTTTCCTACCAGACTCAGTAGAGGTAATGTCTACTTGATATTCCGAATTCCATAGAAGTAGTGATGATTTCCGTAGTTGAAGAGTCCTTGAATCGTCACGTATATGACTCTGGCACTTCCATCATATGATTGTGTACTGTAATAGTGGCCAGAAAAGAAGAATTCAAAGAGTTAGCATCCAAAGAATCCACCCATACCTAGTCACAATTGTTCGTATAAGGTTGGGTAGGAGGATATAATGAAATGTGTTTGATTTCTGCGCATTTAAAATTGTCATGTTTCCTACCTACGATTAATGTAAGCAGAACCATAGCCAGCCAAGGTCTTCCTAGATGATTGGATATCCCAACTTCGAGCTTTAGGCTGCAAAACCATGAAATCAACTGGTACTCCCATGATTCAACAAAGGACCATTATATCTTCAACCACACCATTAGTACGACAATGGATTGATTTGCTAACTGTAGAACAATGTTGGTTAGTTGAAGTCCTGTCGAAGGATAGTAGGTTAAAATTTCTATTGTGATAACATTAATAACAGCACCAAGATCCACCAAAACATTAGATATTGACTGGTTGTTTATACAAATAGTAATGACAGGGCTCCCAAGATCCCCATATTTTGGTGAGATGAGGGTGCCAACAACTAAATCAGCCAAATTCCCTTCGACTCTACTGACAATATTTGGGTATTTCTTTTTTCTTCTGGTGTCTTTATACATTCATTTCTAATGGTTTGGTTGAGTTCAGGGATGTCCCTTATTACACGTAGCAGTGGAACCTCAATATGTACTTTTTTCAATTCCTAACTAGTTTTGTTTCATCTGCAATCCGAGTGTCCTGTAATCACTCAGGAAAAGGGGTCTGTAGTCGGTTTGGGTACTTGATCATCCTGTTATCTGGCATTGGTGAAGAACCAGTGTTACCCTCAAGTTTTTCTTCCTTATCGGCATCATCAGGAAGTTCTATGATAACAACAGAGGGTTCAATATTTTGTAGATCGTAATCATAAATTACCAATAGTGTTAACCTGCATGGTGTTACCTACGTCTGTGTCATCAATCGAAGTTGTCTGATTGATTTTTAGGATTGGCTACTGGCTGAGCCAAAATTTTTGTTTGTGTTGCTTGTCCTTGATTTTGGTAGGCTTGAGGTGGAGGCATTAAAGCTTGTTGTGGCTGCTGGAACCTACGTTGTTGATTACCGTTTTTGTGGTGGTGCCCAAGACTGATTTTGGCTAAAATTTTGTTAAGGACCCCACTGTTGATTGTGCCAAGGATTGGCTATAGGTGGTGGAGCCCAACCCGGCTGAGTGTAGGGATTTGTCCAAGGTGGTGGATATGGATAAGTCATCCAGTTTGAGTTTGCCCACTCAGGTTGTCCCCAAGAAGACTGAGAGGCCTGATTTGGCCATGGCATTCTCCAGGGATTCTGAGTTGGTCTAGATGGGAACCCACCTTGATTGTTTGGTCTTTGGACAAAATTTAATTCAGCACTTGTTTGAGAGATGGCATTCAAACCTCCCTTCAATTGTGGTAGAAGTGTGCAATGTTTAGTGTCATGGTCAGTAACTTCGCAGATTAAGCACATATCTGTGACATCCAAAGGACATTCTCTCAAGGGGTGTCTCTTCCGACATTTAGGGAAATACATGTCCAATGGTTCTTTAGCAGGGGTGGCTTTTGCCTTGAGTCCATCTATGGTGGATGTTAATTACAGCAGAATGTCTATTTTCATGTTGGCCATTTCTTCTAGAAGTTCAGAGGTACCCAAAGACTTGGATGTTTGTTTCCTTCTTATTCCTCCACGTGTTCTAGAATATCTTCTACATAGCTTAGTAATTTGTTCCATGGTAAGCTTATGCACGTCTCCACCTCCCATGAGATGGAGAGAATCCTTGGTTTCCTCATCCAGTCCTTTCAGAAAGACTGTTTTAGTGATGTCTGCATGTAACTCATACCCACTGCGTTTATGGAGAAAGAGGAATCTATCTAGATAATCCTCTAGATTCTCATCTTCCTTTTTCCGTATTTGGAAGAACTCCTCCTTCCTATCCCTTCCTCTACAATAGTCTTGGTATTTATCCAGGAAGGCTGTTTCCATGGCTTCCCAAGAGTTAATGGAGTTAGATGGTAACCCCATAAACCATCTCATAGTAGAATCTTTGAGAGTGGAGGGAAATAATTTGAGTTTTTGATTGTCAGTTCGGTAATCATATGTCTGGCATAGGATTTTAAATTCAAATAGAAACTGATCAGGGTCTTCTTTGGTCATTCCTCAAAAGAGGGGGAGGATGGATGGTGAGATGTTTTTCATGGGTGCATCCTCATCTACATCGAGGACAATGGGGTATGTAAATGTTCATCCTAAAGGTTTTTCTTCAGCATTCCCAAGATCCCCCATTGCAGAATGATGTGAAGAGGATACATAATGCTCAGAAAAGGTTCTAGGTGTTGAATTGGAATCTATATCACTCTCATTGTTTCTCTCTTGTGAAGTGTCTAAAGAGATTTGTTGAATATTACATGCTATAAATCTCCCTTGGTTATCTCATGACCTATGCATCTAGGTTGGTTTATTTAAACCGAGTTCCGAGAGAACTACTGGTTTCCTATATGAACTCCATTAACACCCATAGCATATGGAATAAAATAATGGAGCTTATGGTTATGTATCCCCGAAATGGCACCAAAAATGATGGGTCGTTGTATTCTTCCAATCATTTAATGGACATAATCTTTGTCAGTGTCATTCTAAACCAGGGTTGTGTCCTAGGCAATATGCAATGGAGTCTAGGAGAACCAATTATACATTGAGTTTTTTGGGGGGTTGCTTAGTTTTAATGACTATTCTATGGAAGTGCAGTTAAAATCTACGGAATTCAACTATGTGCAATGAAAGGAATTTTAGCAACTAATCTTCGACTGTAGAATAAAATACGCACACACTTATTCTTAACAAATTAAACCATAACTGAATAACTAGAATTTTCAGCAGAAAGCAAGACTATTCATGAACTAGATTTGCATAACAAAAGCATCTACTCTAAGCGAAAGTGATAATGGAGAAAGCAGAGATAGTTAATCAAAGCATGCATGCAAAAACTCATCAAATGATAATTGACAGTAAAACTAATTGAAGGACTGTATGCATGAAAACTCAAAGTAACCTCGTATCTCCTCGATCGAGTGGGCCCTTGCTCTTCCTCGGGATAGAGTATTCAACAACTTCTGATTCTCAAAATGTCCATAGCTTTCATTAACTTCAAAATGAGTTCATAACATATCAAAAAAAAATCTAGAATAGTATGTAGATAATCTTCTTTGATAATCAAAAAGTGGTACTCAAGTTCTGAAGACAAAGTCTTCATATAGATAATGTTGGTTACAAGATCCGCCATATCAGGCGGCATAAAACACTATCCATCAAATATCAATTAAAACTCATAGATTCCTACGGGCCATTAGAATCAAGCCCAAGCTAATAGGTCAATTCGATGGAAACAATCTTCAGCCGCATGCTTTGAACTCGAGCTTCTTATCCACCAGTAACTTCCATTATTCCCTGCACACATCATCACATTTGATCTCATAAAGGTAGTTAGTAGGAAGTTCATGGGATAAATAGTTTTCATAAATAATAGCAAGGAAAATGCATCAACCTACTAAGACATGACTACACAAAACATCCCCATATACTAATAAGTCATATCACAAAGAGTATTTCCGGTCTAAAGAAATGATATAAATGAGCCAAACAATGCACTCATCAAGGAGGATCCCCCATAATTCATACCTCTAAGCATTGAATCTTTGTGGAGGCCTAAAAGGAGGATGAGCTCATATTCTTTGCGCTGCTACTTGAGGTGGCTATTGCATTATCCTAAATGAAGAATTTGCATAAACATGTCCGCCATGAGGAGGAGTTGACCCCCTTGATATTTTATCCTGCATCTATTGGATATGACTCCACGCTCTATCTTTTGTGTGCTATATGTCTTCCCCCTGGTCTCCTTCGCAATATAGGCCTTCTCAACGACCTCTGTTAGAGTTTGCAGGCAATGGATGTACACTACCTCTCCAATGTCTAGTTTAGGCCCTTGATGAACCTATGGATCCTCACCTACTCATCATGTAAATAGTACACATACTCGAAGAAAGTCCGGGAAATAATCTCGTACTCCTCCATCGTCATATATGCCTAACGTAGGTCGTGGAACTCATCTATCCACTATTAAACAAACCTTCGGAAAGTATCTACTCTTGAAACGGTCCTCAAAGATCTCCTAAATGAATGTCTCAAAATCCACATGGAGCTTCTACTCCTTGGTCCTCCACCAAACCTTAGCTCCGTCTCAAAATGTGGATGGCAACACGAGCCTTTGTGTTGTTGGTACATGAACATAGCTTGAAGCATCCACTCAAGATGACTAACCATGCCTTTTCCTGAAATCCTCCAGTGTCCCTAGAAAAATGAGATGGATAGAGTTTAGGATCTCTCGATGCGATCTACCATTGTACATTGTCTTCCTTTTGGTATCTCAATACGATCATCATGTTGTCTAGGGCTCCTAGATTTGTCCCTGTGTCTTGTAGCCCTGTCTCCAAGACCTCTCTGGTGAATCTCGTCTAACTACTCCATGTGGGATTTCTCTTCCCTATGCTCATCACTATGTCAAAAGGTGCATGAGCCTCTACTGATGCCTCTCTATCCTGTCTGTCGTGTTTCCCTCCCAAAGATCCTCCTCGTATAGCGGAATTAACATCCTGTAACGTTGGAAGTATACGAGGTTATATGACCACTACTTCTTGATCTGGAGGTGGTAAGTCTAGGTCAACATGCAAGAACCCCTCGTCTAGTCTGCGCCTCTTGCACAAACCAAGGCGAGAGTTAGTTTATTACTCTAGATTTTGTTTCGTTTTCTAGGTTTTCTTCCTTTAAAATATCATGCAAGTTGTGTGATCTAGATTTAGAGTTGTGCTATGTTTTCTTGTTATGTCTTATGTTTCAAAGTGTGCCAGGGTCCAAGCGTTAAACCCACACTCGATACAAATTTAACACCCACAATATCAATGTACTAAAAACACTAAATCTTTTACAATTATCCAGAAGGTTGCAGAAATTTTTTTTTTGTTTTAAGTTATAAGGTTGCAAGGGTGTCAAACCCTAATGTATGTTAAATTAATTTCCAAAAATATTTATTACATTATAAAGGATGGACCAGGCCCAAGTTAAATAATTAAATATTCTTAATTTATCTCTAAGGTCAAATTAATTACAATCAACTAGTTAAATTGATTTACTTGGTTAAATGTTTTTCCCCCTTCTTAAATTAACATTCCAAACCATAGTTAATAAACCTTATACATAGATACTTTAGTTCCTTTATCTTACAAGTTTTAAAGTCCATTATCATTAATTTTCTAAAACATACTAGGAACTAACTAAATGACTTAACATACAAGGGTATTAAATGGCCCCATTCACCCATTTACACATACCCTTAAATTATCTCAAAACCCAAATTATTCATTCCTACCTAACAATTGTAGGTTTGATCCTCACCCCTTGGATCAAATCAATTGTGACCACTAGATCTTAGGGTTCTATATTAACCTTAATTATCCTTATGAAATCTTATTAAACCTTTTTCTTTGCCCTTGCCTCCTCATTTGGTCACTTTTCTTTTTTTAAATTGCAGGTTGGAGAGATGGAAACCATGGGAGAAAAAGATGAAGAAACCATGAAGAATTTCACTAGAATCAAGCTTAGCTTAGTTTACATTATGGATTTGTTATTGTAATGTCTTTCATTTGAAGATTGAAGGGTTTCCACTCCAAATCTGGAGTTGTTATAAAGTTATTTCTATTTGGAGTTCTCTATTTGGGCCAAACACTACCTCCAATAAAATGTATGAGATAGATCACTTTTAAATATCCATTAAAGATTTAATTGATTTGAACAATGATTTTGTTACCCTATAGTATGTTGGTAGTCTTGTTTTTTACATTTAATAGGCTCAAATTTTAATTTGGACAAATTTAAAATTACACAGATGTGGATTGTATTTTCCACCGTCGGTGATGAAACTACCGCCAAAGCATGTCGGCCGGTCTAGGACCGCCACCCTACCTCAAGCTAACAATTCGTGAACCGCTACCTTTCTTGAGTGATGGTTCAGATCACTGCTCTACACAGGGCGGCGGTCCTATTCTTTAAAAATAGAACCTTCCTTTCATAATTTTTAGAAAAACTAAATTTACTAGAGTGTTTTAAAGATCATTCGTAGATTGAATTTATATTCCTAAATTCTCTAGTTCAAATGTTATTCCATTTATTCATTCCATGCTTAAAATTACTAAATTTAAAGGTTTTCTAATTCCATAATAACAAGAAAACAACTACAAGATCATTTTCATTTTCTTTCAAATTCAAGAGTAAGAAAGAAGCTTAACCTACTCCTAATATTAATGTTTTCCTTTCCACAACAAATGCAATATTTCAACATAATAACTTACTTAAAATTTATTGCATCTTTCCATTTCTACTAAAACCATTTGTTCAAATAACTACAAACAACTTTGTTCCACATTCAAGTTTGCCATGCATACACTATTAGTATTTTATAACTTCTATGTTCTTTCTTTCCTTTTTTACAATAATGCAACTTCAACAATGATAATGAACTTTCTTTTCCTTGAGCATAGCTCATTTCTTTCAATGCAAAGAACTTTCTTTCTCACAATACAATACAACTAAACTTTTAAACATGATTTCCATTCTAATTCATTCCTTTACATAGTACAATTTGAGGAGAAAGGAAAATACACATTCCTCAATAAAATTACTTCAAAATAATAATACAACTTGGTAAATGAAACTTACAATGCAATATTTCTTTTAAAAATACAATACAACAATTCTTCATGTTAAGTGGAAATAACAAGAAGGTTTTCTCACAAGGAAGGATTTCTTTTTTGAATTCAACAAATGCTCTCAATTCAAAATCACCAACAAGAGCTCCACCATGTCTTCACTTGATCACAACAACAAAAATGGGGAGAGGTAACACTCTCCACCCAACCTATAATCTAATGAGAAGAGAGAAGCTATCCTCCTCATTGTCCCCCGATCCCCAACCACAATGAAATGAAAGATGGATCCAACTCATGGAAACAATTACAAAGCTTCCACATCACAATACAAATATTTCACAACAACATAAAACACATTCAACATAATGAAACAATCACAAGAATACAAGTTTCAAAATACACAAGGCTTGAAAATGCAAAGCCAATGGAGCAAGGATCTATGGGGAGATCACTTATTCCTCCCAATGGGATTACATTCCCACCTTAAAACCCTCAAATATTCATCTCAAAACCCCTACACATATCTTATTCCTCCCTCAAGATCCTCTTATGCCTCCCACATTCGGTTATGCATCCTAAAATCTCTTATGTCTTCCTCATAAGAACCAAGTAAGAAATGCAAGTATTTTCTTGTCCAAGGTGGGGAACCCAACCCAACTCTCTCTAAAACATGAAATAAACTCTTATTCCTCCCTACATATAATATCCCCATAGCCTTCTCCTACACCATACTTAGGAAATCTACCCAAGAACCCAACAAGCATACCAAAACACTCAATAACATACACATATACACATATAAAAGAAAACAATTAAAACAAGGGTGTAGCTCCTACCTTTCCATGGTAGAGCTTGATCCAAGAGTCACACACCAAGATCCTTCAAGCCCAATCCAACACCAAAAGCTCCAACAAAATCCACAAGCACTCCAAAATCCTCCAACTCCAAAAATACAAGATCCCAAATGAAATGAAGTAACCCCAAACAAACAATTAAACTTGTATAAATAGAAAAGGGATGGAGGAGGGTGAGGTGGATCCATGTAGGATGCCACATCACTTATGCTTAACTCCACATCATATGTCAAACCTCAACCCCAATGCATAATAAATTGGTGGTTGGGAGGAATGACAAACCTCTTACACACACCATCCCAACCCACACCCCTAAGGACAAACTTTAAAACCCATGTAAGAAAAGTGAAATAAATGCCACTTTTTGTCTTACAAAACACTTAATGGGGTCTATTTTTGACCCCCCAATCCATAGGTAGGGTTGGTATAAGAAATTAAGAGGTGTGGGACAAACTTAGCTTGTCCAACAAGCCTCCAAAAATGACCCTTAAGCCCAAATCCGAATTTCCAAGGTAAGGTAGAGTGTACAACACTCAAAGTTACTTACACTCAAAAAATCACATAGTCCAAAAACCAAATCCCTAATAAATGACTCCATTGCCACATCCCAAACTTACTTAATAACCTTATTAAATTACTTAATGAAGCACATTAATCAACAAGGATTAAATAAATTACATCACAAATAAACCACATACTCTACATTAAATAAATAATATGGGAAAAGTACACACAAGTCCATGGTCACAATTGAGATCATCCCCCCTGGAAACCCCTAAAAAAATTAAAACACACAAACCACAACATAACACAAGTTTCCATGGTGACCTTAGTTATATCCATCTAGTATTCTATTGTGGTTGGTCTCCTATCCCCCTTTTGATTGTTGTGATATAATTACTTGCAAAATTACACAATACCTCCTTCACCTGCGGCCACATCAAAAAACATCAAGGATAAAACATACACATATCAATCAATAAACATCCGCATATAGTTAATTCATCATCTAGAATAACAATGCTATCATTTGTCTAAAATTTCAACATCTCAATTCTATCTTTTATCAATTTCAAATAGGATCACAAAATTAGTTCAAAAGCTAAATCCTACTCAATACGATGAGAATTCTAAATGTCAGTAATACATATATCAACAACACATCATCATAATCATCAAATATAATATGTTTCTCTATCTATCTAAGAATACACACAATCATACTATGAATCACAATCCATAAAAAAATAGAATATATCTATCGTCTAACATCATGCTAAACCAAAATGATACAATAACATCCATGTCTATAGTCAACAGTAATCAAAATATGATAAGTGTCGAAGAGGAGTGGGCACTACACCTTATTTATCTAATGCATTTATATTTTCATTATTATTAATATTATTATATTGATTTCCAAATCCACTAGACTTTCAACCATCTATTCATTTTATTTTTATAACACTAAATTTTGATTACATTCTTTTTTAATATTTTATGATAAAAGGTGAGTTCTAAGTTTGAAAATGAAGGCACAAAAATGTGACAACCGAGATGGAAATTTGGTGCACAGAGAGGTAATTGTGACCTTTCATACAACTTAGCTACGTCCATATATGAAATTCAACACCCTAAATGTTTGAGAGAATTAATGAGGTGAGATCATAAACTAACTAACTAATTGTGACAAAGGGGACCATAATCCTCAATGACTTGGTTCAAGGAGTGGGGCATTACAAACACCTTTTTCATCATTCCCTCACATAAAAGCTATAATTTTAATGATCGGACTTCCTAGAATCGATGTGTCTAGATTATATCTCCACATTTACCTAGGATATCTAGTATTTACTATGTGTTTATCCCAAACCCTTTAACATAACCAAAGGTAGGTTTATTTTTCAAAATTTTCTACAAGGGATGAATATATAAATGGTATTCTATGGCCATACCACTAAGAAACACATAAAGATTGTGCTTTCCCCACTTACAAGAAATTGAGAAACTAAGAATCCACCAATGCATTAATTAATAAATTAAATAGTATGTTCGTTGATAACTTGTTAAAATTTGATACCAACAAAAAGGGTGACGATGACCATGAAAATCATCTTTATTAATCCTAAACACATATCCAACCTTCATAATGGTTGAAAAATTAAATCTGAAACAATTCTTCATTTATCCCATCTTAGGCTTTAAAAATTAAAGTTTGAATAGGTCTTCGGCTTCTCCCACCCTCGATCCCCTCTCTCATGAGTATGTTGCAAATTTTGTGTATGAATAGCTAAGGAAAGGTTCTAAATCATTTTCAACATCATGAGAAATTTATTCATGTATTAGAGATTCTCAATTTTAAGCTTCCTCCATTCTATACCTTATATGGAGGCTCTATGAAAATGGCTTCTTCCTAGCAAAAGATAATGGCTATTAATTTTAAGAATTTTACTTACAAATTTCTATTGATCTGTGTTGGATGGAAAGGTTTTGATATAAGGAATAATGATGTTTTTATAACCATCCCTAAGGAAGATACACTTTCATATCCATGAAAATTTATAGTACATGGATATGTCTCCTATAATATAATAATGGTATGCCTATAATGGATGTTTTGTGCAACTACTAATGTTATTGTTATGCATAAGTTTCCTAGAATTTAGAATATTGTGTTGATTCAACTTTTCCTTGTTAAAATCATCAATAATATTGTATGTTTTAAAATCTTAATTTTATCAGAAAAGGACCCTACGACACTTATTTATCCATCATATATATAGTGTTATAATAGTATTATATTATATTAATATATAATATCATATATAATATACATCAATTTTCACCAATCAAAATTCTTGTTAATATTATACATATTAAAATATTAAAATTAACAAAAAAAGAACACCTACAACATTTGTTTACCATCAACTATATAATTTATATATTATATAAGTATTATATTATTATATCATATATAATATACATCAACTTTCACATATTTAAATCCTCAACAATATTACATGTATGTTTTAAAATATTGTTATTAACAAGAAAGATACACAAACAACACTACCCATCGTGTGTGTATACATATATAATTTATGTCTATGCATGTATATGTATACATACACATACACATTAAATAGACATCTATATATGTATATGTACACACGCACACACAATAATAGTATAAAATACTTATTTTATTTTATATATTTTTGATGAATAAAAATGGGATGTTTAATATTAAAACTAAAAAATATGCATACAATATTAACCATGTATAAGGAAATAAATCAAACCAATATTCAAGCTTCTTAAGTAACTTATGCCTAACAACATAGCTAATATTTACACCCAAAAAAACCATTTAGGGTATATATGCTACAATAATATATATATATATATATATGAAATACAACTATTCACAATGAAGAGGGACCAAATTTGTCACTAAATGATTATGAAAACAAAATTTTATCTCCTTTACATTTATGAAAATTTGCCCATCTAATTCCATACATGACAAAACCGTGTAAGCGTATTTAAAGTGAATAACCCTTAATCAATTTTTGTATGCAATAATTGGGATTTATAGAGCTTCCAAATCAAGTATGGGATTGGAGATGGCTTCAAAAGAGTAACTCCAACACTTGACTAGCTAGCTCACTAAGTTGAAAGAATGAAAAAAGTTGAATTTAACTAATGAAAAGGTGCAACTATAACATACCCATGAGATAGGACTCTCCTTGGTGACTAAAGAGAAGTTTCATCATAACACCTCATGTAATTCTACTTTGTATTCAAACTTGACAAAGAAAATTCCATGACCATTACCACCCTATTATCCGAATCAATTTTCAACAAAACCAAATATAAATTCATGTTTACTTTCAAGAAATAACATGTCCAAAGAAAATTGGCACCTAAAACATCCTTAATTGCTTACCCAAATTTTCTAGAATAAGGGTAGAAGATAATATTAAGTCATTGTTATCATATGTTGCCATCATATGTTGCCATCAAATTCCATCTCCATTTTAGGCCCCTCAAGAAAAACATGAGCCAAGGAAACCCACTCATTGGTAGAGAATAAAGGGATCTTAAAAGAAACCAAAAGGTAAATGTCAAATGTTTGAATCCTCTCAAAAGATAAAACTCACCTTTTGATAGTCCAGATCTACTAATATTGGTCCTAGTCATAAGATTTGCCCGTTTTCATATTTATCAATACATCTTTAAATAATTAAGATGGAGAAATATTGCTCAATTTTTCTATATATATCAAATCCAATATATATATATATATATATATATATATATACATTTAATTACCAAAAAGATAAACCCAAAAACTCAAAAGATAGTTTGAAGCCATTGGCATGAATCACCTCTTCAAACATAGGTAAATGCCAAATGTTTGGCCACCTATACCCCCTCAAAGGATGCGAATTTTGATACACACACACACACACACATATGATTACATAATGGTCAGGTTGATTTTAGTGCAAATTTAGATGTCAAGTCAATTTTTTTTTCTAGCTTATTCAATCTTAATGAGTGTTGTTTTGGCGCAAAGGGTTCATGGGAAATCCTCAAATGACCTAACCATTTCTTTATCACTTTCAAATTAGGCTAGGACCCTTTAGCTTTTTCAAAATAATATTTTTGATGTCCTCAACTAATTAAACACCAATTTTTTCATGATTACACTTTTCCCCACCCCCACGTTCTTTAACACTGGGACCTTAAGATGTCTTGGATGGATTCCTTTATCATTATTTATCCATAATATCATTTATGCAAATATATACCCCTCTTTCCTATTCAAATTCCTTTTCCCTCCTAAATCCCATTTATCCTATCTAATTCCCATTTTCCCATCTTAATCTTATCTTAATCCCACTATTATTTTATCTTCCCTAATTCATCCCTAATCACATTTAATTACCCCTAAACCCATCCATTAGCGTGAAAACTTCCCTAAACACTCCATTTATCATCCCTAGACTCCCATATATCCTCATTTAATGCATATCCACCTTCCAACCACCATTTATCCTCCCTATGAAACCCTAACCTTTAAGAATACGCTTCTCAAGAGATTGAAACCATAATCTACCCCCTTAAGGTCCCTTTGCATCAAGTTGATAACCATATCTATTGCCTTAATCAAGGGTCGGTTTCACGTCTAACCCTATAATCATACCTATACCCTCCTCTGAGAGGATGCAATTTTGAGAATTCAGCCTTCTTTCACAAGTTTTCTTTGCTTCTTTCTCTTATTAGAGCTGAGTGGGACACTATCTTTGACTTGGAGATATCTTGGAGTTTTTCCATGCCATCTTGAGAGATATGAAGGCCATTGCTTGTTTGGATTCACAAAATTTCTTTACATCATTCTTTGTAGGTTTTGCCCTTCTGTGTTGTTCTTTTCGGTTTTTCAGTCATTTCAATGGGAGATTTGTAGGTTTATCATCTTTCATTGGTCCCTTCCATAACACTTCTATAATCCACGAATCTCTTAAATCCCTAAATCTATCCTCGGTCATTATCAAATCTTCCCAGTCATTGTCGACCCAATTTTTATCAACCCTACTTTTCATCCTACCTCATATGTAATTTTTTTCTAGCTTATTCAATCTTAAGTCCTCTCTATCTTTGTGATCCAATTTTTAGAACTAGATAGTCCAGATCTTGATATTTGTCCTAAACTTCATAGTTGATCTTGCCCAAATCCTCCAAGGTCATCATCGACCCGATCTTTGCATCCCCTCGTATTCTCACCAAATATGTCAATTTTTTATGAGGTTATCCTTTTTCAAGTTTCTCCTGCATCCCTATGTTTTGTGCACATCAAATCCCAAGATACCTCTTTCCCTACAGGTTCTGTAACTTTTTTCCTGATCTCGTATTGTACAGAACATAGGAAGCTTGAGAGGGGTGCTCTCATTCAATCTATTTTCTTCATATTTATTGATCTACACTATTACAATCACAAAAATGTCGGGAGCCTCCTAAAGTGAATTGAATGTACCTATTTCTTTGTTTGTACAGTGAATATTGATTTTTCAAGCACGTCATCTCGATCATATTTGATTTCATTTAAATGTTTATCATTATCAAATATTCATCTTAGCATCTTTAACATATTTAAGATGTCTATCGTGCATTATGTTGAGTCTGTCATCTTCCGCTCCATCTGGTATTTATCCATAATATCATTTATCTATATTTTTATCAAAATCTTGATGGAATTGACATCCATCCCAAAAATTCCGATTGATGAGCATTATCACTTCGTAGGGAAGGACTGATTAAATTTTTAAGAAACTCACCTTCTTGTCTACTAATCCTTTTCCATATTTAGTTTTTCATTTGTTTTACAAGTTATCGAGCTCATGAGGAATGAAAGTATGCAAAGTGTGGAGAGGATATTTGTAAAGCATGTATCTTCATCATCATTATAAAATGACTCAAAATATGTAGTTTTATCTAACTTAAACCCTTATAATAATTTGAACTTCTCAAAAGAGGGAGAATTTCATATTTTCTATTTTCTTGCCACCATTCCATTAACTTGAAACATGATGGGTAAAATTCAATAAACATTTTGGCCAATGGGACACACCCTTTCTCTTTGGTGAGTTCTTTCTTTATTTCATTTCATATTCCATTTATTTCTTTCTACTAACCTCGCAGGTTGGAGTTGTTTTCTTACGTGTGTGGCGATTGCTTCTTGGATCAACAACATGTGTGCTTAAATTGAAAAAAAAAAGGTAAAATAGTGTTATCTAGGTATTCCTCATTTTGTCCCTATTTTCTCTTTTTCATCACCTCTCTCCCTCCTTTGTGTGATCTCATCAAATATAACATTTCATTTTGAGGTTAAAAGGAACACCTTCATGTATGTTTGCTCACATAGTCTAAGTAGAAGGTAATATTTTTGCATTCACATTTCTTCCACACACAACCAAACTCACAAACCAATCAACACATTTGAAAAATCTCCTACCAGTGTGGAATTATTGAGATTTTATCACACAATAAGGAAGATGCCATGGTGTTTGGGTCATGTCATAAATTTTTTTGTTATCGGTATAGTAGATGAGCACCGAACACCCTTATCGCTGCGATGTGTGAAATGAGGGGTTATGTCCCAATACCAAGACATGTACTGGTAATCATCACCAATTTGAGCCTCACTTACCTTCATGTATATCGAGGATTCCAGCCAAAAGAAACCCACATCCATCCTTAGATTAGCCACTTCTCATGTTTCCTTTGAGCCCCTTTCTTTTCTTTTCACACTTTTTCTAAATAAACATAATAATTAACACTTTTCTACTTTATTTTTTTGTCATATCAACAATCTACATAAGTTATTTTTTATTTTTCATGCTCATCATCACTCATTCTTAGGCCAAAAATAGAATAAACAACCTCATTCAACATCTCCACTTCCAACAATCTTTCTCAACAAACTTTTGTGCTTTCCATTGTTTCCTCTACACTTATGATCACCATACCTTTGGTCTCCCAACCCATCACTTTTATGATTCCTATTTATAAGACTTGTGTCATTCAAACCAATCCCTATCTTGAAACCAACCCTTTCCTCTATCAAAATTCCATTCCCTCTAGACCATCTACACCCCCATCTACCACTTCCTTAGGAGCTTTTAGACCTCCCACTATTCCTCGTAGGTGCATGGAGTTTTAAGAAGCTTATTGAAGCCAATCCTTTTTCCATTTATGAATATCTCATCTATAAATCCACCAATCTCCCCATTGATGGACCACCCCTTCAACAACTTTATGTTTATCACTCATAACCCGAATCTACCCAAGTCCTTACTTCTCAACTTGTCATTTTCTTTCCAAGATCCATGAACAAATTAGCAATGGCTAAAAGTGAAAATGTCCCCCATGATTTTTCCACCATACTCCTTATATCCCATCAATCCACTCAATTGGTGGTACCCATTCCATCAAAATTACCTTGCATCAACACCATCCCCACATCCTTTATCCATGTCACTTCTTCATATATGATGGTCAACAATGCTCCTACACAAACCCATAAATATTCCCATCTACTTCTTCCACCACCCAAGCAACATGTTCAAATCTCGATGCCCATCTCTACATATCAAGTCCATGAAAATGTCGTCATCTCACAACCCCACCCTTTGGAGTCTACCTAAACTCATCAAACTTCACTTTAAAGTGTCTTTCAACACGTATTCCCCAATCAGCCTATCCAAGCATCTCAATCACCCCATATTCATATCCCTATGTAAGACCTATCTAATATCCCTATCTCTCAACAATAATCACAAACCTATTCATCTATTCCAATCTATCCAATCACAAGCATTCAACTATCTTCCTCCTTATCAGCCACCTCCACAAAATCCTATTTATCCTCAAAATATCAATCTCATCCACAACCAAACCATCAAATTATTATAATCCACAACCACACCAATCAATCCCTCATCCTCACACATCTAACGACCCATGAAATATTTGCTAAGTAGAATGGCCAATCCCGAAGTCTACTTTAGGTTCAAAGAGAACTTTCACTTACGAACAAATTTACAATTATCTTATCAACCCATTAATAATTTTCAAACCTTATTCTCCACACTAGGAGATCCCTAAATTTTCTAAATTCAATAGTAAGGAGGACCCTTAACAACACCTTCGTGCCTTTAGGCACGCATGTTATCTTATCGCCCATGACCAAGAACTCATGTTTCACACTTTCCTCGTGTCATTGGTCGGACTTGCATTGACTACTACAATGGCATTCCCAACATTTTTATTATATTTCACCTAACTTACAATAGACATTTTTAGAGAACTCCTCTATCAATATTATGCAAAAATCACCATCACCATCATCTATGCCATTAAGCAATTTGACAATGAATTAATCATAGATTTCATCACTAGGTGGCATGAAATCATCAATCAGTTTTCCTTCTCTCTTCCTCAAACAAAACTCATTGAAATATTCTCTCAATCATGTGCAAAGAATATCTCATTGACTCTTCAAATCCAATCTTTTGAAAGCTTTGAAAAAACCTTCACCATGGCTCACAAAATGGAATTGTGTGCCATTGCACAAGGCCATATCAAGCTTCGATCTAACAATCCAAAATCTAAATTCACTAAGTCATCTACCCATAATGAAAAATCTAATAATGTATCCAATTCCATCATAGTTAAATCCTCTTCTGCATCCACATCCCATACCGAGCATCCATAAAGGACTCGTATACAAATTCCTAACTATACTCCCCTCGAAGAATCATATAGTTCTATCTTTAAAGAACTTGTGGCTCCACGCCTCGTCCAACTCCCCTATCCCACCCATTGACGATTTCCATCACAAATCCACGTGGTACCATACAAAGCACTATTGTAAACATCATCAAGTCCATGGTCTTGATATCAAAAAGTGTCATACCTCCGAGACTTATTACAACAACTTATCAATCATGGGGACCTTCAATTGGACAATCCTAACCAGCCATTAGACATCTTCAAGCATCCCTTCCTAATCATCTTCCAAATAATCAAGTTAATCTCCCTATGTCTCAAGCACCTAATGCCCATATGATCGATACCACCGGTGGGATTGAGCATCATCACCCACAAATATTATCCCCTCTACTCTACCTACATCTATTCCACCAACTTTTACTTCGGTATCCACCCATACATATACAATCATAACTACATCGGTACCCTTATCTATTGCTATTATACCCATATCCACTATACCAACATCTATTACATCTACATCTACCACATACACATCTATCTCAATGCCTATCTCTACATCCATTCATCTATCTTCATCTATTTCCCTATTCTTATCTATAACCACATCCACAACTATATCAGTTCCCACATCTACCCCAACATCTATCTCTACTTCCATACCTACTTTTGTTAAGTCGAGGATAATAAAACCTTAATAACCACATTAATTAATATTTAAACCAAACATTAATGTGAACACATAAATAAATAAACAAAGTAACAAATAACACATTGAACACATATTTTACGTGGAAAACCCCCAAGGAGGAAAACCACATAAAAGAGAATTTTCCATATATGAGAAACAACAAAATTACAGTCCATTAAAATCCCTTTCCTCACTTCTCTCCAAACTATTCACCAAAGTGAATTACCAATATGACTCACAATCATATTTATTTAACCCCACGGTCACGAACCATATCAAGTGATGGGGTACAAATAAACAACACTCCGATTTAATATAAATTAGTTAATAATTAACTAATTTAATATAAACACAAAGTTTATAATATTAATTAATTAAGAATATAACTATTCTAAATTAATTAATTATAAACTAATGTTCATAAACACTTGATATTATGTTCTAACACTCCCCTTAATATTAAGTGGGGAACCATATGCCAACATTACATGTTTGTACAATAGATTTACAAATACATAAACCATAGTGAAGGTTTAGGATAGCATATCACTTTTAAAGGATTTATAACACCTTCATTATGCTCAAATTACCTTTTGGTACAAAAGTATTTGGAATCCATTAATCAGTAGTGAATGATTTAGTCTAAGCATGATTTTTGAGACTACATCTCATAGTTTCTCATGGAAACAATCTCAACCAACATCTCTAGGAGCCTTTTATAACACAACAACCTCCTTTACAAATAGATGCAACACACTAGATTGTACATCGTAAACTTAGAGTGAAAAGTTTACAAATATCATAGGGATCATTTTTACAATGCTTTACAATTAGAGAATAATTATATAGGAGAAGGAGATACCAATTGGCCAACCTCTAAGAGGTGACATTGCCATGCACACTCCCACTCAATGGCAACTTTGAAAGGCTAAGCATTACACATAACTTGCATAATTTTACAACACATAATGGGTTCATAAACATATCTACAATTTGATCTTCATTGAACAATATTGAGATCTATATCCCCCATAGAATCTTATCTCGGATAAGGTGCATATGAGCCTTTATATGCTTCGTTCTCTAATATTTAACTAAATTGTTAGAAATATAAATGTAAATTTTGCTATCACATAGAAAAAGAATACATCCTCTAGCTTCCATGTTTATCTCTTCCAACATTCGTTTTAGCCACATGGCTTATTTCCTTGCTCCCATTGTACTTTCTATATTATTATTCAGGTTAGAAGAAATGGAGATTGTTGTATTATTTTTATTGTTCCCAAGTAATAGCACTTGTACAAAAAAACTTGAACACACATATAGTATATTCTATATATAACACAACATCAACATGGTTAAAGTCACACTATCCATATAGACATCATAATAAGAATATGCTCTTTATTGATCTCATTTTTAACCATCTATAAAAATTTACAATGATAGGTTAAACACAAGTTTTATAAAAACTTAAATAATAATATGCTTTAATAACTAACCATGTTATATTGCCAATATGTTGAGTAATTTCAACACAATAATATTATAAAATATATATTAGATGGAATCAAGTATTAGACATCTCAAATAAAAACACAAAGGTGTCCCCAAGTGTCATTCAATATGCATATAATAATATTTTTAGTAATCACATTTATAATGTTTTATGAACAACATATATGATATATATATATTCTTTATCTATTCTAATACTTTAAAAGTTATAGGACTAATAGATAACATATACTCGAAAAGATAACCAAATTATGCAAGAATAATCACAACATACACTAAATAAAAAAGATCCTCTAACTATGGATATATTTTGTGGATTTATGTGGAGTTTGCTTCAAAAATGACTAAGGAAGGATTTTTGGTGATAGCTTACCATGTAAGCACCCTTTACAAATTTTATAAGTGGCAAGATTAATCTAAGACATGTCATACATGATAATAAAGAAATGATATCAGTATTTCATGCCAAAAATGAAAAATGGTTCTATTTTTGAATAAACTACTAGGAAAAATGAAGCAAAACCTTTAAACACATATAAGCCATTTTTGTATCTTTTCAGTTATAGTTACTTACAATTAATCCTCAATAAACCATCAAAATTATAGTTGTTCTCGATTAACTATGAATGAAAAACAAATTATTTTCAATTCAATATTGTACATTCAAATAAAACATTTACTTTTCATTTAGAAGTGATAGATGTAGTTTATAGAGTTACTACATAAGATTTATGATTATTCTCTTTATTCCATCTTTATTTTGATCCGATTTATGTGATTTTTAATTTTTAAATTTTTTTTTAAATTTTTGACTCTATTATGACCAAATTTTCCACAGTTATGACATTTACCATCAAAACTTACTCTTAAGTTTCCAGGTTTCTTATCTTTACTATGTGATTTTGGTTTTATTCTTGTTAAATATATAAGGATTTTTATATTTCTAAGTGAAAAGTGTCTGATGACATTATCTTTTGAATCAATATTAGTCATAATCTACTCTTCCTAGATCAAGAGAACATAGAGTTTGCAAATTAGGGAAGTCATGCTCAGTTTGGTATTTAGAATTCAATATTGAAATGAAATTCCTAAATATTTCATGTATGTTCAATTGAATAATGAAATACAATAATTTATCTTGAATTAAATTGTAGTTACACCCATCCAACTAAGATTTAATATTATTATTTTTCTAGAAATTTAATTAATTTTTCATCTCCCTTCATGGGAGTCGTCATCAGTTCTAGAATCAACTTTATAATTTTTGATAATTACGTACCTTCATGCATTGATTCTATTTACATCCAAGCTTCACTCGAACTTTCCTGATTCCCAATGTTTAGAAGGAATTCATCATGCACACTCCGCAATATGATGGAAATTGCCTCTTACACCTTCCGTTAATATGCAACAACATCGTTCATTGTTGTTTGTCTTCCAGTCAGAGATTACTCTGTACCATTCACGACCATCCAAATCTTGTGTGTTGTGAATTCGCCTTCATTCTTATCTTCCAGATGTTGTAGTTTGATCCATTTAACATGTAAGATTTTTCAATTGTAAAATGATTATATGTCATTTTCACGTAAATAAATTCAACAAATGAGAATGCGGTATTTAGTAATAGCAGTTTAAGAACCTCTCTGTCATTGTTCAAATAACGCTAGTCATATTTTGATGGATTCACGTCGAAAAAGGCATGTCAAACAATTATTCTAAACATACAATATATTTAGTTTGACAATAACATTGATTTATCGAAATGGGAGAGAATTTTTATTAGTTTTACATGAAAAACAATGACTTAGTCATTGTGTTGTTAGAGAAATGACTTCATATTAAAAACTTGCTTATCTACTATGAATGATATTATATAAATAAATTCTCATTTTCTTAAAAAAGAATAATTTAAATTAAATCAATATGTGTGTATATGTGTGTGTTTACAACTAGGTTAGCTCACCTTGAGTTGGGTTTAATAACTTGGCAAGTCGAGTTGATTTGACCCATTGAGTCTAATTTATATTCTTAAAACATGAATAATTTAAATTAAATCAAAATAATTTTATTAATAACGAAATATATATATAATTTGGCATAGCTCCTATGATATGTTTATAACTAGGTTAGCTCGACCGAGTTGGGTTTACTAACTTGGCAAGTCAAGTTGATTTGAACCATTGAGTCTAATTTATATTCCAAACCAAATAATGATTCAATGCCACTTTGAGTTACATATTACCATTCGTGACCAACTTAGACTGAGTCCAAGTTTCAACGTGTTATACCATGCAATGACAATTCTCAACTTATTACTTACAAACAATGCAATGCCAAACCATACACCTACCTTGGCCTAGGTTAGAGCTCGATAGGTCATACTTCGAGCCCGCGGCATAGCCCTTCCACATATTTACTAACAAAAATTTGGTTGTGTGACCGAAGTCACATCAGGGTTACCTTACTAAAATGATTTTAAATCCTTAAGAAGGCCCCCACATGATCTATGTGGGACTAATGTCCCAAACACAAAAAAGTGACCATGCCCATGACCAACAATGAGAGAAGTCTAGTTGGCACGTGGGGGGACATGAAGTCCACATGGTTGTGATTGATTGGTGGGGGTAATATTATGCAGAGTGCACCAAGTGGCACAAAGAGAAATGTGTGGGGGTTCTTCAATAGGGGCCGCTCAACACTTAGGGTAGAAGTTTATAACTATTAACCTATAGTTTATAATAATTATAAACTATATATAATACAGTTTCTAAAGGAACTATAAGTATAATATTTTTAATATAGCTTTTAATCTATCTAATATATAATATAGTTTATATTAAATATAAACTATAATATATAGCATTTGAAACTGAATTTTTATTAAGGCCCCTTAAATTATTCAAGGGTCCCGAAGAATATGTACTTAATTTATAAAAAAAAATTATTTTATACTATAGTTTCAAACCATTCAAATGTAACTTATTTAAAATGGGTACCAAGAGGGGACATGAACATTTGTTTTTGAATTCCAAAGGTAAATAAATTAACTTGGTTTTTCCCAACGGGGACAAGAGTTTTATCTCGGTGGTCAATAGAAAAATTGAATTTCCTATTCGAGTGGAACTTGTCTCCTGGCCTTTTAACCTTCCTTTTAACTTTGAATGTCACCCCGAAATTATTTCAACCTGCACATTTGAAAACTATAGAGAAATGATAGAATATTTAATTAAAAATACATTCTTACCTTTTTTTTGCAGGTTTTGGTAATTCTTCCATGTTCAAGTTTTCACGCAAGGGTAACAACTTGAGGGGTCTTGGAAATAATTTACTCTTGTCCACAAACTCGTGTGATAATGTGTCCTAAAGGGGGGGGTATTTATTAAATTTTTCCAACCACTTAACCACCCCAACCGACACACCCGATTTGATAAATAAAATTAAAATTAATTACATACCTTTGCTCTATCTGGTACTATGTTAAGTCGAGGATAATATAATCTTAATAACCACATTAATTAATATTTGAACCAAACATTAATGTAAACACATAAATAAATAAACAAAGTAACAAATAATACAATGAACACATAATTTACACTTTAACCCTCGAGACGAGAGGGAAAACCCGTGGCAAAAGAGAATTTTCCATATATGAGAAATGAATTGCAAAGTAATGAGCATTTGCAAAACTCTTGCATGTACTACTCTCGCACCTTATAACAGTCATATAACATGGTGGCGTTACCGAAATATATCCTTTGCATATTTTTACTCAAATCCAAAGAAAATCCCCTTCCTCACTTCCCACCAAACTATTTTCCAAAGTGAATTACCAATATGACTCATAGTCATATTTATTTGACCCCACGGGTCACAAACCATATCAAGTGACAGGGTATGAATAAACAACACCCCATTTAATATAAATTAGTTAATAATTAACCAATTAAACATAAACAAAAAGTTTATATTAAATAATTAAGAATATAACTATTCTAAATTATTTAATTATAAACTAAGGTTTATATGCACTTAATATTACATTATAACAACTTCTACATCTACTTATTTATCTCGCATCTATGACTATATCCATACCCACATCAACATCTAAATCCATGTCCAAATCCATATCATCCCTTAAAACTTCTATCAAGTTTGACATCCCCCTTAACGCAACCGCAAGTAATGTTCCTACCTTGTCCCCATCCTCAACAAGTACAATCACTTCTACACCAACACCTCCAAAATCCACTGGAAGAAGTCTTCCCAAGCACAATCTAAAACCCCTTCTTATCGTACTCACTTGTGTTATCCAAAACCACCTTCATCTTCAACTTCCATATCTACCAATAATTCTTCATTCAAATCATCTAATTATACCCCCAAGGATAATCCCACTTTTTTAAAATCATTGTGATCCCCTCGAAGGGTAAAGCCTCACAAAAATCTAAGAACCTTGGTGTCCCTATACTCAAAAAATCTATTACACGCCTCCATGTAATAAATTGGAGTTCCTCCTTCAAAGTCCCAACAATCCAAGCAATCCAACATCTCATCATCCATCCTAGGGCCTCCCCATCCATTTTGGTACCATGCCCTTCATTTAAATCCTCATCATCAAATATAAATCAAAACCATTAATTTTTCCTTCCAAGTATAAATCTGAATAAAAAAAAACCCCTATCAAGCCTCACAAGAGTAAGGCACCGCTTTTACATTCATCCTCCTCTCTAAAATTCAATCAATTTGTAATCCACAAGAACCTCATCTTCTAAAACCCCATTGGTATAAATAGACAAAGGAAAGAGTGGGGTCATACACCGAATATTTCAACTTTTCATTCAAGATCTGCAAGCACCCTTAACCTATCAAATCCTTTCTATTTATGTGGGAAGAAACCTACATGGTTTGATTATAACACCATTTACGCTTATCATCGTACCCTAGACATGCCATTGAACAAATGTAGGGACCTCTAAACCCTCATAGAAGAGAGGATGACCTTATCGTTGAGGAAGATCACCCTCTCCCATCTACTAGTTCATCCAAATCCAAAAAAATAATCAAATCAAGCATAAAACTTCTAAGACCTTGTATTCCCCTTCTTCACCCAAATCCTTCATCACAATTCCTCCTCCAAATACTACCTCTTCCAAATAAGATCCCCCTTTTTTCATTGACGTCATCTATATCACCACTCTCTCTTGACCTCATGATCCTAAACCATCTACCCATATTTAACAAAAATTCATTATCGCTACTCCATCTAATAAGCCCACTCCATCCCCTTCTTCATCTAAGGCCAAGGTATCATTCTAGCCGCTTCACATTCTCAAAATCCTTATACTATAGAAAACGTATTGTAAAACAACATGCATCAAGATCCTGTTAAGATATCCCTCTATGAGCTAATCCAAAACTATCCTAATCATCAAAAATCTCTTATTAAAGCCTTGTGTTATATCCCACTCACTATTAATGAGCCTCTAAACCTTTCGTGAATCTTATTAAAGATATCAAAACTTCCTATGCTATCTCTTTTGATGATTATAAATTCCACATCTTACTCGAAGACCACAACCTTACTCTTTTCTTAACATTATCTCGTCTCATACCTTTAACCAACTCAAACTTACCAAATCCATTGTTGCTCAATCACACGTGGTTCTTCATACTTTCAAAGATGTTGTCTGTCTAATAGTAATGAAATTACTAGTATATTTCAGATTATGAGCAGAAATATAACACCAAATAACACAATATTTCATAATAATGATCTCAATATGCAATTGTAATATCTTCGCCACTTCGAGGGGGCAACTTCTAAACCATATAATAAGACTCAAATGCTTAAATGATAATCAAATACTACCTACAATCCTCTATATATACTATTCATATGTTATGGCCATCACTCAGCCGACCTATTAAGCATGAGAAAGTATAAATGATATAATAAAATGATATGGTAAATGAACACAAGTCGGCTACTCATATCCTAATACAAGCAATAGGTTAAGAGCGTAACATTCCCTTCCCCTTCAAACCAACGTTGTCCTCAACATTGAATAATCCTAGGATGTTGTTGTAGAAACCTTCATCCTCCACCGGTGGCATCTTCTATGCTCGATTCTTCCACTTGATCGATATTCCTTAATGTCTTTGGTTCTCACCTCTCTAGTATGTGTTTATCATAATCTTCTCCCACATCGCTCCAAAATGATTCTTCCTTCCTCATCAAGTTCTAACGAAACCGTAACTCTGTCTGGGCTTCAAATTTATGTCCAATAACCTTCTTCGTGCATGAAACATGGAATACTATGTGTATGTGTGAAGATGGAGGCAACTCTAGTTTATAAGAAACACCGCCAATTTTCTCGTAGAACTCGATAAGGGCCACAATATTTAGGAGCAAGTTTGTTGTCCTTTTTCTATTGCTTTAGAGACATATGTTTGTAAGGCCTGGAGATGTACAAAACCCAAACATTTAAATCCCTCATCAATTTCAAAATTTCTTTCACTACGATGTTGATCCGATTGTTGTTTCATCCTGCTTTTGTGTGAATGCTAAATTCTCCTTCAAACTAGCCAAAACCTCATCTTCTAAAACCCCTGATGGTGAATGTGTTCCTCAACATCTCTCGACCTTAGTTCAAACCCTCAAGAAGGAAGTGATATAAGGTGGATGGTAACCATATAATGCTAAAAATGGGGTCATTTGAGAAGAGGTATGAAAAGATGTGTTATACCACCATTCTCGCAAGTGGTACCCATTTAATCCATCTTTCACCGCTTATCTCGATACAAAACAACGTAGATACCCTCTCTAAGCATTTGTTGACCACTTCCGTTTGCCCATCGGTTTGAGGATGATAAGATGAATCAATGAGCTAGTTGAGTACCCAAACATGAAAATAATTCCATCCAAAATTACTTGTGAAAATAGGATCATGATCACTTACAATAATTTTTGGGGTTCCATGTAGCCTTTCAACAATCTCCAAAAAGCATAGTTTGCCCATTATTAATGAGCTACAAATGGATGTGATAGGGCACAAAAATGGGCATATTTTGTGAGCCAATCCACAATCACAAAAATAACATTCTTACCCTCGCCTCAACAAGGCAATCCGGTGATGAAATCCATGGAGACCTCCTCCCATATCTCTTCTAGGAATAAGTAAGGGTTACAATGACTAGTCTTAATTGTTTCCCCTTTTTCTATTGGCACACTAAACACTCGATACAAACTTTGTACATCCCCTTGAGTCCTTACCAAAATAATTCTATTTTTATTCTATGATAGGTCTTCAAAACCCAGAGTGTCCTCCAATAGGTGAGGCATGTAGCTCTAATAAGAATCTTATGCTTCAACTCGTACAAGCAATCTTTACTCAAGTATAACCTACCCTTGTACTATAGGTTATTACCTTTCCACTCAAATTCCTGTTAGATGTCATAGATCCTTGCTTATATTTTGTATTAGATATTTTGTATCCTTGCCTTGATCTCATTCTAATCTTGCTTCATCCACCCAATTAGTCAGGCATGAACATGGAAATTCACATAGTAAGGCATCTCTAGGATTTATCCTTTCTAGACAATAAGCATCATCTACTACATTTTCTTTACCTTTTTGTATATGATTTCAAAATCATAACCCAACATTTTTTTTAACCACTTTTGTTGTTCCTCGATGATAACCTTTGCTCCAAAAAGTATTCGAGACTATCATGATCAATTTTTACCTCAAGTGTCTACCCATGAGATATGGCTTCCATTGCTTGACCGCATGAAGAATAGCCATCATTTCTTTCTTTCTCATAGACCGGTTTGAGAAAATCTTTTCCTTTGAATGATAAGAAACTCAAATGAAATTGGTCTTCCTTCATGATCATTAGAAATGCTCCCAATCCCTGATCCTAAAGCGTCACATTCAACAATGAAGGTTTTTTGAGAAGTTTCACGATTAAACCTTAAAACAAGGCAATCCGGGATGAAATCCATGCAGAAGGCTTCCTTCAGCTTGCTTAAAGGATTTAGTGGCTAAGTCTCTGCCCAATGGAAGGCATCCTTCTTTAGCACCAAAATAATTCTTTAGCAATGCAGTGGGGTTGCTATTCTACCATATCCCCACACAAATCTTCTCAGTAGTACCTCGTTAGTCCTAGGAACCCAAAATATTTTTGAGATTTTTGGGCCTTGGCCATTCCACCATAGCTTTGATCTTCTAAAGATCAACTTTGACACCTTCATGGGATACAATGTGACCCAAGTACTCTACCTCTTGTACACCAAAAGAACATTTAGATGGCTTTGCATAAAGAGTATGTTTATCCAAAACTTCCAACACTTTATTTACATGTTGTAAGTGTTCTTCCCATGTCTTACTATAAATCAATATGTCATCGAGAAAACTAATACAAATTTCTTAAAATGGCCTCAAAACATTGTTCATCAAGCTTTGAAAGGTTAAAGGCGCATTTGTAAGACCAAAAGGCATTACCAAAACTCATAATGGCCCTCATGAGTCCCGAAAAGCTCCATTTTATGAAAATCTTCCTCTTTTATTCTAATTTGATGGTACCCCAAACGAAGATCTAATTTTGTGAAATAAATAGCACCATGCAATTCATCAAGTAAATCATCAATTACTGGAATAGGAAACTTATCTTTGATGGTATACTTGTTGAGTTCTCGGTAATCTGGACACATCCTCCATGTTTCATCCTTCTTACGTACCATGACCACTGGGAAGAATAGGCACTCTGGCTAGGCTTGATGATACCTACCTTCAACATTTCTGAACAATTTTTTAGATCTCACTTTTTTGTGAATATGGGTATCTCAGTATGGTCTCGATGTTAGGTGTTTGGATCCTGGAATCAACTGAATGGCATGGTCATGATCCCTAAATGGTGGTAGTCCCTTTGGAATTGCATCAAAAACAAATGAGTGAGCATCAACAATCTTCTGAAGATCGGGTGGCATTGAAGACTTTGTATTTTGTACTTCTATGGAAAATAACTTTGCTATAAATCCATCTACTCCTTTTCTGAGAACCTTCTACGCATCTGATGAGAGCTAATAATTTGTGGAGACTTAGCTACCATCCCATTCAATTTTATTTTCCTTCCATCTAAATGAAATCGCATGAACAATTCTTGGAAATTCATCTCTATAGTACCTAAGGTTGTGAGCCATTGGACACCCAAAACAATATCTGCCCCTCCCATAGAAATAGAAAACATAGGTGAGTCTAACATGTAGTCTCCCATGGAAAGCTTGATACTATGGCACTTTCATGTGCACTTGACTATCCCACCATCCGCAATCATAACTTGCATTTCTGGAGCTGGGTAAATAAAACAATTGAGGCGGGCAGCTAACTTACTATTTATGAAGTTATGAGTACTCCCCGAGTCAATCAACACTTTGTCACCTTCTATTTTTTGAGATAGCCAATAACCTTGAGTGTTTGAGGAGTACTAATACCTAACAATGCATGGCAAGAAATTGTAGGTTGGTGATCCTCTACTTCCTCTTCTACTGGTTCCTCAACCTCTCCTATAATTTCAGCATCCTCATCATCCTCATTACCTCCGTCAATATAGAACAACTTCTTCTTAGCACATTTGTGTCCCGGTCCATATTTGCTATCACAGTTAAAGTATAATCCTTTTTCTCTCTTTTCTTCCATTTGTTGAGGAGTTAGTCTAATTTCCCTGAAAATGAAGGGGAAGAGATACTACGGTCTTTGGTGTTAATGAAAGGCGGCCTCCTACTACAAATAACTTTTTCCTCTACTCGACATGCCATGATAATAGAATTAGAAAGCTTGAGTGGATTAAACATACGTACCTCATGCTCGATGTGGTCCTTAAGACCCCCAAGAAATAGGTCATTCAAATTCTCTTCTGGTATATTCTCCACCCTTAAGGATAGGTTTTGGAATTGATGCACATAATCTTTGATTGATCCTGTTTGTTGTAACTTTGCTAATTGACATTCTCTAAAACACTGGAACTATAGTGCAATTGCAACTCCTCGGTAAAAATTGTCCAAGTGACACCGAGACCATTCTTCTACCTCTGAGCACATAACCATCAATACCAAACGAATTGGTCTGGTTCAAGATACAAGGATGCCAATGTCACCTTTTTCTTGATGGTGTTTGATGTAGCTCAAAGAAGTTCTCCATTTGATTTATCCAATTCAAGGGATCTTTACCATCAAATTTGTGCATATCCACTTTCGGCATCATGTTTCGTGGTTGCGAATAAGTTGGATTCTGATTAGGCTGGAAAAGTGATCCAACATGGTTATTTTGTCCATGATTTTGAACTGAAGATCCTCCTTGGTTGATATGGGATGGATTTGGGCCATATTGTTTACCCTTTACATGTTTCATGATATCATCCAACCGATGATTGATTTGGGCTATGTCTCCTTTAGAGGCCATCTCAGATTGTACATTTCGCAGCTCATACTCAAGTTGACTCACCTTATGATCAACTGAAGTAAACCCTAGTGTTGAGGAATCTATATTCAATGCCTATCCATCTCTTCAATCACTATCTCATCTTTATCTGGGGTTTTACTTGGAGTAACTGGATTCTTTTTTGCTCTTGTGGAAGGCCCCGCCATGATATCAAACCTTAGGGTTTAGGGTTTCGATACAAATTCGGCCAACAGGAAAAAACATAGAGAAGATACTAATACTATTTTTTTCAAAGCTTTCCGAAAATGTAAAGAACTTGAAAAAATTCCACAATTTGCACCCTAGGGAGTGATTTTATGAAAAACCATAAATTTGTAATAACTTGTGAAAATAAATTTAAAAAGTTTGAAATTTTTAGGGAACCTTACTTGAAATGTTTCACAACTCTGGTAAAAATATCTCCCACCAATTCACTCTAGTTCAAAATATATTATGGAAACAAAAAATTAGGGTTTTTACCCTAATTTTGGCCCAGATCACAGCTCTGATACCACTTGTAATGAAATTACTAGTATAATTCAGATTATGAGCAGAAATATAACACCAAATAACACAATATTTCAGAATAATGATCTCAATATGAAATTGTAATAGCTTCGCCACTTCGAGGGGGCAACCTCTAAACCATATAATAAGACTCAAATGCTCAAATGATAATCAACTACTACCTACCATCCTCTATATACACTATTCATATGTTATGGCCATCACCTGTGCCAACCTATTAATCATTAGAAAGTATAAATGATAAAATAAAATGATATGTTAAGCCACAAGTTAGCTACTCATATCCTAATACAAGCAATAGGTTAAGGGCGTAGCATTGTCACCCTCTCCTTTGGAACAATTATCCTCCCAATTTTCATCGATGAGAAACTCCTCCATGAGATTTTTTTATCGTTGAGGGGGAGTTCTAATATAATGTCTTTCTCGAACACCCATGGATTTGTGTCACGTGTTTCATCCCATTCACTCTCATCACACGCTCAAAGTACAAACATGAGGGGAAAATCCATACACTCTGTGCCGATTTACCTCCATTCAAAGAATGCCACTTCACCTACCGGCCAAATGATGTGCTCAATCCTAAGATAGAGTCATATTCTCAAGCATCTTCTAACTTTTCCATACCTACACCTAAGTTTCCTGATGATGAATCTCTTGAAAACTTGTTGTAACATATTTCATTGGGGGACTATCAAATCCTTGCCCTCAATTCTCTCCCCAATCCTAATCGAATCGGTAGACTAGACAAAGCTCTTGTGTATCAACAAAACATCGGGATATCATTTCCTTTAGCAAAGTTCATTTGTGGTGGCATCGATTTCCCTTATTCTCACATCAATAATCAACCTCACACTAAGCCACACACCAATGACTTCTACTTCCTCTATAAAAAAACATTTCCTTACACCTACCTCTATCATTGTGCATGGAAGGGATTCGGTCTTGATGTTATGACAAGGAATGCACAATATTATCATCGAATAATCCCAAAATCCTCGTGAGAAATTCAGATTGGGTTTCAAAGAACAACCCAATGACCCTCTCACACCTACTTCTTTTACATCCCCCATGCACATTGACCCATCATCCAACATTTCTCCATTTGTATGATATTATGTCCCTTTCTTATAGATTTTTTCTTTAATCTTCACCATCACTTTGGGATCACCACTTATCAGTTGAAGCTGAAACTAGGTCCCTCCCTCTTAAATTCCCTACGTGGTAAAGGACAATTCCCCTACTATTGAAATTCTTCAATGCACCGACAATGACTCCATTATTTCCCACACGGGGCGTAGAAGATTCTCATCTTCATAAGTCCTTAACTCCTAAAACATCTCGCCCTTCTCAACGAATCCAATATCAACATCAACATAGGGACTCCACAAGAGTCTCGAATCCTCAAATTTGGTCAATATCTTAATCCACAAGAGCTACAAGTCCTTCACTATTTTCCTTTCTAAGCATAGCCACGCCTTTGCATGGTTATAACTTGACATACCTAGTCTCAATCCTAACATCATTTTCCACAATATTATCACCATTCATAACACTAATTTAGTTAAGAAGAAGCTATGCCACATGTATCCTCGCGTTGCCCTTCTTTTCAAAGAAGAAATTCAGCATCTCATTTATGCCAACTTCATCATACCTATCAACTATCTATAATGGGTTTATAACATCATCCCCATTCCCAAAACCTCTGGAAAGCTCGACATTTGTACCAAATTTTGATATTTAAATCTTGTTTTCCCTACAAATACTTTCCTCGCTTGCATCGATCGATCACCATCTCACCGCAGCCACGAGATGATTTCTCTTAGGGGTGATTTTTGGATACATCGAATCCTCATCGCACCAGAAGACCAACATAGGACATATTTCATCACCCCTTGAGGAATATTATATTATCAGTCATGCCCTTTGGTTTGAAAAACACAGGGAGCAGGTATCAGAGTGCAATGACATATGTTTTTCATGACCTTATCCACAAGATGGTAGGGGATTGTGTTGATGACATCTTGGGTAAGTTCAAATGTCGACAAGACCATCTTTCCATCCTTGAAATTCCCTTCTCACACATTATTTGTTTCTTCCTCCATCTCAATCCCGCCAAGTGTGTATTTAGGGTTCTAACCAAAAAATTCCTTGGCTTCATCATTTCTATTAGGGGTATTGAAGTTTACCTAAAAATAAAATCCATCCTTGAGATGCCCCTTCCTTATAATATTAAGCACATTTACAGTCCTCCAAGGTCGACTCTAATCAATCCGTTGTTTCATCTCACAACTTTCAAACCATTCCTAACCTTTTCATCATCTTCTCCACAAATACACTCACTACATATTTGGGATTCCAATTTCCAAAAGGCCTTCAACGAGCTCAAGCATTATCTATTTTCACCACATGTACTCACACCTCCACACGAGGGGGATCCTTTCTATCTTTACATATCTACCAATGATCATGCTCTGGGTGCTATGTTGTTGGCACACATCGATCAACAAGGTAGGAAGCCGTCTATCTACTACATTAGCCGCATTCTTCATGATTACAAATCCCACTACACCGATGCTGAAAAGTTGTGTTGCGCACTTTTCTTTGCCACTTCCAAGCTTTACCACTTGTCTTCTTAATCATAAAACCTATGTCATCACTAGCTCTAATCCTCTCAAAGTCATGCATTATAAGCCATACCAAAATGATCGCATCACTCGATGGCTCATGCTCTTGACCAAGTTTTACCTAGAGTTCATAACTCAAAAATTAATCAAGGGTCACGCTATCGTTGATCAACTTGTTAAAGATCCTCTTCTGACAATTAATTTCCCCACATAAAATTTCCTGACATGTCCATCCACATCATCAATCATTAGTACTCTCCCCTCAAAATGACATTTTTTTAATGGATATAAGTTTTGGCAAGGGGAGGTGTTGGCGTCATCATCATTCCTCCTTGGGAAACTCTTATTCACATCTCTTATAAGCTCAACTTTGAATAACATGGTTGAGTATTAAGCCCCCATCTTATTTCTTCAAATCACTATCATGCTTGGTGTCTAAATCCTTGATATCTATGGTGATTCTCAACTCATCATTAATCAAATTAAGGGAATCGATCAATGTAAAAACAAATTCCCTCAAAAATACAAGGGCATCATGGAATTTCTTCACGAAGGCTTGGATCAATAATCCACCAAATTGTTCCTCACTCATCCAATCATTTCACAAAACTATGGCATCTCTCATCCCATGGATAACAGAAGAATCCAAACTCTTCATTTTTTACACCGTATCAACCGACCATCCCATACTAACGAGCTTCCTCACATCAATCTTCATCAACGCTAACCAATATGACATATGGTATACTAAGATTTGTGATTATCTTTCCCAATCTAAAATTCCCTCGACCTAAAAAAATGGTAGGGGTTCATTTCTACAATGTGCTAACTGTTATGTTATCCTTAACGACATCCTCTACAAACGCAGGTTTGGTGGCATTTTGTTACAATGCCTTAAATCCCATGAATCTATCTGCATTGTTGAATAATTCCATGACGCACATCTGTGGTGGACATTTTTGTGGTTTTTTCATTGCCAATCACTTCTTCCGATGGGTTAAAATTATCCCTCCTTCAATCAATATTGTTTTGAATACTTTAAAAAGTGAGTCAAATGCCAATAACATTCCAATCTCATATGCATCCCTAACCACACTTTGCAGCTAGCTCCATATCTTTGGCCATTCTCACAATGGGGACTCAACCTCCTTAACCTCATCAATCCACACTCTTTTCAGCATCATCATTCTATCATTACCACTATCGAGTACTTCACCAAATAGGTTGAAGACATTCCATTAACATCCACCAAAGCTAACAAATCGTCGATTTTGTCTATCATCACATCATATGGACCCCTTTGGTGTTCCTAATCCGGAGGAAATTTTGGGAGGTTAGGGGTTCCCTAAATCTCCCTAAACCATGATAGAGTGGTAGAGAATTATGAGATCTCTCTAATGATACCTTGAATGATGGAAACGAAGCTTGTATGCTCAAGATATGTTCGGTCAATGATTGGTCACAGTTC
Source organism: Taxus wallichiana var. yunnanensis (assembly GCA_018340775.1). Classification (NCBI taxonomy): domain Eukaryota; kingdom Viridiplantae; phylum Streptophyta; class Pinopsida; order Cupressales; family Taxaceae; genus Taxus; species Taxus wallichiana. The sequence goes on along the minus strand of CM031242.1, from coordinate 999,992,003 downwards.
AGACTCGAAAATGTCAACTGCCAACATGGCGGTGACATATGGCGTAAGTGGAGTGTAAGTACGGATGAGAAAAAAATGTGGTTTTGTGACGCTGGTCTTTGAACTCATATTTTGAATGGTTGGATCCCATTTTTGCTGTTTCGGGGCCCTCGACTAGGTTCAACACATTCTTTTTACGGAGGGGTGCATTTACCACTATGTTCGATATTTTTCCATGTGGTGGGTCCTTAGGCCACCACGTGCCTCGCTACCACTATTTGCATTGCATTGAGACAACTCGGTTAGGTGACCTCTCTATTCCCCTCGGCTCATTGCAGGTGACTTGTTATATGCATTGGGTGAGCTCACATAGCTCGACGAGCTATTATCCACATTGGTTTAGCGAATCAACGTGGGCATTTAACCCCACCACCTACCTTTATTATCAACTCGGTGGGATCCTATGAATTAGTCCACATGGGCATTTTTATTCCACCACCATTTGAATTAAACATACCACCACCAAATCCTTTCACCATATTTGGCACGACCACCCCACAAGGCATACAAATCCCGCCACATCCACTACGTCGCAACTCACACATGGGCCTATACAAATCGGGTCTTCTCTAAGTGCTTAGAAAATGATTCTTGGGCCCAAGCCATGCTTTCAATGGACCATTCGAACCTTATAAAGGCTTAAGGAAGTTTAAAACTCACATATGTGGGATATCATATTCCCACCGCCAAAGGAGCCCATGTGGAATGAGGTGGGTGGTGAATCCATGGTGTGGACTAGTCTTATGCCTACATGGCTATGGTTGGAAGCACACCAAATAGCATGGATTGGGTAGAAATCCCACAAACAATGGGCCATATAAATATGCAGCCACATGGAAGTTAAAATTTGGGCCAAGTAAAATGGAAAAGCCATAATAAGGCTTAGAACATTGGAAAGGGATCGGTGGGAAGAATCGAACCCCACCACCCATTTAAAAATTTTAATGCCTCACCACCTCACCATGTATATAAAGGGATCTCAAAGGGTGTTTGTACACAAGTTTGATACACACATGCATTGTGATCTAATCTTATTTTAGGCTATTATGTAAATACTCATTTTAGGAGCACTTAAGAGCCTTTCTCAGAACTTCCTCAAGCGTTGACTAGAGAAATGTCCACCACCCCGAGATGCTCCTAATAGACCTCTTATTATTCCATTTTAGCTTTATAGGTGGGAGTTATGGAGAGAGGTTCAATCACTATTTGTTTATAAGCCATGTGCTTAAGAGGCAGCCTATGGAAATCATCATTTTCTAAGCACTTAGAGGAAGATTCAAGCCTTCGAAAGGTAAACTGGAGAAATTCTCAAAATTCCAATACACTCTTGATGATGTATTTTTTTCAAGATTTGGAGGTGTTGTTACTCCATTTTACCTTACGGAAGACATTTGAATGCTTTACGTTCATCTAAAGCCTACATCCAACGTACACGTCTTGAAGGAAGACATTTTAGAGATTTGATCTTCTACATATCATTCAGCTCATCTCTCAACTATACGTAGAGGTTGTTTATGATTGTGCAATAGAGTAGAATTTATTCATGATGGAGATTATTTTTCTCTATTTACTAGTTCGGATTCATATTGGATCAACTGGTTACATGGTCATTTTATTATCTAGTTTGAAGTCCTTGTGAGTCAACTAGATATATGATCACCTATATGTTATGGTTTGGAGACATTTTGGATTAGTTGAGAATTGTTCTTCTACATTTGTTCATCTCAGATCTTCTCTCTGAATAGATTCATCATGTTCATGCAACATAAAGTGGTAGTTGTTTATGGATAAGACTACTTATACTTCATGAGAATCGAGGTTCGAGTCCAATGGAGTCAATTGTTATATGTTCTTCACGGAGGCCAGTTTGGAGTCCCCTCGTAGAATCAATTACTAAACATTGGTTTAGGTTGTACCTTCATAGCTTCATTATAAATTGTACTTTTTACAATCAAAAGTGTAATGAATCGGTTCAACATTTGAACCCGGAGATGTAGGCATTTTCCAAACTCCGTTATCAACTTTTTTGCAGTGTGTGGGTGTTTTCTTTCCATTGCATTTTCTTTTAAGTTGATAATTTTATGGATTTTATTAACAAGTACCTATAGGGTTATGTGGACATTTAGAAAAAAATTACCCCTATTTACGATCAATTCCCCACAAAATCATCATGACAATGAAAAGTCATTCAAAAGTAAATATCTAAAGAAGCTTTACAAACCCTTCAATATAAATCTTAGCTTCTCTTCTCCTTATTATCCTCAATCTAATGGCCAATCGGAATCTACTAACAAGACTCTCCGCAATATCCTTGTCAATATTGTTGATAAAACAAGTCGAGATTGACATCTTCGTATCCACTTCGCTCTTTGGGATTATCGAATACCATCCGCACCTCTACGAGCACTACTCCCTTCTCTCTTGTCTATGGCTTAGAAGTTGTTCTTCCCCTCAAAGTTCAATATGCGTCCTTGTGCATTTATCTTCATGACTTTATCTCTCGATAAGGATTATTGTCAAGAGCATCTAGAAAAATTGGAATTTCTAGACAAACATCGCTTAATCGCTCTCTAATATCATCATGTCTATCAAGAGCGCATAAAACATGCCTATAATAAAAATCTTAATGAAAAATGACTTTAACATCGGTGACCTTTTTCTCAAACAAAATCGAACGTCACTACTCTGTAGAAAGGAGCCAATGTGGGAAGTTTTCTCTCAAATAGATTGGACCATATATTATCATACATAAATATGGGTTTGGGGCCTATCATTTAGCTTCCCTTAGTGGTAAACCAAAACAAAACCTATAAATTCCTTGCACTTGTGGCACTTCTATTGTTAACATTCTTACCAACGTGATCTTAGTCACTTTTAGTTATCTCCTTCCCATCATTATCCTTTCCATCTCTCACAATAATCATTTGGAATTATTTGGTCTATCATCGTTATCCTATCTCCGACCTTGAATATGGGTACCACATCTCTGTTCATAGCATATTCCTCATGGAAAAGTTTCTCCTTTTAGGTGGGAACCCCACAATCATTACATCTATCACCCTCTTACCTACCAACTAGAACCACGATAAGGATCCACGTGTGTCACTTGTACAACTTATCTTCCCCTCCCCAAGTGGTCTACTTAGCTATCCTCATCTCTATCCTAAAATTAAATATTTTAAATGCTCATATCAAAAGCTAATCTTATCTAAAAATAGACTGCTCCCTCAAAGGAAAACTATACATATAAAGCAAATAATTTCAAAAGTATAGATTGATTCTTCAAAGGACAACTATCATGCATATCTTATCCTGTCATCTAAATAAGCAAAAGTCAAAATACAAAAGCAAAAATACCATTGTAGACAACTCCTCAAGGATGGCTACTTTCATATATCGTGACAATGAAGTCAACCCGCATTAATCATCCTTCTAAATATCAAAAGCAAAATCCAAAATCAAAAGCAAACATTCTAAGAAAGCTTCCTACATCAATCAACTTTCTCATTCAACGCAAACTTCCCAAATTGATTATTTTACGTCATATTTCTGCACCTAGGGCATAGACCTGACAACCACCTAAGGAGAAACTACTTCCCTCATACAAGCTACATCTAAACCCCTTGTCGTGTCTATAGTAATCAGTATAGGCGCATCTTCCATCTCTCTTGCATGATCTTAAATGTGACCAACTATCATTGGTTATGTGTTAACACCGACCTTAAGCCATAAGTGCATCGCTTTTTTGTGTTTCTTTTCATGTTTTACCCCTAATCCGATCCAAAAGCATTTACCCTACACGCGCCCCTTACTATGATGAAGTGTATTTTTCTACATTTGGGTCACTCAATCGAGGTCACGTTTTATCTATCGTGCATCCCATTTAATCACTTCATCTATATCTAATTATATCTACCATCTACATCCAATCCATCACATCTAATCTAATTCCAATCACATCTAATCTACATCTATCACATCATCTATATCTAATCAAGACATCTACATCTCATCCATCATATCTAATCGATCTAAACTATATCTAATCGGATCCGTCATATCTATCACATCTATCATAATTGTATCCATCACATCTATTCTAATCTCAATCAAACCCTCTCACATCTATCACATCATAATCCATTTTCATCCATGCATCATATAAATCAACATCCATAATCTAATCAAGTGTTATTTCTACATCTATGATCGATGTAGTGCCCGGCTTTGTCGTGCTTTGTCACACATACTCCTCCTAAGGACCTCAAATGGGTTACAATTCCTTTACTGACATATTTTGCAAGATTGGTTGAATGAAACAATGTAGTGCTTTACCACACGCCCATTTTAGGGCATCAACCTCTATAGAAGTGGCCAATCATGTCCCCATTTTGAGTGGTCAATGATGTAGTTAGGTATCAATAACTAAATAATAATATTATCAAAAATAAAGGGGAATAGAGAGTTTAAATTTTAAAATACAAAATTATGACTAATTAAACAAATATAAAATATCTATTTTATATTGGAAAAAACAGAGTGAATTATTCAAATGGCTCGGCAAGCCCAACCATATCACTTGGATTAAAATCAATAAATAAAATAATACTAAGTTATTTTAAAACATGAGAATAGTAATATTAAATATATACATGGATGATTAAAATATTAATAAAGGCGCAACTCTTTTTGGAGGGTGAATTAGGGGGAAAATATTTATTTTAGGTTTTTCTTTTGTTGCTCCTGGTGTTTTTTCTGAGTGCCGCTATGGAAGGAAGAAAGGAAGGTTGGCAAGCTAATTTTGTTGTCAAATGCAAAGCCATTCTCCACATCCCACGCCCAAGATAGGAGTAGAAACAAGGTAGTGTCGTCCACTAAAGAACCATGGGAACAAGATTTTGTCAGACGTTGTAGATGTGGTCGCCTGGTGGAAAAGGTTAGGAAATGTGGGCGTTTATTCAAGGAATGTGAAATGGTTGCATAAATTTTATTCGTGTAACAGGTTGTGGAAGCATACATGTGGTTTTGGGCAGCACATGGAAGACAATGAATCACAGGTTGTGTGCAAACGGGTTCGTTGAAACGTTGCAAAACAGAGTATGGATACGCACCAAAATACAAAAGAAAGTGGACAGGGATTTGTCAGATGTTTCAGTTTCAGAGTATGGATATGCTGCAAAATGTGGACGAACAGAAAAGGTCTGTCAATTGTTTGACAAAATGCCTCAAAAAATGTGGTATCGTGAACAAGCAACGTCGTAGGAGGTGTAAATTTTGCCTTTTTTGAGGTAAGGTCTTAAACCGCTAGGTATGTACGGAGTTTGGCCACCGTGGGACCTGACTTACAAGCGCAGCGTTCAGAAGATGTGGGTATCCTCATGTAGCATTATCTTTGTTTCACCAAATGCAGCCAACAGGTGTCCAACCATTTAGTCTCCCTCGACCAGACTTCTTCCCAGCCTACGCCAAGATGGAGGATTTAGAACAGGGCACGGTCATTCAACAAAGCATAATGAAAGCTGATTTTTACCAACAAACTCCCAGCCTAAGCCAAAATGGATAACGCCTCTAATAGTGTTTCATATGACAGGTAGGAAGATCTGTATGTAAAATGTGTAAGCACAAACATAGCACATAAACTGTTTGACAAAATGTTTGAAAACAAATATGCCTGATAAAAAACAATAGTTGCATGATATGCACAAGAGGGCAAGCGTATCAATCAAGGCACCTAAAGGATATAAGATTTTCTCAGATGTCGTAGTTGCAAATGCCCTCTTAGTTATGTCAACAAAAATTTGGGAGGCACGAGTCTTGGCAGCTTAGTGGTTTTCAATATGCCTCAAAAAAATGTAGTCTCAAGGAATGCATTGATTTGCTGAATACGCAAAATGTTATTGACAGATTTGGAAGTTATTTATGTGATGGCAGAGAATGTAGTGCCCAACATTAAACACAAACAAAAATAATAATTTTAAAAAATGAAGAAGTGCGCTGGTGGGCAAGTGGGTGCATGGAGGAAGTTGTGGAGTTGTTGAAGGGAGTTAATGGAGGGAGTGTGGCAGGGATTGGCGTGTGGCAGGTGGTCTACCAGGGAATGGCTGCCCAAAACGCCTGCAAACCTGTCATTTCCCCTGCAAAATAATAATGCACTTTATTTGGGATCCAAAGCCTTTAACCACATTGAAACCCAAGTCAACACTATAAATTTTAGCAGTAATTGGATAGTTGCAACAAGAGCTTCCGACAAGATATGCGCAAATGGGTTTGTTAAAAATGTTGTTAAATATCTTAAGCAAATGCAATTATCAGGTGTAAAACCGGATTCCATCTCCTTTTCAACATCCTCCCAGTGTGCGCTAAAATGGGAGCTCTAGAGCAGGGTATTGATATCCATCAAAGCATAATAAAAAGCAATTTTATTGTCATATGTTGTAGTCGCAAATGCTCTGGCTTAGATGGATGTAAAACATGGTTTTGTTGAAAGAAGGTATTATACAAGGGAGCCTCCAATTTTCAGTCTTAATCTCACTGCATTGTGTAGAAGGGAAGTGGTTCTGTCAGCGCCTCCAGCCATAGCAAAAGGAGAATCCATTATTATTATTGTTTTTCTTTATCTCCTTGTTTTCCTGCATATGACGCCATGGGTCTAAGTATGGTATGCTTAAATCCCATTTCCACAAATTTTTACAACGCCTCCTCTAACTGGGAATATGGAAAAATGACATGAGTTTGAGATTAGCAGTGGGTGGTTTTGGCATTGTATGATTTTATTTGTTTCAGCGTTGATTTGTGGAAGCATGTGCTTGGCAAGCAAGCTATTGACAAAACGCCTCTAGGGGGGACGTCTTTCCTTGGGAGGCAATAAGTGTAGGCTATGCACAAATTGGTTTTGTAGAAATGGCTTCAAATAATTTCAGAAAATGTAAAGAGCAGGTAAAGAGCTAGATTCCCAACCCCTTTTTGGTGTTCTTATGCATACAGATATGCAGGTTATGCATGAAGTGGGTTTGTTAAAAACACTTTAGAACTTTCGAGCAAATGCAACTGGTAGATTTAAATCCAAATCCCCGCATCTTTTGTCAATGTCCTCCTCTGCCTGCGTTATTCATCCCCTGAATTGCTTCTTCCTAATGCTCATCTCGGCATGGTTTCTAGTTGGGTTCGAGTTGTTTTAAGGAGCTTGAGATGGGGATTGAACTATTGGACCCCGAGTTGTATTTGATTTTTAGTCCCTTGGAGTGTGAGGAGGAGAAGATCTTTCTTCACTACTAGGATGCTTCTAACCCATCTATAATAAGAGCTTTGCAATAAGATATGTGTTCTAAATGTGGCAACTTAGATTAACACGACAAGTGTTGGTCGGGGTGGTTAGAAGGATTCAAATATCCTAAGCAAGGATGTGTCTTGAATGGTCCAAAAATAGAGAGGTTTTGTTGTATGCGGACTGATGGAATACTAAAAGAGAGTTGGAGCTTTGTGGAATGATGGTGAACCCACATGGAGCACCTCTTGCCCAGCATGACACAAATATCTCCTAGGCATGGTTCATCTCACCTTGTTCTTCATAATTCTCGTACTTTAGTTTTTCATTTGCAACGAAATAAATTTAAAACCTTTGAGTTTCTCACATTCGATTATTTTATATAAACTTGTTTTGCAAAAACAATAAAATGTTATATGGCACTTACGTAATCAAAATATCACTTGGTAGCCAAGCATAAACTTAAAGCCCTCCTTATGATTTACATTACCAACTTGTAATTTGATCATCATTCGAGGTCATGACCACAACCTTATGAATTGCTAGTGTAATGTCCCATGTCCTAAGTACTTTGTCCAAGCTTCACGAGTCACTGTAGCCTTTCTTGACACTACAGCTTATTATTAATAAACAATAGTGTTCATGGTATACTGTCATATGTTATTGTTTCGTCATCAAAGTGGAACGTGTTTTTTTGGGACATTCAATGGTGGAGGCTATGTCGAAGAATTGCGGGGGTGTAAATCCGGGTTGTAGGTTCTGCCAGATTATTCCCAGATACATGCATCTCAACCTACTTTCATCAAACATATAGTGAACTGCTCAACGGTAGCTCTATAGTCAGCTAATAAAAGTTAATATAATCCTTACCAAGCACAAATCTCTACTTGAGGGCTTGCAAAGAGGTAGATTTTCCATGAGGTTGCCAATTAGCTTTGCACATCTGAAGGATATACTAGCTGCAATTGTCAAGTATTAGATTCAGAGTATAGAGAAAAATTGGACGGAGATGCTGTGAACATTTATTTCTTGTACACCAAAGAAGCAAATGCGATGGAGGCATTTCTTTACCAATCACCTCACCTAATATTTCTGTGCGCTTGTTTCCATTTACAGCCCATGGAGATATATGTTGATGATGAGGCAAAATTGACATTGCATGGATTAGTGCAGGTTTTACTCGCTATAATACTTAATTTGACATTTTTAAATAGACTGTATTTGTTTATTCTCCTTGGTAGTGGTTGAAGCGCATTTTTCTCCCTGGTTAGCTGGCAGATGGGTGACATTTCTGTCACTTCTTAAATGAACTTATAATTACCTGGGTGGCGTGAGACAGTGGGAGTCGGTGGAGTCCCGTTTTTCTCCACCATGATCTTATTTTGATTCTCGTTATTAAATGTGTATGGGTTTCGCCAGGAGTTAGTAGATGGCTTTTTTTGCCGTGGTTTTTCTTGTCTCTTCCACGCTTTTCTCTACCCCTTGGTTTCTGCTGTGTGTGTTTTCTCTTCCAACAACATATTGAGTGAGTACGGTGGCGAGGTGCTTCGTCCATCCCACTTAATGGAGACCGAGGAAGGTCCCCGGCCAATCCTTTCAGAGAATGCACGCGCGAAAGGGTTGATCTTCGCCTCGAAGCGATCTAGTGTCCCGCCTGTGGATGTTAGTGGTCGAGACAAGTTTGAGAACCATGTCTAGGCCTCGGCGGAGGAGCGGTGGCCATTAGAAGTGCACTGGTGGAGATCCACGATGAGATCTCCTCCAATCAAGCGGGCCATTGTTGATGTTGCGCTTCCCACTGGTGGTGAGGCCAAGGGCCTCTTAGCCAAGGCCAACTCCAACAACTAGGCAAGCAGCACGTCTGATAAAGAAGGTAGAAGCCTTTTTGAGCACCTCCAACAAGCAGGTTGTCCAACTATGTTGTTATCTGTTCAGTATCAACGCATCCTCAAATTCGGATTCTCCCGCTTACTGATTGGAGGAGCCTTTCTCCTCGGAAGCTTTGTCATCTGATTTGTATCTGGCCATTACCAGTCATTATTAGCTCGTTTTACTTCCACACAGACACAATGGACGGTTTTACAGAGAGTGGTTGTTCTGTATCTTCCACGGGAGTGAGTGGAATCATTAGGATTTCTGATGGGTGTATTGATTTGACAGACAAACTTCACCAGCTTCCATGTGTCATCAAATACAATGGCCAATGCCCTGTTTCTGATTACTTTCAGCCCAAGATAACAGGTGTGGTAGTGGACGAGCTTGAGTTGAAGGAAGCTTCTTTCAGAGGAAGGAAGTTAGCCGGAGCTACTCTGTCAATACCAGGAAGTTATTGTGGATTTGTCCTGGAAAAGATGAAACCCGAGGACCATAATGGTATTTCTAAAGCTTCTAACTCAGAAGAAGGGGGAGTTGATTCTTGGAAAGCAACTGCATCTCTTGATAATATAACCTACTGGAATCACGACAACCTGCCTTCAGAAAGTGACACCTTTAATTGTTGTTTCCATTGGTTTCCCATTGCAAATGCTATTCACAAGCCCATTACAGCAGCTGAGATTGCCACTGAGACTCACAGAGATGGAAAAAGGCAGGTGGCAGATCACACCCACGGGCACAGGAGATCTATGCAATGTTGGAGATAATGTCTTGGGAGATGAAGGTAGCAGGATATCTTTCAGATTCAGAACCTTAATGTATGTGTTGACTGCCACACTGTACCAGGTTTTGTCCAAGATTGTTGCAAAGCAAATTGTTGTGAGAGATGCAAAGCGGTTCCATCACTTTTTTTTAAATGTTCTTGTAAAGATTTTTGGTAATGCCAGGTGAAGCAATCTGCAGACATAGTCTGGCACTATAACAAGGCGCATTGTGCCAGGTCTGCAGTGATAAATAAGAGACCAGATTTTAGTTCCAGCTTCTTAAATGGGCTCCAAAAGTGGATTTTCCATGGTGCTGGATGGCTGCCCATGTTCCGCTGTAGTTTTCCCTTTTGACACGCGTTGGGAGGATGTTGGCAAGTATTTTAGACCACCCACCCTGGCCGTGAACTCCTACCTGTGCCAACGTGAAGATGGTCGATGTTTGGGCGCCCAACGAGCTTGAAGAAAATGGAATTAGGCTTGGGTTGTTGTTGCAGGCCCTGTCCATCTTGTTATCGATCATGGGAGCTTAATCAGTACGATATATTCTCTATACCATTGATTCTTATGTCATTATTTAATTGAATCATTAAATAACTCTACTCTTCATATAAATGTCTCGTGTGATGGTATGTTGTTTGGTTTCCACTTCCCTTGCTCATTTGTATTCTTTTTGGCGTTAGAAATGATTGCTGGGTTGAAGCCTTTATATTGTTTTCTAGGTTTTAATAAATATTAGTTGGGTGAAATTTGTTCTTATTCTTGTTCCCAAGTTCTTTGGTTTGGTCTCACGAGAATCTCAAACATTGTAGTTTTTTATAGGTCTTATGTTGGTTTTGGTATTTGTTACGGTTTATTGGTGATTTGAGAATTGGTGATTGAGTGCATTGCATTGTGTATAGGTGAATGATGCTATTCCTGTCTCTATCCTTTTCTTTCATTTGTTTAGGTTCTAGTAACCCTTCCCAGTTGGCTTGGTGTGTGCTTAGCTTGACTGATTTTTGAATTGAGCCAAGTTGATATTACTTTCAACTAGGTTAGTTGCTTTTGTTATTTGTTTTGAATCGCTCGAAGAAATACTTTTATTCTTCGAGTGTCATGGTTGATCGTCATAATTTGATATCAATTCATGTTCACCGTTTGGAGATTGTTGTCTTTGGAATCACCTTCTCTCCCTTGGTGACTGTTGTATGTTTTGAGGAATGTAGCTGATCCTATGGAATGTCTTCTTTTGACGATACTCACATTTCTTTTGGATAGCTTAAAATGTCAGAGGAAATACTCTTTTCTTACCTTGATTTTGTTTCACACATGTTGGAGGATACGAGATCTACTTGATCATTAGTGAGGAAGTTTTCAAATCTTAAAATTGGGATGTTGGTTTTATGCGTAAGAAATTACTCTACGTTTTGCTCCGTAAAGATGCTTAAATTTCATTCTCCTGTGACTTAGAGGTTGGTGTGTTTGGAAACTCATTGGTTGACTGGTTTTTGTGATGATCGTTGTGATACGACCTCCTTGCTGTCATTGTAGTAGAATGGTTATGTATTGACCAGAAAGGTTTAAGTCAACTTGTTGTTGACGACAGATCCTTTGGAAGCTATGTATCCTGTGTTGTGTTCTTGTGAATGATTGAGTAACCCTCCTGTAAGATTTATAATGGTTATGTTTGGTCTTGCCAAGTTTGTCCTTTTCTTTAGACATTCTCTTGATTAGAAGAAAGTTTAATAGAAGGATTGTTAGGATAGGATGTGACCCATACGAGGTCATTTGTGCGTTTCATCCCTTTTCTTTCCAATTTATTTATTCGGTACTGACATAAAATTAACTGTTATAGGCACATCATCTTAATATTAATAAGTCATGTTGGTTTAGATATTCTCATGTCGATTGATTGTTTGGGATCTTCCAGTGGCATAGTGAATCCTTGGCTTGGTGAACTAACTTAAACAAATAGGGACAGATCACGTTTGAAATTAATTCTCTTCTTGTAATTGTTTTTGTTTCGAAATGTTATCTTGTTAAAATGATGGTCATTATTGTGATATGGGTGGAATTCACTATGATGTTTATTAACTTCTCCTATGAGAAAATGATAATTAAATAGAGTTAGTGCCTCCTTTTTATTCTGACATTTTATGCTTTTGGACAACTCTTTAATTGCTCTTGTTTAGACTCTTGGATTATTTTTCATCATCAACGGTGCTTTTCTTCCTTGAAACAGTTAGATAACAACATATTGTCTTAATGTTATAGCTTTTATCGTGCTCAGTTCTTGCGAACTAACATGTGCTAACAAATGTGCAGGAGGATTTCCTGAGTAGAAAAGAAAAAAAAGAGAGAGAGAGAAGGTTTCCACTCTTAGGAATTCTTTGTTGTGGAGACCATATAGAAGGCATTGCGTTATAATTTTGTATTGTTCTCATGTAGGTTGTTGTTATCGTTTGAAAGTCAATTTGAGAAATATTATTGTCAATAAGATTATATGAACTTTTTTGACATGCGTATCCTTCGTTGAATTTTCACTTTTCGAATATGATTTATCCTTGAATTGTCAACCTAATTATAATTATCTAAACTTGAATCAACTTGCATCACTTTGGTTACCTTTGGTCATGTGTCGTTTGGTAGAGGATCAGTAATGCCTTGACTGGCATGGGCTTCCTTTCTGCCACCTTGGCCTCCCCCAACCACCCAACCTGCCAAATTTTAAGACTGTCATGTCTGTCTTTGCGTGGGAAAGATGGAGTCGGTGGAGGCCTATTTTTTCTTCACCAAAATCTTTGTTTTGATCCTCTCATTCAATGCACTGGACGCAGACAAAATTGACTTGATGCTAGTGGAGCAGGCGTGTTGCATCCACCTTCTTGAATGCTGCGAGGTGTGTTCTTGTCAGGGATTCACTGTAGCGACCTGCAACAGGTCATTTCGGGTTCCTCCTTCAAGATATTTTTCTCAAAATCATGCTGTACAGGCAGTTTCAGTGGAGCGTAGAACTGAGATTCTCCTAGGAAAGTGCCGTGAGGAAGTTTTTGGATTTATGCAGCAGCTACAGGGTAGAGAAGTAAACTTATCTCAGAAAATCCGTGGCCCAGAGAGAGCTGGGTGCGACAGCTGCTACAGGGCGAGCCCAAGGAACCGTTGGTGTTGATCCTGATGTTCTGGTTGCACGCGACCACAGTGGAGATCAGTTGTTGCAAAATCTTGCAGCTGTAGCAGAAGCCATTTTGAGTGCTTCCAACGAGCAGGTTGTCCACTATGTTGTTATCTATTCAGTTCGACTGCATCCTCAAATTCGGGATTCTCCTTCAAGATATTTTGTATCAAATCGATTAAGTGACAGTAAGAGTGTTACCAGGAGATCCATGGCTATGCATTACGTAATGGTTTTGAGTCAAATGCTACCATGCAGAATGCGCCTTCCATAATGCAATCTGGCAAGTTTTGAAAATGGTGAAAACACAGAGATCAGTACAGTCGGTGTTTCAAAGATTTTTAAAGCCTGCAATAAGAAATGAAGTGTAAATGGAGTCAGGTGCAGGTAATCCTGTTGTTGTGCTTTGCATTTGTATGGGTAGAAGCAGAGTATGTTCAATACAAAGACCCATCACAGCCTGTAATCGCTCGGGCCGAAGACTTGCTGAGACGAATGACACTAGAAGAGAAGTTTGGACAGATGACCCAGACTGAAAGAACGGTCGCCTCTACGGATGTCATGAAACAATACTACAGTGGGGGCGTGCTTAGCGGTGGAGGAAGTGTTCCTGCACCCAAGGCAAGCCCTGCAGATTGGGTCAACATGGTAAACGAGTTTCAGAAGGGTGCCATGTCCACCAGGCTTCAGATCCCAATGATATATGGCATTGATGGTGTGCATGGTCTCAACAATGTCTATGGGGCTACTATTTTTCCCTCACAATGTTGGCTTAGGTGCAACCAGGGATCCTGATCTGGTGAAAAGAATCGGTGCAGCTACCGCTCTGGAAATCGAGCAACGGGCATTCCCTATGCATTTGCTCCTTGTATTGCTGTCTGCTGAGATCCCAGATGGGGCCGGTGCTACGAGAGCTCCAGTGAGGAGCCAACCATTGTGAAAGCCATGACAGAAATCATCTTTGGTCTGCAGGGGGCACCTCCTGTTAATGCTACCAAGGGGATTCCTTATGTAGTTGGACAGAGAAATGTTGCAGCTCGTGCCAAGCACTTTGTGGGTGACAATAGTTGGGAGGACTTTAGACAGGATTTCCTTCAAACATTATTTTTTTTTTTTGGTAATGGAAAATCTTCAGGGGAGTGTCTTTGTACAGTAGAAAGGCGTTGGGGTCTAATTTTGTGCCCTTGATCTATGCTGGAGACATCTCTGTTGAAATTATCACACTTTCAAGCTACAGCTGAAACGTTAGCACCGAGTGTTTGATGTTGTCCTCAATCTAATGAAGGAAAGGGTTTATTGATCAATATGGTAGATGCCTTTCGAACCGGGAGTGATGTAATCTTTATGTCTTGTGTCCGAGCTTCAAACCATGGTCGGTGTTTAGCGTTCTAGCGCAAGTGCTCTCGGACTGAGTGGTAAGCAGTTCGACTCTCACCCCCAAAGCAGCGGTATTGAAGCAATCTAGTGTTTGGACAGCCACCTATCGCATTCTTCTAGTCGTGCCTTCAAAAGGGAATCCTGGTGTGGTATATTGCAAGAAAAGACCAAACCGGTGAATCGAGAGGATAAAGCGGAAGGCGTGTGGCTGTAGCAGTCCCTGCTGGATGTTCACGACTGGTGGATGCGTTAAAACAGGCAAGATAGACTAACCATATACATAATATGCTAGTATCTAATAACCTCTTGAAATGAAACTTTTTCTTTTTAGAAATTGGTTTAAATCTGTGATTTTGTGGATTTGCGTTCAGTACTTGGTTAACAGTTTGTTACTTCTGGATTTGCCTCTGTTGGTTGTTCTTGTTGACGTGATCAACCCATTATATATATAAAACAAACAAAGGTTCTCAGTGTATGCTTTGATTGATCATATGAAATATATATATATATATAATTTTAAAGTTACTTCCTTCTGCAAAAATGTCGTTGTTTCTTTTGTGAACCTGGGTATGTAATCGCCCCTAGAACATTGCAGCGTTGACTAGTATTGGTTTCCTGTTATGTTGTTGCCCTAGAGGAAAACATACAGTTAAATTATTATTATTATTTTTATGATAAGCGTGATTATGCACTTCGTGTATTGTGCAAATTATTAGGGCTTTTGGAAATTAGAAGTTCAATATATATGCTTGTTAAGAAGGAAGTTTTGGGCCGAAAATATGTCCTGGGTTGATAGAAGGGAATAAATTATTGATAGAACCCCATTTTGATTCTACTCTTTCTATGAGTAAAATTTGATAAAATTAATGACCTTTATGGTGTTAAGATATGGTATGTTGATGATTCCTTGTGTGATTGATTTAATCATGTATAGACATAATGCCTTGATGGAGTAAGGTAATATCTTTCACGGTTCGTGAAAGTTAAGGTTTTCATCAACTGCTTAAGGTAACATGAAGTTCCTTAATTTAGTCAAACTTGTTTTGTACTTCCTCCTTGATGAGTGACCTTTCATTGCAAATTTAGAATGATTGTGATGGAAGGTCATGAATATATTTTGTTGTCAAAAAGGGAAAAGAAGTTATGGAATAGTTTGTTTATGTGTCGAACGTAATAATTGTAATTACATCGTTATAGAAGTTCGTTATTGGAGGATATCTATCTTCAATGGTATATTATGTGTTTAATCACTGCATAGGTTACCATAAACTTAGTGATGAGATGTAAATTAAGGAGAGTTGAGAGACCTCTTCCTTTGTATACATCATTTATGATATTAGGAAGTGAGTTGATGTCGGAAAATTCCAACCAAGTCTAGATTCATGGCTATGTTCCTCTAGAACGGGAGGATTATAAATCTAAGGTATTATGAAAATTGCAAGGATGTGTTTAGAATGCTAGATTGCCTACTCAACTTGGGTATTAATGAGGCTTGTCGCTATTCCGGCCCTGGTCATGTTCAGTAGGTAGGCTGTTAGGCAATGCCTATTCCGGACATTCTTACCGTCCTTTCCACTTATCCTTATTAGCTATGAAGTCACTTATTACCTAGATATAATGGTTGTGGGTTTGAATATAATATTTTCATCCTTTAAACCTTTTTTATTACATGATGGAACTTTGTTTTTACCCTCGTTGTTCGTTTATAGCCTATTAGGCCTATGTCCCTACGGAACGATTCCAAAACTATATTCTTTTTGGCAGCTAAGATCGGGCCTGGTTTTTATCTTTTGACTTCACCTTGAGAATGTGGATTGATGGGTTACACTTTAGATTTCAATCACGTAATCTACGGGATTACATGATTGAAATCCTAATACTCTCAACTCTTGTGTCTAATCATTTAAATTTCATAGTCTTGCGTTTTTGGTTGTCAAACTTTTGTAGTTTTAGAGGTATTTTCATAACTAAAACTTATGGTTTTCTTCTTAATTGATATGTTGAAAATTATATCTTGTTTCAAAAGGTTGTTGGAGATTAGTACTTTGATCCATTTCCTGAAATAGAATGTTTCCTTTCATGGTATTGTTAGCTAGTAGCTTATTGTTGCTATGTATAGTCTTATCTTGCTCAGTTCTCGTGAACTGACTCAGGTTATTAATTGTTGCAGATGGCTTATGTGGTTAGATGATGGAAAGACTTGTAGATTATTGCATCAATCTTGGTTATGATGTTCCTTTGTATGAATGTGTATTATGTTATAAAATTTGGAAAGAGCCTTTGGACATTTTAGAAGAAGGGTCAGTGCCTAGTAAATGTATTGTAGAGTATTGTTGTTGTAACTGTTGAAACTTTGGTTTGTTTGGTTATCATGTGAAAGATGAAATTTGATTACCGCTTGGTTATGGGATATTCTAGTGAATTTTAACCCTTAGTATAGTAGCGGGGCTTGTCCCATGTTATTACTCTCTTGCTCCCTAGTCATGGTTCAATAGAGATAGTATGTCCCTTTGATTTGTGCATCATGTTGGAATGAATTAATATAACCTTGTTTTGGTTCCACGAAAGCAGTCTTTGTTAAACTTTGCTCTTGAGTTAAAATGTTGAGTTGTAAATCCTCCTAAGGCTTAGTAGCAATGAGTTGTAAGCACTATAAAGTGAGCTGGATAATCCTGATAAAAGTTAAACTAAAAATTTATATATATGAATATACTATGTAGATGTGATCTACTTGATAACCTTTGAGACCTGGAACAATCAAGAGGAAACTATCTTTTGTAACGAAATATGATAACTTATTATTATTTTTTATTCAAGCCAAGCTAATAAACATTATCCTTTTATGGTGAAATCTTAAATGACCTCATGGTGAAAGCAATGGTTAGATTTTAGAAGATGATAGGATTTAATAAGTAGGAGGGAAATCGATTAATTAAACCTTAAATCTCTCTCTATCGTTTGGAATGTTCTCCTTTGTCAAACTTAATGAAGTAAAGTCTAGATGGAACATTTAACCAATCTTGATAAACTCTTAACCTCAATAAAAGACTGATAGTAAACAATGTGACCCTGAAGCTAAATTCTGTTGTCCTGTTCTATTAACCTTTGCCTTGATTCATGGTGATATTTCTTAAGCAAGGTCAAAATTTAATCCTTAAACAAGAAGGCTATTGTTATGAACCCTAAGCGGTACTTTTCACTCAATCGGAGCTTATGCCTTCACCTGTGCAATAGAGTTGTGGAACATGAGTAGTGACTTGAGTAAGTTTAATTAACCTTGTAAGAAATGGAAAATGTTCTAAAATCAAATGAATAAGAAAGATTTGGACATAAAATTGATGATCCTAGTTTAGAAAGCTTGGCCTTAAGCTATTTAGTCAATAGTTAAAAAGAAAGAAGTTCTCCCTTGTGAAAAGAATTGTGTGAATCATTACATGAAATTTTATAAGAATGTAGGTTAAGAATTAAGAGACATTTTAGTAAACAAGAAAACTTAACAAGAATTTTCTCATGGGATGCCCTAAATGTAAGTATGTCATGTGGTTGGACTTCCATGTTGTCTTGTCAAAAAAAAATAATGATTGTCCTTGATAGGTGTGAACGTTTCCGTGTTGACCTTGTGGTCTCCCCCGTAACAAGTGGTTCCTGGTGTTGGTTGTAACCTTGTGACGACATGTTGTGTTGTGTTGTGTCAAAGCAAGTCAAAAAAATTATCTGTATTTCACGGTGATTGTTCGTGTGTCGTGATTTTTGGTGTGCTACAAGGACTATGTTTTGAACCTAGCAAAAGAAAACAAGAGAAACAAATATACCTTGTGATCCCACGTAAACTAATCAACAATCTCTTATTGTGGTGAGTCCTTAGAACGGTCTTAAGGTGAAATCAATGATTAAATCTTGGAAGATAATAAAATTATAATAATTAGAAGGAACTTGATTAAGAAACTCTTTGATCTATCTTACCCGTTGAAAATGTAAACAAGTATACTTATGTCTATCTTTTCAAGTGAAACCTTTAATATTTCTGGTTAGACTCTTGACCCCAATGAAACCTTATTAACAACTAATAAGATCTTAATGATGAATCCAAGATTTAGACAGTCATGTACTGGAATAAAATAAAATAAAATAAAATTGACCGCTTGAAAAGATAAAACATATATGTTCAAAAGCACAACGTCGAAAACAAATTGATGAAGTT
The DNA here is from genome assembly GCA_018340775.1 of Taxus wallichiana var. yunnanensis. Lineage (NCBI taxonomy): Eukaryota > Viridiplantae > Streptophyta > Pinopsida > Cupressales > Taxaceae > Taxus > Taxus wallichiana. The sequence goes on along the minus strand of CM031242.1, from coordinate 999,973,329 downwards.
AAGAGCCTTGAGAAATTAACTGCCTCCTCACAAATGAATAAGTTAATCAAGTAAATGAAGTAACCTCTTACCATACAATAATTGGTTCACACTGTATATTAACATTAACAAGGTAGGAGAAAATTCTTCAAAGGAGACATGAACTTCAGATTCTCCTATCATGATTTCTCTGGGAAAAGTAAAGAATGTAAAAGCACTTACAGCTAAAACATGATTCTAAAGAAACCTTCTGTGGGAAAACCTTGTTGTAAAATTGCATACTTTAGATGAACCATTGTGTCCTAAGTGTGTGCCTCATGTTTATCCGTAACCAGTGTGGGTCCGTGTTGTGGAAAGCATGTCTTTAGTTGATTGTATTCCCTAGAGAACTTGTGTAGTGTCATATTATCTTCAAGCAAGTCAAAAAAAAAAATATCCTGTCTTTTACTTTGTGTTGTTCGTGTGTGGAATTTTTTGGGTTGTTACAAAATAGACCTAGGGTATCAAAACTTTTTGGTCATGTACATTAGTATTGGTGAACGCTAGATGAGTCGTCAACTAAAACAACCATTTATATCTACCTTGCAAAGTTGGAAAAATGAAATGTCCATAGACTTGCAAAACAACACTATGAGCCATGTAAAGGAGATGTCAAACGTCGTATGTGTTCCTTGTTAAGTAGAGAGTCACATAAAGATTTAGATTGACCTCTTTCGACCATTTGATCTCTCTTTGCCGCTCACGTAAGAGCCATGTTACTCCATTTTGCAGTTTTAGGAAGCTGCCAAACCGAAAAAAGTTGTCTTTTGTTCTGAACCATCGTTTGAACCCTAGTAGCAACAAGATGTTTATCCACCTTCGCAAACCTCTAGTATTTTTATTAGACAATTGCTTGTAACATTCAATTTGGGAAAAAACACTCTTCTAGATAGTTTGGTGAAGGCATTTTATAGGCCTCGGGTCGTTGTTTGACTAGGTCAAACTGGCTCAACTACGACTGGTGGGTCTAGAAAACTTGTCACCGTTTGCAACCCATTCGCTAGTTCTCGGTTTAAGTCGAATCAGGTGAATTCTCCTTATATAGGAGAGCATGTAGGAAATTTTCTTTATTGCACGTTCTTCTATCAAAGGGAAGTTTTGGTTGAAGTTTACTTAGCCCTCGAGCTAAAATTGGTTATTGTTACAACTTGACCGATTGCACCGTGGCTCGAAAAACCATCTTCCAATGTATATATCGTTTTCCAATTCTAAATTCCATAAGTTCCTGTGAACTCTTGGTATATAGGTGGACACGTAGGTGAACATTTTTGCAACTAGCAGGAAAACATAAAAAAAAAAGTTTTAGGACCCCCGTCGGGTTACCAAATGATTGTGGAAACATGTTGACACTTGTAAATAATTGTTTGAAACTCTATCATGTGACTTTTTGTGTGAAAATGAACTTTTGGCAAAATAATGTTTCTCTCTCTCCCTATCTCTTTCTCTCTCATTGGTTAAGAAATGAAAAATGAAATCAATACATGTCTCTAACCCTCTCCTTTCAAATGCAAATTATTATTATTTTATAAATGGAAAACTAAAAATGTTAATTATGCTAGATCTAGGTGGATGCCATGCCAGCGATTTATCATTGATTTCCTGCTCACATGTTTTTGCAGGATGTAAGAAAGATGGAGAAAAGGTGTGGTGTAATTCATTGTTTATTATTATAATTTATATAGGTCATTGTAGAATGTATATATGTATAATGTATTGTCATGTTACAGAAAAGTTTATATGTGAAATTTGGTAATATGTATGAGATGTTAGTTTTAGGTATACCTTGGGAAATGTGTATTTAATCATAGGTGCAATTTTAATTCATATGTACATGGAAAAAGGTGTATATATATATATATATATATATATATATATATATGTTAAATGAATTTGAATTTAATATCTTGTAGTGTATTTCCAGTGAACAATAGACGATTAATTAATTGGGGTGTCATGTTTTCCTTACCTTGAAAATGCAATAAAGAAATCCAAACGAAACAGTCAACCCTAGTTCAAATTTGTGCATAACTAACTCTACTGTGTTAATCCCTTAACATAAAAACTAGACCTCTCAAATGAACCTTCTTGATGGCACCTCCTAGTTTAGGTAAATAAGAGCCTAAGAATGGGTTTATCGTCTTAGTCGGTATGTTTAGTGACATCGTCATAAACCTAACAGATAGGAGCGACATGGTCAAACTTTATCTAGAGTAAGTAGAACTAGCACTTCCTTAGTATCCTAGTGGACTACCTTGTCTTCCAAAGTTAGATTTAGAATTAAATTTCTTCATTGAATGATTTTCTTGTGGGATCCAGATGACACAATGGAGTTAGTGAAATAGTTGTACTATTACTTAAACTCTTGTTAATGACCTCTTTAGATCCTCTTAGCTAAATGTGTTATCTTGGCTAGTGAATGTATAGCATGGTTCCTTTACGAGGGCTTTATTAGGTAAATATGTTTTATTTCACCTTAATTTGATCTATTATATGGCGTAGATCCCTAAGTGTAAATCAAAATTAAACTAAACCATAGTTGTTTTGGAGGTTAATTGGTGGGTAGAAAATTGTAAGTAACTCTTTGCAAATCGAAATTGATTTGAAAGATGTTGACTTAAGAGAAATCAGAAACTGAAAACTTGGTTACATAATTCCTTGTTATGTCACTTACGACTTTAAGAATAAAAGAAATTCCTCATGCGGAATCGCAAAATGTGAAATATGGGATCTCACTTTGAAAACAAATCACTTGTGGTTCGTGTATGGTTCTAATGCTTCTAATCATGTACTTCTTTAAGATATTAGACAAGTACTTTTGTAACTCTTTTGTTACAAAGTGATGCCAATAATGAGACCATAGTGCAATGTTAGAGTAAAGCATATAAGAATAAAATGAGATTCGAGGTTAGGAATAATGTCACTCTTAGAGTCCTTGTAACTCAATTAGACATTTACTTATGTTAAAAAGAATATAAATTTCCTTGGTGTGATCTAACTTTGATAAATATATATATATATATAATTTCTTGATGTGGAAATGTTGAATGGATTCAACAAGTTTTTGATATATCTTAACTACGATGGGAAATAAGGATATCATGATCGAAAAATGTTTTGGAAAAGGTATCTTGAATCTAAATCTACCTCAAATCCTAAGATTTCTGTCTTGACATCACTTTAGATTCACTATTGTAGTAAGGGTAAAATTTAAACATTTGAGAAACATAAGATTAACATAAGAATGAGTGAATTAGGAACTTTGTATGCAATTTGAAAGATGGCAAATAATAATGTAAGTTCGGAGATCGTTGTAAGGGATAAAGAGCTAATCTAAATGGTCAAACTGTAAGTTGAATGTGAAATTAATTTAAGAACTTGTAGGTGGAAAAATGACAAAATTATCCTTGCATAGTAATGTTCTTGGAATGTTAATCGTAACTAAGATGTAATCATGGTAATGATGTGTGTGGGCTTGCCAATCCTTGGGTCCCTTTTTTTGGTTGGGTCATTTCTAGCATTCGTTCATTAGGGAAAGTGTGGCATCAACATTTATATGGTGTTGGCATGTGTCTATGTGAGTCGATGACTTTTGTAAGTGTCTTATGCATTGTTGAGTTTCTCTGCTTAGAGCCTTGTGGTGTTGTGTAGTGAGCAATGTTAAAAAAAAAATCCTAGTATTATTATTTTTACTATTGTATTTGTGTGTGTAATTTGTGGGCATTACATTTGGTATCAAAGCAATGTTCATTCTCTCGAACCTCTAGGACATATTGGAGTTGTGATGATTTTCACATGGTGGTGGTAGAGATCGGAAGAGTAATGTGATATAAGCGTGATGTGAACTATTTTGTAATTGTGATATTGTGAACACATGTTGTGTATGTCACTTAGTGCATATTGTTATCATGTTGATGTGCTTGTGATGAGAGTATTCACTCTCCTTTTTCATGGATTCTATGAATAGTTCACGTGTGATGTACCGCCTTGTTGTGTTTGAAAAGAATTTTATTGTGGATTGTAGATTGTTGGAGCATTTTGGCATTATGTGATATGAAGGTGTATTGATGTATTACATGACAAAATTGGTGTAAAGTGAATTGATTGTATCGTGATGTTGTCACCATGTTGTGATGAATCGTGTGTGCCATCATGTTGTAATTTCAATTGACTATATGTTGTATTATTAGACATTGTGTTCCTCATACGTATAATTCGTGTAATATGTGATGGTTCATGTCGTGATTTAGGGGCATATGGTCAACGTATGATCCCTATTGTATAATGATTGCACTTTGGGTGCAATATGTGGTAATGTGATGTATCAGTAACCCATGAAAGTAATGATTGTGTTATACCCTATATATATATCATGTGTAAGATGTTATGGTTAATATGTGTGAATCACCATTGTGTTAGTGATGTAGTTATGTGTTATGTTGTGGACCCTACACTAACCGACCCTAAGGGAAATCGGTAAAGGTGTATGTTTAGAGTGAGAAAATGTGTACCATTGACCAGTCACTCAAGCCAAGTATGAGATAGGAAGTGGAGTCTTACATAGCTAAAACCCCACTTTTGTTCATTTGGTATGTATGGCACTTTCTCAACGGGTGTCATGCATATTGTGTTTCACGGACACCTTAGGCTCAATAGATGGTGACTTGTACTCCTTTCTCTCTCCCTATATGGTTATCGTATGGATTCAACCTAAGTGTAGTTATGACTCTGTTGAGCCTTGTCGAAGTGGTGGTGGGATGATTCAGACATAGATGATGACAGTTGTATTATTTGATATGTTATTTTATGAGTTGAGGCTCGATGTCCGAGTGCCAACAACTTGTTGAGTACCCCTTTGGTGGTCGTATAAGGCCACATAGTTATTGTAATGTGTTATTTCTCTATATGTATTTTATTCGTAAATTGAACATTTTCTCTTTTCTTGCAAGAACCAATAGTTTCTTGATTGACATGTTCTTATATTTTGGGCATTTATTTGGTTGTTGCACTAACATGTGATTTTTGCACTAACTATGGCTAATTAGCCATTTTCTTTTCTTAGTCTTAAATTTGTGTATCAAGTTTAAAATTTTATAGCCTAGCCTAAGGCTAGATATTTTTGCCACTTAAAATTTGATATGGATTGTTATGTTGGTTCTAATGTCGTAATGTGTTGGAATAGGGTCATGGGATTCACCATGGAGTGGTAGAACCTATGGACCCACTTCGTTGTATAGGGGTACGCCCTAAGGAGTTACAGATAACTAGCGGGTTGTCGAACCACGAGTTATTATGTCACTTGGGTTAGAGGTGTTTGGACCTTATGTGCCTAGGGCCATAGGGTGACCAACCTCTTTTGTGGAGCTAAAAGGAAAATCTATCTTTATTTTATTGCTTGAGGGAGGCATAAGAGACATTGAGGGAGGCATAAGAGACTTGAGGAGGTATAAGAGATTTGTGTGGGTGTGATTGATGCTTTGGGAGGTATATGGAGTTGTTATGTGATTCTTAGGAGGTATATGTATTTTTTTTGTGATATTTTTGTGAGAGGTATATGGAGTTGTTATGTGATTCTTGGAGACCATATGTATTGTTTTGTGATGCTTTGAGAGGTATATGGAGTTGTTTTGTGATTCTTGGGAGATATATGTATTTGTTTTTTGATTCTTGGGAGGTATATGGACTTGTTTGTGATGCTTCAAGAGGCGTACGGAGTTGGTTGAGTTAGGTGTACTCTTGAGATTTTGGTTTATGTCTTGTGATGTTGTTTCCATCTTGACCCTATATAGCTACAGTTATGGTTTTTAGTTACATGAAACCCATGTATGTACATGTTGGGAATTCCATGTTGTTGTAGTTTGCTTATGTTATGAGTACCTTGGGTCAAAAGCATGTGTGACAAGTATTGTGTTGTGAGGGATATGTATGTTCTTTCCATGGTTCGGTTGAGTTCTTGTGATGAGATATAGTCGTGAAGGTACATATCATGTTGTCTTGTGAACCATTAGTTTTGTTTTGTCTTTGTGTAGTATCTTGATGTCAATTTTGTTGGGAAACCATGAAAAATGCATAAAGTAAAATCCTAAGAATTGAAATACTAAGATTTTGAGATTAAAAATACTTTAAAGGAAAAGACTAACTAAGTAATAAAGTAAAAGTGAAATGTCAATCTTCACGAACATTAAAATTTATGATATTACCAAATTTAGTTTGTTTCCTTGTGGTCGTGTTATACCAAAAATTTGTTTTGTTAAATGATATGTGTCATTATTGACTTGCTTTCCTACCTATCCTTAGAGCTTCGGTATTATGTCGCATCGAGGATGATGCTCTTATAAGGGGAGGGAAATGTAGTGCCCAACATTAAACACAAACAAAATAATAATTTTTAAAAAATGAAGAAGTGTGTTGGTGGGAAAGTGGGTGTATGGAGGAAGTTGGGGAGTTGTTGAAGGAGTTAATGGAGGGAATGTGGTAGGGATTGGCATGTGGTAGGTGGTCTACTAGGGAATGGCCGCCCAAAATGCTTGTAAACCTATCATTTCCCCTACCAAATAATAATTCACTTTATTTGGGATCCAAATCCTTTAACCATGTTGAAACCCAAGTCAATGTTGTAAATTTTAGCGAGGAATTGGATAGTTACAACAAGACCTTCTTCTTTTGGATATGGGCAAATGGGTTTGTTAAAAATGTTGTTAAACCTCTTAAGCAAATGTAATTATCAGGTGCAAAACCGATTCCATCTCCTTTTCCAACATCCTCCCAAAGACGCGCTACTAAATGTGAGCTCTAGAGAAGGGTATTAATATCCATCAACGCATAATAAAAAGAAATTTTATTGTCAAATGTTGTAGTAGCATATGCTCTAGCTTAGATGGATGTAAAACATGGTTTTGTTAAAAGAAGGTATTATACAAAGGAGCCTCCAATTTTCATTCTTAATCTCACTTGCATTTTGTAGAAGGGAAGTGGTTTTATCTGCACCTCCATATAGAAATAGTAGAATCCATTATTATTATTATTTTTTTCTTTATCTCCTTGTTTTCCTGCATATGACGCCATGGGTCTAAGTATGGTATGCTTAAATGCCATTTCCACAAATTTTTTTACATTGCCTCCTCTAACTGGGAATATGGAAAAATGACATGAGTTTGAGATTATCAGTGGGTGGTTTTGGCATTGTATGATTTTATTTGTTTCAGTGTTGATTTGTGGAAGCATGTGCTTGGAAAGCAAGCTATTGAAAAACACCTATATGGGGGAATATTTCCTGGGAGGTAATAAGTGTAGGCTATGCACAAATTGGTTTTGTAGAAATGGCTTCAAATAATTTTAGAAAATGTAAAGAGCGGGTAAGGAGCTAGATTCCCAACCCTTTCCAGGTGTTCTTATGCATACTGATATGCGGGTTATGCATGAAGTGGGTTTGTTAAAAACACTTTAGAACTTTTAGCAAATGCAATTGGCATTTAAATCCAAATCCACATCTTTTTATCAATGTCCTCATTTGCTTGCGTTATTCATCACCCTAATTACTTCTTCCTAATGCTCATCTTGTGATGGTTTCTAGTTGGTTCGATTTGTTTTAAGGTTCTTGAGATGGGGATTGAACTATTGGAGCCCTACTTGTATTTGATTTTTTGTCCCTTGGAGTGTGAGGAGGAGAAGGTCTTTCTTCACTACCAGTAGGCTTCTAACCCATGTAGAATAAGAGCTTTGTAATAAGATATGTGTACTAAATGTGGCAACTTAGATTAACATGACAAGTGTTGGTCGGGGTTGTTAGAAGGATTCAAGTATCGTAGCAAGGATGTGTCTTGAATGGTCCAAAATAGGGGTTTTGTTGCATGCAAACCGATGTAATACTAAAAGAGAGTTAGAGATTTGTGGAATGTTGGTGAACCCACATGGAGCACCTCTTGCCCCACGGACACAAATATCTCCTAGGCATGGTTCATCTCACCTTGTTCTTCATAATTCTCGTACTTTAGTTTTTCATTTGCAACGAAATAAATTTAAAACCTTTGAGTTTCTCACATTCGATTATTTTATATAAACTTGTTTTGCAAAACAATAAAATGACATATGACACTTATGTAATCAAAATATCACTTGGTAGCCAAGCATAAAATTAAACCCCTCCTTCGGACACAATCTGGAAAACTTCGTGACCAGACTATTAGCGCGAAACTATAAAACCCTCCTTATGATTTACATTACCAACTTGTAATTTGATCATCATTCATGGTTGCGACCACAACCTTATGCATTTATAGACCTAGGGTATCAAATTTTTTTGGTCGTGTCCGTTAGTATGGGCGAGCGATAGATGAGTCGTCAACTAAAACAACCATTTTAGTTTACCTTGCAAACTATTGGGTTATGGAAACTATTGTAAGGGAAAAAGAGCCAAACTAAGTGTACTTGTTATAAGTTGAATTTTAAAAGGAATTAAATATATGAATGTTGAGAATGGAAATTTATGCTCACGCCATAAATAATCTTGGAATTCTAATTGTAACTAATATATAACCATGGTAATGATCTGTTGTGGAACGTTCATATCTTTGGGTTCTTTTGTGGTTGGGTAATTTTTGTATTTGTTCATTTGGAAAAGTGTGGCATTAATGTGCATATTTTTTTATCATGTTGTTTATGTGGATCCATGTTTATCGAAGGGTCTCATGTGATGTTGATTTTCTCTATTTGAGCCCATGTGGTATTGTGTATCGAACAATAAAAGACAAAAATATGGTTATTTTACTTGTTGTATTTCGGTGTTGAAATTGAGTGTACCGCGTATAATCAAACATCAACTTCCATCAAAACATATAAACCACCACATCTATCAAATCTACTCATCACAACACATGTAGCGGTGTGCGATGGGGTTGTCGAGATGTATGTTGTTTCGATTAGTGACATGATTAGAGGATGGGTCTAGTGGACCATCACTAGATGATCACCCCATTTTGAGAGAGTTTGTAGATGTCTTTCTTGGGAGCTACCGGGGTTACCACCCCACGTGAGATTGATTTTCATATAGATCTAGTTCCAGGAGCAGATCCTATCTCACGAGCACCTTATCGAGATGACCACCCCAGAGCTCTGTGAGCTCAAGTTGCAGCTGGAGGGCCTCCTGAAAAAGGCCTTATCCGTCCTAGTGTATTCCTTGGGGTGCACTAGTGATTTTTGTGAAGAAGATGGATGGATCCTTGCGGTTGTGTATTGATTACACCAACTGAACAAAGTAACGATCAAGAATCGTTATCCCCTTCCATGTATTGATGATTTGTTTGATCAGATGAAGGGAGCCACAACTTTCTCTAAGATAGACCTTAAGTCAGGCTACCATCAGTTGAGGATTACAGAGGCGGATATTAATAAGACCACCTTTCAGTATGAGATATGGCCACTATGAGTTCACAGTGGTACCTTTTGGTTTGACTAATGCTCCTGTAGTATTCATGAGTTTGATGAATGGGGTATTCAGGACTTTCTTAGATCGCTTCGTGCTCATCTTCCTTGATGACATTTTGATTTACTCACGTATGCGTGAGGAGCACGAGGGCACCTTCGCTAGGTTCTTTAGTGTCTCAAAGAGCAACAAATTTACTGGGAACACAGGAGAAGTGTGTATTCTTTCGAGATAGAGGTACAGATATTTACGTCATATCATTTTTGGGGAAGGTATCACCGATGTAGTCCTTCCAATATTAGAACTATTATGGATTGGCCAAAGCCTACTACCGTGACTCGAGGTACGTAGCTTCATGGGACTAGTAGGTTACTACATGAGATTTGTTCAAGACTTCTCTCAGATTGTGCACCCCATCACTTCCCTTCAAAGGAAAGGGAAGAAGTTTTTTCGATCGGACAGTGCGGCAGTGCCTTGATGCTGCACCGAAGGAATGTCTCACTATAACACCTATTCTTGCAGTGCTAGATCCACAGGGTGATTTTTTTGTTTGCATGGATGCTTCTTTAGCAGGGCTTAGAGGTGTGTTGATGTAGGAGGGAAGAGTAGTGGCTTTTGAGTCTCGCAAACTCAAATATTACGAGCTTAATTATCCAACTCATGATCTTGAGCTTACGGTAGTTGTGCATGCTTTGGTTTGATGGAGGAAATTTCTTCTTGGTCGGAGATTCACACTCAAGACTAATCATTTGAGTCTTCGCCACCTCTTCATGTAGCCCAATCTCAACACTCGTTAGCGGCGTTGGATGGAGTTGCTTTGTGAGTATGATATGGAGATAGAACATGTGAAAGGAAAGGAGAATGTGGTGGCGACGCTCTCGGTAGATGGAGACATATGGCTATGGCCACCTCGGTGGGCACGATTTGTGGAGCAAGATTCTTCGATAGTTTCCTCTTGACAACTTCTACATTACAGTTTGAGCAGGAGAGATCGAGTCTCGAGAGATCCATCGAGGGAAGTTTGATGGTTTTTCACTAGAGGTAGATGGCCTTCTCGGGCATAGAGGTCGGATTTATGTTCTGTTGTTGCGAGACTCACGGCACCCCACGGATGCAAATCAAGCTTCTAGGTTGATCACTCAGGCATCCAGTGTGATTACACAACATGGAAACCTCTCTCCAAGCGTGGGACTTGTGAAACTGAGAGAGGAATCTCCAGAGAAGGCTGGTTCCTTCTCCTAAACTACCTGCCACAAGCTATTTCAGTGCAAGCAAGCTAATCTAATCCTAATCTAACAATGCCAAGGAGAGAGAGAGAGAGAGAGAGAAAGGAAAAGAACAAAAGCCTACACTAAAATGGTGATACACCAGAGAAGGAGAATGTTGGACATCTATCAAAACTGCCATGGGACAAAGAGAGGTGAGCAATGGGAAGGATGGACAGATGCATCACAGGCCCAAGGATAGATTTCACATAGAAAATGTCCCAAAACTCCATGAACACAGCTCCAAACCTGCAATGAACATTCAAACATGCACAAATACCTGCAATGAAGAGAGGCAAGAAGAGAACAAACAAAAACGAGAAAGGATGGGCAGATGCATCACAAAACCCATTTTGTTGCTTTAAGTTGCACAAAACATCATTTCAATAGTAAAAGGCAAAAAACGCCATTACGAGCAAGGGAGGAGGTTCGAACTCCATTTTCAACCCTAGAGAAGAAAAGAAGGGAGGCGCAGAGCGAAAAATGAACAACTTGTTATCCTCTTTTAAAATGAGCCAAATCGGCTTTATACATGCATGGGTCGAGCCCAGGGAGATAAAAACATAGGAAAATGTGTAAGTAGCCCAACCATTGACCAAAACACATTTTCATTAAAATCGATGGTTGAGACATCACTTACGGCCATGCTTTGAAGAAGAATGCGACCCATGTGCATTAAAAGCTGGTTGTTGAAACATCACTTCAGCCATTATCACGCGTCAGATCCGTTTTCAATTTTCTCCCTCCAGACTACACCAAAATTCAAAATTGATCCCGGAATCATGTAGAGAATTTCATAAGCTTTACGTTGATATAAAGAACGTGCAATCCGAGCTCTGGATCGAAATTTATGGAGGTCTGAAGTTTTAGGGCACAAAAAGCAGGTGGCGTGTTTTGAAATCTTTCCCGCGCCTCGCCACTGGATGACACATGGCACGCATTGATTGGTCGCATGATTCTCTCTCCTCTACCTTTTAGCCTTGGGCTTTCTTTTGAAATTTCCTTGTGGGCCCCTTAAACTTGGACACGTGGCATGCATTGATTGGCCGACAGGGGCGCGGGGCAGACCTTGGCTTTTAGCTTTTTGGCCAAAACTCATGCCAAATTCTCTAACTCCTTCCCGAGCTCCGCATTCCCTATTCCATAGGACACGTGTCCTCTTTTGATTGGCTCGGGCTGACCCCTGAAAATTCACCCTTTGACCTTTGGACTCTTTCCCTGCGCAACACGTGTCGTGATCTGGTTTGGTTCTCGGCCCTTTCGGCTCCTTCGCGCCCTTTGCGTCTTTATGTCCGGATGTCCCAAAGCCGCTTGGGCCAAAACTTCCAATCCACACTGAAATGGGCTTCCTCGTCCCTCATTTGGCCGATGACACGTGGCGTTGTTTGATTGGCTTTCGGCTCCTTCGGTGATCCGCGTCCCTCGTCCCCCTTCGTCCCGGATGTCCCAGTACGAACTTTCTCTATTTCGGGCGAACCGGCCGGTTCGCGTCATCACGGCCCAAATGTCCCAATTGCTTCCGGACTATTTGTTCTCATTTTGGCCGATCCGGAGACCGAGTCGCATACTCTACGTCCCCGAGATGTCCCTTTGCTTCACGAGCCGCTGGAGGTTTTTCGGCCGATTCGCGCCTAGATGTCCCAAATGTCCCGACTGCCCCTAGGACTAGGACTTAGTCATTTTTTATGATTTTTCCTAGATCAATCTACATGCTTGGAACTGCAAAACTCTGATGCATGTTATCGAAATTTACCCTGGGGAAATTTTGACAACAGTTTGGCGACTCAGTGGGGTCATCTGCCTGCTAGATGAATGATCAGTAGCCTGAAGCAATCCATTGGGCATGGAGTCATAAGCAAGCTTGAAAACTGATCTGAACTTTGAAAACTTCCCTCTGAGCCACTTGAAACCCACCGGACATGGAGTTGTTCTCACCAAAATGCCACTTTGAAACAAATCGTAAAGAAAGAGCAGAACCGACAACACCAAAACTATGTATAGAATGAAAATCATACATGCTCCAAAATGAAACATGTAGAGTGTGCACAAGCACTTCTTCTACTGAAAGAAAACCTACCTACTCTACTCTAACTGGAAGCAAAAGCAAGCTAAACAAACCCTGCAATTGGTTGTGAGAAATAGCTTCCCTTTCTCAAAAGAGGCAGCCATGCAATTGATTTGGAGCTGATCATGGTACATTAGGATGAGTGGAAAATCAACAAGAAGCTGGTATTCCACCCAAATCATCAAGGTATCAGCTGAAGGCAAATTCAATACCTCTTTTAGTTGTTCTGCATTTGGATTGAAGAGGTATGGCAGCTGATCCTTGGTACTTTGTAGCTCACCCTCATGCTCGAAGTAAGCATGACTGGTTGTGACTTCTCCTTTGGCTCCAATGAAGCCAAATACCTGATTGGGCAAGGTATGATCCGTTTGATATGCCCATTGCTCGATTTTCAACTCCAGGATGGAGTTCTCTTGTAGACCCTCTTGAATGGATGGTGTGGAAGAAATGGTGAAGTTCCTCTGTCCTTTCTCTTCCTCCAATGAAGAACATGAAAGATTAAAATCTTCCAATCTTGATTCCGAAGAGCTCACAGCTATAAGATGCGGGCTCTTTGAAATGAATGTTCTCCTTCATGACAACGAGAATCTTGTGTTTGGAATGTGGATGATGAAAGAGAGAATGGTGGAAACTCAACCGGTTCTTCTCCATCAAAACAATCTTCCAAATCGACAGATAAAGCGCCTCATGACTGTCCCCTTTGCAAATGTTCAACTTCCTCCATGGTGTCTTCTTGATCTGTAACTTGACCACCATGGTTTCTTTCTCCCTCCAACATTGATTTTGAGAGGTCAAACTCCTCTTCAGCACTGGAACTTGAGAGAGGTGAAGTAGAAAGAAGAACCAAGGTCCTCCCCGTAGCTCGCTTTGTGCTCGAGAGATCTTGGATCTGCACTTTTCTCTTCCACAGCTAGATTGTGCTCCTCTTCTTTTGGATTTGGAGCAACTTCTCCTTCCTCTACTAGTTGAATACAATCTTGCTCTTGATAGAACTCTTCCTCTAGCATGAAGTTTGTCAAGTCAAACTCTTCAATCTGCTGCTCTAGAGGACAAGTTGGGACTGCAAGATCTTCTTCTTCTGCTGCAACAAAATCAGTCCTAACCACCACCTATTCTCCAACCCTAGCCTCTTCTGTAGGTTTAACCATCAAGGGGATCTTTGTCATCCCAAATTTGGTAGCCAAACTTACTAAGCTCTTAATCATTTCTTCTTTTCTTGGCTCTTCCTCTTGTTGTCCTTGATGACTGATTTTTGCAATTTCTTCTTCCCCACATGGAATTGGGGATGCAAGAGGAGGGATAGGTTGAAACTTAACTGATTTTACAATTTTTGTGGTGGTGGAGGAGGTGAAACCTCTTGTTTCTTTGGAGTGGGAGGTATTTCATTTAGCTCTTGTGGAGAGGATGACTGTTTGGAAGGAAAAAGGAAAGAAGAATTGAGGTGTGGTGGAAGGCCGAGAGGTGGAGACATGGGATCGACATTTGGGACATCAAATGGAGAGTTTAAAATTTGAAAGTCCAAATGAGATGATGCTTTGCTTGAGTAATGGGAAGAAAAAAATAGATGATGGTGTAGAACTTACCCATTGACAAGGTTGTTCAACACCGAATGTATAGGCCTCTATTTCTGCTTGTCCATTGTGCAAGTTGGGGCAGCATCTTTATCATGAAGTCCAGCTTCTCTTGAGGGCTGAAGTGTCTTGGAAAAGGGCCTCCCATGGACAAGGAGTCCTGCAACCAGTGCAAGCTCTCATCCGAGCTGTCACTGATCGCACCATCTTTACCTCCATCTTTTGGATCTTCTCCAACAGACCAACATCTTGGATCTGATGGTCTTCATTGTATGCACACCCTTGCTCTTGGAAAGCTCCATAGCCAAACTGACTTTGGCACAGCCGCTCATATGGGTATGCATACTGATCTTGAATCTGCTCAAAATGCTGATTTGGAGGATTTGTAAAACATGTTGGAGGTGTGATATACTGCTGTTGTTGATGTGAATTCCATGATGGAAATGAAGTCATGATTGCACAACTTCATAGAATGAAAGAATATGGAAGAGATGGAAGGAAGAATGGATGGAAAATGAATGAAAATGAATGGAAAGGAAGGTCTGCAACTTCAGAGATGGGTTGTTGACCAGATGGAGTCGCCAGATGTGTTTGCAAGTGCCTCCAAAGGCTGAAATCTTCACAGAACACATCAACCTCTGCAAAAGATGAAGTGGAAGACCTCTAGAATCCCACCGGGCGTGCCAAAATGCAAGTGGTGGTCGCACGGTGGCTTAAGATTTTTATTTGATAATGAGACACCTCTCGAAAGATTAAACTCTAACTTCGTGATGTCCCACCGCATGCCAAAAGCGTTGTTGCGCAGACTCACAAATCATTAAAGCACCCTAGATGCGATCGGCTTCTAGGTTGATCACTCGTGCATCCCAGTGTGATTGCACAACATGGAAACCTCTCTCCAAGCATGGGACTTGTGAAACTGAGAGAGGAATCTCCAGAGAAGGTTGGTTCTCTGCTCCTAAACTACTCGCCACAAGCTATTCAAGTGCGAAGCTAATCTAATCCTAATCTAACAATGCCAAGGATACAGAGAGAGAGAGAGAGAGAAAAGGAAAAGAACAAAAGCCTACACTAAAACGGTGATACACCGAGAAGGAGAATGTTGGACATCTATCAAAACTTCCATGGGACAAAGAGAGGTGAGCAATGGGAAGGATGGACGAGATGCATCACGTGCCCAAGGATAGATTTCACACGTAAAATGTCCCAAAACTCCATGAACACACTCCAAAACCTGCAAAATGAAGAAGAGAGGCAAGAAGAGAACAAACAAAAACGAGAAAGGATGGACAGATGCATCACAAAACACATTTTTGTTGCTTCAGAAGTTTGCACAGAACATCATTTCAATAGTAAAAGGAAAAAAACACCATTACAGAGCAAGGGAGGAGGTTTGAACTCCATTTTCAACCCTAGAGAAGAAAAGAAGGGAGGGCAGAGCAGAAAAAATGAACAACTTGTTATCCTCTTTTAAAATGAGCCAAATCTGGCTTTATACAATGCATGGGTCGAGCCCAGGAGACAAAAAACATAGGAAAACGTGTAAGCAGCCCAACCATTGACCAAAACGCATTCTTCATTAAAATCGGTGGTTGAGACATCACTTCTGGCCATGCTGAAGAAGAATGCGACCCATGTGCATTAAAACTGGTTGTTGAAACGTCGCTTCTGGCCATTATCACGCGTCAGAGCCGTTTCTCAATTTTCTCTCTCCAGACTACACCAAAATTCAAGATTGATCCCAGAATCATGTAGAGAATTTCATAAGCTTTCCGTTGATATAAAGAACGTGCAAATCCGAGCTCTGGATCGAAAGTTATGGAGGTCTGAAGTTTTAGGGCACAAAACAGGTGAAAACGTGTTTTGAAATCTTTCCCACGCTCTGCCACCTGGATGACACGTGGCACGCATTGATTGGTCACGTGATTCTCTCTCCTCTACCTTTCGGCAGGCTTTCTTTTGAAATTTCCTTGTGGGCCCCTTAAACTTGGACACATGGCATGCATTGATTGGCCGACAGGGGCGCGGGGCAGACCTTGGCTTTTAGCTTTTCAGCCAAAACTCATGCCAAATTCTCTAACTCCTTCCCGAGCTCCGCATTCCCTGTTCCATAGGACACGTGTCCTCTTTTGATTGGCTTGGGCTGACCCTAAAAATTCACCCTTTGACCTTTGGACTCTTTCCCCTACGACATGTGTCGTGATCCAGTTGTTTCTCGGCCCTTTCGGCTCCTTCGCGCCCTTCGCGTCTTTATGTCCCGGATGTCCCAAACAGCTTGGGCCAAAAACTTTCGATCCGCCCGAAATGGGCTTCCTCGTCCCTCATTTGGCCGATGACACATGGCGTTGTTTGATTGGCTTTCGGCTCCTTCGGCGATCCGCATCCTGCGCGTCCCTTCATCTCGAGATGTCCCAAGATCGAACTTTCTCTCGTTCGCGTCATCACGGCCCAAATGTCCCAATTGCTTCGGACTGTTTGTTCTCATTTCGGCCGATCCGGCCGGTTCGCGTACTTCTGTCCCAGATGTCCCTTTGCTTCACGGGCCGCCTGGAGGCTTTTCGGCCGATCCGCGCCTAGATGTCCCAAATGTCCCGACTGCCCCTAGGACTAGGACTTAGTCATTTTTTATGATTTTTCCTGGATCAATCTACATGCTTGGAACTGCAAAACTCTGATGCATGTTATCGAAATTTACCCTGGGGGAAATTTTGACAACGATTCCCAAAGACGGAGGATTGAGGCGGGACATATTGACAGAGGCACATCGTGCACCCTATTCACCCATCCTGGGGTGAAGAAGATGCACGCCACCTTAAGACAGTTGTATCATTGGAGAGGACTTTGTAGAGACATGGCTTAGTTTGTGTCATGATGTTTAGAGTGCTAGAAAGTGAAGGCCGAGCATCAGCATCCAACTGGCCTTCTCTTTCCTCATTCTATACCAGAATGGAAGTGGAACACCATTTCCATGGACTTCATTGTTGGGCTACCAATGTCGAGATATCACCACGACACCATCATGGTCACGGTTGATAAATTGAAAAAGTGGCTCACTTTTCTTCGGTGAAGACTGCGTATATAGCTAGTGAAGTGGCACGGGTATATTTGGATAAGATTTTCAGTCAGCACAAGATTAGTGGAAGATCATAAGTGGCTGTGATCCTTTGTAAACTTCCCATTTTTAGACTACCATACAGACATGCCCTCGGGACGAGGATCAATTTCAGCACAACATATCACCCAGAGACAAGTAGACAAATGGAGCGGGTGAATCATATTTTAGAGGACATGCTTAGGATGTACGTGATGGATCAAGATCTAGATGGGAGGAGTACTTGTACTTGGTGGAGTTTGCCTACAATAATAGTTTTTAGAGTTCTATAGGCATGGATCCTTTTCAGGATTTGTATGGCAGAGAGTGCAGGACACCTCTTAGTTGGGACAAGTTAGAGGACATGGTTTCTCTTAGACCAGCTTTGTTGTAGGACATGGAGCAGTAGGTGGTTTTGATCAGACAAAGATTGTAGGAGGCACAAGACATGCAGAAGAAGTACACAAATCAGCATAGAACCAACCGTAGTTTTGATGTGGGCATGAAGGTGTTCATTCGTGTCAGGCCACATAAGAGCCTTATCCGTTATGGAAAAGGTTATAACTTAGCTCTTAGATTCATGGGTCTTTTTGAGATCTTGGGCGTATCGTCCCATTGGCCTACCATCTAACATTGCCACCCGAATTGTCTCGCATACATGATGTGTTTCATGTTTCATTCTTAGGAGATATGTTACGATCCTTCTCATGTGTTAGATTGGACATCATTGCAGGTGAAGGATCGGGGGGGTGATGGTGGAGCCCGTTTGCATCCTAGATTGCAGGACCCCGAGCCTTTGAGGCAGAGAGTTGATCAAGTCCCTCAGGGTGCAAAGTGGGACGATATGATGAGACTACAGGCTACATGGGAGGATGCTACTTTGCTACAAGTTCGGTTTCCATATTTGTTCCGGTGACTTCCGGGAGGAAGGCGAGTCTAAGAGGAGGGGGATGTAGTGCCCACTTTCCTTTTACACCCCTTTGATACTAATCATGATATTTATATTGTTGATTATAGTATGGACTTGATTATGGACCTTATTATAGTATGATGTTAGATGTTAGATCGAGAGATTATTGTTGACTTGATTCAATTATGATGCATGATGATTATTTGAGACATTTTGGATATTGATGTTGATATACTTTTTTAAATGGTTATATTATGGATGTTGTTCGGACATGTAATATTTGGATATTGTGAGTAGACCTAGAAATAGAAATTATTGGATGATGGTATAGTTGTTGATAAAACTAAAAATGATATTATTAGATTTCTTTGATGTTGTTTTGATTCATATATCTAAATGATTTTGACACGAGGCCGAAGGAGGTATTTGTGTTTTGTAGGTTAGAATATTACAACAAACATCGTGGGATTGGAGATTAACCACATTGGAATTCTAGATGAATTCAACAAGGTCACCATGGCAACTAGTATTTGTTTGTGCGTGTTTGTGTGTGTTATGTATTCCCATAGGGGATCACCTTTAAATGTGACCAAGGGGTTTTATGTATTTTTTTATTTGGTCCCTTTGTTTATGTTTGCATGTGTTTATCTTGTGGTGCTTTTACCCTTTCATTATTCATTAAATGGTGTGTAATTTGGTGAGTAATCATGTTGTTAAGTTGGTTAATTAAAATATGTCATAAGAAAGTAATTAATAGAGTTGTTGGCCTTGAATTAAAGTGTTGTAAGAGATGTGTAAGTGATGTATAAGTTAACTTTTGAGTGTGAAACACTCCACCTTTTAGAAATTCAAATTGTCCTTGACAGATGATTTTGGAGGCTTGTGGGATAAGTTAAACTTGTCCCATACATCTTAAATTTATTTACCAACCATACCTATGGTTGGAGAGTTGAATTTTACTTTTATAATACTTTTTAGAAGGAAAATTGTAGGTTTTATTTACATTTCTTACATGATTTAATTTCAGTCCTTTGGGGTGTGGGTTGGATTTGAGTGTGAAAGTAAAGCTGTCATAATATTCACCCACCTATTTATTGTGCATTGGAGAATGAAGTTGATTTTGGGGTTGGGGTTGAGGATGTGTGATGTGGCATCCTACATGGATCCACCTCATCCTCTTCTCTTCCATCTTCTATAAAATTTGAATTCCTTGCCTTGTTTTGGGTCGCTTCACTTTGGAGACTTCATTGTTGGGCGAATTCTTTTGCTATTTTTTTTTGGGAGCTCTTAATTTGAAGAAGTTTTGGAATATTGTTGCATGTTTGTGCTTGGCTGATTTGGATTGCTTGTATTGGGATAAAGCTTTCCATTTTGGAACTTGGAACAACTCCACATGGAGAGGTAGGAGCTTGGCTCTTGAAATGATTTTATTTTATGAATGTATATGTTAATGTATGAATGTTTTGGGCATGTTTGTGGGCTGATGGGTAGATGGCCTAGGAAATGGTGTAGGAGAAGACTATAGAGTTTATTTTGTGGGAGGCACAAGTGTGTTTTAGGGAGGTATAAAGGTGGAGGGAGTTAGGATTTGGGTTCCACCTTACAAAGAAATAGCTTGCATTTATTTACTCGTTATAGGGTGCCATAAGAGGTTAGGGAGGCATAAGGAAATGTGAGGAATAAGGGGTACTTTGGGGAGACATAAGAAATGTCAAGGTTGTGATGTACTTATATTTTGGTGGTTTGTAATTCAGGTGGTGATACCCATTTTCCCTTTTGGGAGGCATAAGAAGCATCCCCCATAGTTTCTTGCTCCTTTGGCTTGCTTGAGGAAGCCTTAGTATTGTTTGTCATGCTTTAATGTAGTTGTAAACTACATTCTATTCAGACTGTGTTTTTATTGTGAAAGTGTTTCTTGTGTGTTTTTGGAAGCCTATTGTTGCCATGAGTTGGATCACATCTTTTATTGCATTATGGTTGGGGCTTGCGAGGCCAATGAAGAAGGATGGCTTCTCCTTTTCATTGGATGTCTTTGTTGGGTGGAGATCGTTGCCTTTCCCCTACTCTTGTTGTGATCAAATTAGAAGAATGAGAAATCTGCATGTTGTTGTTCTGGAGCTGAGATAAAGACAGTTTGACAGTCCCTTGTGTAATGAAATCTTATTGTAACCTTTCCCACTTGAAGTGGATGAACTTGTATATGTTTGTAATGGAAAGATGTTAAAGTGGTTAATGGAAGTGGTTTTGTCTTGTCCATATGATATTATTCCATTGGAAATCTATGTTTAGCATGCACTATGAAATCCCTGTTTGGAAAGTGGAAAAGTGAAACACATGAGAAGAAAATGTATTATTCTACCTTATATATAATATATGATTTTGAAAAATAAAAGAAGGAAGTTGTAAAGTTGTCTTTTGGAATAAATAAAGGATTGCATAACCTTCCTCAAATTGTATCATTGTATTGAATTTAATCATCTAGATGTGAGTTGTAATCTCTGTTTGAAAGGAAGAAATGCGTATAAAGGAAGTGTAATACTCTGTCTTTTGAAATATGTGAAAATTGGAAATCAGAGATGTATTTTAGTTTTGAATAGTTGAATTGAATCAACTAAATGTATTAGATTAGAATTGGAACATATTATAATACTTGGAAGAAGAAAATGACAAATAAACCCTTTAAAAAATTTGATCTCTGTCTTGTATTTTCAAACTGGCAATTATTTAATCCAAAATGCATAGACCGAACCTGCAACAATGAAATAACAAACTAAATGATTAAATTGAAGTAGTTTTCCCTAAACAAATCCAATTAGACAAAAATACTTAAAGGAAATATTTCAAAACCTAGCAAAACTAAGTTCAAAGTTTTCATAGTCGTTTTGTCATAGTCAAAATTTTAAATTTTCAAATTGTAATTTAATCAAATAGATCTACCTCAAAAAACTTATCCTAAATCCACACGAGAACAATTTTGCATGTCTATTTGACATCTTGAGAGAGGAATAAGAATGAATTGAGTAAATTTAATAAGTTCATTTTTTACCAGTTTGCACTGTAAAAGCTTTATGAAAAAATTTAATGATTCTGAGTAAAGAGGATATCGAGAGCTTTCCGAGAAAGTCCTCGTCTACCCAAAACCTAGCTCTCTATCAAAAGTTATGGCTTTCTGAAGTTTTTCTTCACTTGGTGTCAAAAAAAAAAAAATTGGGAAAATTTTCCTTGGGAACTGCACACAGGCCGAAAAATTTCCTTCAGCTTGAAATTTTTTTGGGAAAATTTTCTAAATTTTCCTACCACCCTACTTGACCCTCAACTAATCGAGGTCGCCACAAGGTGTTGGCAGAGGGCGGACCCCTTTTCAAGCTTAGCGCTTTAGAAAATATTTGGAAAAATTTTCCTAATTTTCCCGACCAACCCAAGACCAATCGAGAGAGGCGCCACATGGCATAATGAGGTGTTGGTGGAGGGCAAATCTCTTTTTAACTTAGCCCTAAAAAAATTGGAATTTTTTTCAAAATTTTCCCCGCGCCCATGAACCAATCGAACATGCCACGTGGCGTCGCAAGGCATTAGCGGAGGACCGGGTCCATTTTTGCCTTTTTACGTTTCGAAAATTTTTGGGAAAATTTTCCAAATTTTCTTCGCCGCCGCGCATGCCAGAAATGAGGAGCTGCCATGTGGCATTGCGACATGTCGACAAAGGTGCGGGTGAATGTTACCCTTGTTGCCCTTTGGGGCGTTAAACAAATTTTCTCCCCGCTACCCAGCTTTTCTCGCGTTGGCTTTGGAGATGCCATGTGTCCCTCACGGACTCGCGGGAGCGTGGGTGCAAAGGTGGCTTTCCGCCCCTTGGGAAAATTTTCTCCCCGCATGCCCGTAGACCCGTCCATGGGGAAATTTTCCTCCCATGGCCCTGCGACCCACCCATGGGGAAATTTTCCTCCTACGGCCCTTGAAACCAGCCCATAGGGAAATTTTCCTCTCCGCGCCCGCCAACCCACCCTTGGGGAAAATTTTCTCTCCTGAGCCCGTAGGCCCACTTTTGGGGAAAATTTTCACCCCAAGGCCCATCAGCTCATAACTTGGAAAATATGAGGAGTTAGGAGGACTTCTTTATATCAATAGAAAGGTGAGGAAATTTCTTATGCAATGGGAATGATTTAGGAAAATTTTGAATGTGTTAATTTTGATAGAAACCAAATTAAACTTTTAAGCATGTTAGAAAGTGGGTATGGTGAGGAATTAGCCTCTTAACCTAATTGAATCTTCTAACCCTAGATTTTTGACCTTATAACCTATAATAAATGTTAACAAAAGAAAAGTATATTCTAGTAAATTAGAATTGTGTAACACACCAAAAATACCAACACAAGGACAACACAGTGAAATACAGGATAACTTTTTTTTTTTTGACTTGCTTTGACTCAACACGACACAACATGTCGTCACAAGGTTACAACCAACACTAAGAACCACTTGTTACGGGGGAGACCACAAAGTCAGCACGGAAACGTTCACACCTATCAAGGACAATGTACTCTTCTTTTGACAAGACAACATGGAAGTCCAATCCACATGACACACTCACAACTAGGGCATCCCATGAGGAATTTCTTGTTAAATTTTCTTGTTTACTAAAGTGTCTCTTAATTCTTAACTTACGTTCTTATAAAATTTCATGTAATGATTCACACAATTCTTTTCACAAGGGAGAACTTCTTTCTTTTCAACGGTTGACTAAATAGCTTAAGGCCAAGCTTTCTAAACTGGGATCATCAATTTGATGTCCAAATCTTTCTTATTCATTTGATTTTAGAACATTTTCCATTTCTTACAAGGTTAATTTATCTTATTCAAGCCACTAACACATGTTCCACAACTCTATTACACAGGTGAAGGCATAAGTTCCGATTGAGGAAAGTACCGCTTAGGGTTCATAACAATAACCTTCTTGTTTAAGGATCAAATTTTGACCTTGCTTAAGAAATATCACCATGAATTAAGGCATGGGTTAACAGAACAGGACAACAGAATTTAGCTTCAGGGTCACATGGTTTACTATCCGTCTTTTATTGAGGTTAAGGGTTTATCAAGATTGGTTAAATGTTCCATCTAGACTTTACTTAATTAAGTTTGAAAAAAGAACATTTCAAACGATATAGAAATATTTATGGTTTAATTAATCAATTTCCCTCTTACTTATTAAATCCTATCATCTTCTAAAATTTAACCATTGTTGTAATGCCCATTGGACATTGGAGTTCTTTTTGTTCTACCCGCCACCTTGAATGCCCGTATGTGGCCTGCTTTCCTGTCTGTCCTTGCGTGAGGTATGGGTAGAGACCCGTTTTCTTTGCCATAATCTATTTTTTTCTCGATTCTCCTTCAATGCGTGCGGAGTGGGAGGTGGGCGCGTATCCTTCTTGGACGTTTTTTCTTTCTTCCCTGTCACCTCATTTTGACCTTCTCCTCCTTGGCGTGTTCTGAACGGTGGATGCTTTAATGGTGAAATGAAGGTCTGTCGCCCTGGTGTTGCGTGAGGGTTTGGATCCTCGAAATCGTGTTGTGCAGGGAGCTACAGTGGAGCGCGGAACTGAAATTCTCCTCGAAAAGTGCCGCGAGGAAGCTTTTGGTGATATGCAACAGCTACAGGGTAGAGAAGTAAACTGATCTCAGAAAATCAGTGGCCCAGAGAGAGCTGGGTGTGACAGCTGCTACAGGGCGAGCCCAAGGAACCGTTGGTGTTGATCCTGATGTTCTGGTTGCACGCGACCAGTCGTGATCAGTTGTTGCAAAATCTTACAGCTGTGGTAGAAGCCTGTTGAGCGCTTCCAACAAGCAGGATGTCCAGCTACATTGTTATCTGTTCTGTATCGAATGCATCCTCAAATTCGGGATTCTCAGTGTGTATACCCGATGTGGATGTTGCCTACGTATTTTATTTGGAGCGTTTGATATCTGATAGCGGATACTCAGCGTGGATACCCTTGTCGATTGCAGTATACTCATTATATATCATTTTCAGTTGCATTGTTCGTATGGTTGAATCCGGATGCGGATGCTGCCCATGTATCCGCATTGTCTGTACTGAGGAGAGGAATTTAATTATAGTGCCGAGGGAGCTGATTGATGGGTCATGTGCATCTGTGTAGTGTGAATGTGCGCGTTCTGTCTCATGTATATTGTGCTTGATTTCTGTGCTTGTATTTGTATATCTGTTTGTTACTACCATGAACATTATTTCATTAGAAAACAGAGAAAAAATGGAGCGGCATCTTATTTTAACTTGATTAGACAAAACAAGATTAGAAAACGAGAAAAAAATGGAGGCGGCATCATATCATGAGGGCAAACAGAGAAACCGAGGCCAAGGTCAGTCGATGTCTCTTCCATTATTTATGCTTTTAGGTGGTTTTAACATCAAGAAGCAGTTAAAAACGTTTAAGGTTTCTAAGCTTTTACTTGTTTTCGAGGATTGTTTAGGGTTTTTAATATTTTTTCTTCATTTGTAGCATTTCCACTACATTACTATGTTTGATATGGATTTATGTTACGTATTTTATTACGGTTGTGTTTGGTGGTGGTGGTTAGTACTCTATGTTATTGTGGCGGTTTAGTATTTAGCTATTGCATAGCATACATACCTTCGGGTGGTAGATTTTAAAATTCCGTGTTAATAAATTCTCTACGTGTATTATAAGACAGATAAGCCAACTCTTTATTGCTTTTGTAAATTACAATGTACTGAAAGGACTAATAAGTTAGGGTTTGCTTTACTCTAGAAAATCTTCATCATCCAACTTCACCTTATTTGTAGTTTTGACTCTTTGATCTTTCTAGCGTTTACAATTTTTACACGTTCTTGTAATTTGAGTAACTAATTTATGTGTTAGATATGTTTATTGTCCTGGTTATTGAGACTTCAGCACCTTGTTTTCCCTTAGTTTTAGTAAGTAATGTATATGTTGGATTTATTTATTGTTTTGGATATGAGGGCCACCTTTATTTGGTATTCACACTGATGTTTGTTTTTCCATTTTCTTCAGAGTCTCAGAAATTATATTTAGGGGTTAGTGAAATTCCTCGGTTGCTAATATCTATGTACCAATGTAGTTAACATGTAGGATTTAGAGAAATAATCCAATACCGAGTAATGGATAGTTGCAAGCTACTGGTAGATTAAATGTGGTCCTTGATTATATGTTACTTGTGTTTATCTGTATTAAGTTTAGTGCATTGGTTGTGTGGGTTTTCTATGGTGGTTGTGATGCTCTTCAGAACAGAGTGCTTCTATCTTCCCGGAGTTGCTCCCGAGGATTCCAAGAAGGCATGTTTCAATCACCCCCTTTCCTATGCCAAGCATGGCCGCAACAGGATACGGATTTTCAGTGCGGAGGAGAGAAGAGAAGCGTAGGTTGTGTTGCTTGTTGCACGAGCCACGGTCGAACGTTGGCGGAGGAAGAGAAGTTGCGCGCAGTTGTGTTCTTTGTTGCACTCGAGCCCTAGTCGACGTGGTTGTTGGTTGGAAGAATTATAATCAGGCATGTTAAATCTACTCCTTGTAATAGTTTTCTACCTTCTTTCAGTATCTTGAAATGAATTTTCTTTCCTATTGAATAGCGCCTAGACAAATGTTTTCGTGGTTGTTTATATCGCTGCCTGATTGTGTTGGTTGTTCCTTTAAATCTCGATCCAATTTCACTGGTTTTGCTTGGAATGTTCTTTCCTCCCTTATAGCTTACTCTATTTCATATTTGTCTAAATGGGTTACTGTAATTTTGAGTGATGCAATCTAGTTCGTAGGGAAGGAAACATTATTGAGTTTTGTTTGCTTATATGACTTTCTTTTAAAAAGAATTCTGTGATGGTAATTATAATTGAAGGTTACTAAATAGAAGGTTAAGCCTACATACCTCTTTTGGTTGAATAAATACGCATTTCCTGTTTAGGGCTCTCCTGTTTTGCTAAAAGGTACATTAATAGTGACGTTGTGTTCTGAAACTTGTTTAAGCCTGTGGGCATTCCTTACTTTATGTTTGATTAGAAAATGGCATTTGGGGTTTGTTTTAGAACCGCATACGTGGTTGATGTTGTACCTAGTCTAGATGAGGGATAACTCGGCATCTATTTTGGCCTCCACGTGTTGAGAGTATTACTATACCTAATTCTTGATGTAAACTCTTGTATGATTAAAGCAAGGGGAAACATTGTAAGTTTAATCAATGAAATCTCTTCAATTTTTATTAAGGGTCGCAAAGCAAGCTATTACTAGCTAGACTGAAACAAAAGTTGTAGGTGAATCCATGGTACTGGACTCGTGAACTCGTTTCCTGTTAGATGACAGCTGATTTCAGTGATAATATCATAGGTGGCTGTTATAATTATCTGTTTGATATTTGCTAAGGCTTTTCCTCGATAAGCCCACATGGATCGGGTAAAATTTTCCATCTTCTATACCTTTGGCAAGGAGTTCATAGAACTTCTAGCCCTGACCGCACTGCGTAACCTTCCTGATAGCTATGTGCGTTGGTTCTTGGTTTGTGCTTGTACTCGTGGTAAGGTCTTTTGAGTCTGGGGCATCATTGGTGTTTGCCCTCTGCGTATCGAATCCCCTTGTTTTCGAACTTGAATACCTTATACTTCAAACTTGGTTACTAAAAGGTCCCATTTTGTGGCCTTGTTAGAGAAATCAATTTTTATTTTAATGTTTATTGACATTGTCTGAATTATATAAAAATTATTAACGACTTTTGGGTTTAGTCTTCCCTTATATTATGTAGAGAAGTTGACGATTAGGATAGGGTTTGTTGGTAGAATAATGGCCCTTTCTGTGTCTCTTTCGTACGCTTTTGGAAGAGTGGATTTTGTTTTGGTTAACTAGTACTACGTTTTAAGAAATCCGATAAGGAGGTAGTGGTAAACTCCTTGGTTAAAACCAAAACTATAGTTGTGTTCTTTTAAGGGCATCGAACCCATATTACTTTGAAGCCCCCGGAAGAATTGGATAACGTCATTTTTGCTTCGCGCCTACGATCATAATTAGTACGCTTTGTCTTCTCTTGGACCCTTTAGTTGGATGGAGTAAATTTTGGATTCCTATCACGTAACCCATAACATTACATGAAGGAGATATCAACACTTTTGACTTTCTTGTTCCCAACCCATAAAGTCTTGCCTTGATTTATATAATTTTGTTCTTACTAGTATTTGGACTTTCTCCTTGTTGGATAATTTAGTTTTCTCTCTCATGAGATTAATATTGGAGTCGTGAGTTGTGTTTTAATCCATTTCTGAATTTAGAATATTCCTTTCTTGATATTGTTAATTGTTAGCTTACTATTACATTGTGTAGCCTTAACATGCTCGGTTCTTGCGAACCGACTTTAGTTAATATTTGTGCGAGAGGATTATGCGAGTAGACTAGAAGAAAAGAGTGTAAAAGTTTCATCTGTACCATTATGAAGTTCCTTGTAAAAATGTCCAATGTGTTGTAAATTGTGTAACATTGCTTGTAAAGAGTTGATACGACCTCTTGCCTTGTATTGTTTGGTAATGGTGAAATAAAGTGTCTTGTTCTCGTGTAGTTAAGCTTGAAATTATCCTTGTAAAAATGGCATTCAATCTTTACATTGATATGAGTATTGTATAACTTTGATCTTGAGAATAAATTGTTAAGTTAAATCTTTCTAAGACTTAGCGACAATATTTTTTAAGTAAAGTAAAATGAGTCGGTTAACCCTTAAAGAAGCTAAACAAAAATAATAATTTTACATTCAACAAATAAATGTAAAGGTGATCTATTTGAAATCAAATACTTCCATGAGTGATCAAAATGAAAACATCCTTTGTGAAGTAAACATTTATAAATTGATACCCCTAGCTAAACTAGCGAACACTATCCGTTTGGGGTGAATTCTTAAACAAGCTTAAAGGAAAACAATGGTTAGTTTTTGGAAGATATTAAGATTTAGTAAGTAGGAGAAGACTTTAAGTGAACTACTCTTCAGTGTATAAGAAATTAACTTAGTTGGTGCGATGAATTTGTGCGAACCATATATTGTTTCCTTCTGAAAACTTAAGTCATGAGCTAAAGGGTGTCTTACCAAAATAATTAAACCCTAACCATTTCTTACTGTGGCTTGCCCTAGCTGTGAGTGTGTCATGTGGTTGGACTTCCATGTTGTCTCGTCAAAAGAAAAATAAATTGTCCTTGATAAGTGTGAACGTTTCCGTGCTGACCTTGTGGTCTTCCCCGTAACAAGTGGTTCCAAGTGTTGGTTGTAACCTTGTGACGACATGTTGTGTCGTGTTGAGTCAAAGCAAGTCAAAAAAAAGTTATCCTGTATTTCACTGTGTTGTTCTTGTGTTGGTATTTTTGGTGCGTTACATTTTGGTATCAGAGCGTAGGTTCATGCTCTCGAACCTATGGGCCGGATTGGTGTTGTATGGTGATGTTGCATGGTGGTGGTGGTGTTACATGATGATACTGCATGATGATGATGATGATGATTTATATTGGAAGAGTAATGTGCTTTAAGCGTGATGTGATTATTGTCGTAATTGTGATATTGTGAACGCACGTGATGTGTATGTCACTCAGTGCGTATTTGTCATCATGTTGATGTGTTGTGGATGGGAGTATTCTCTCTCCCTCTTGTGGATTCTATGAAGAGTTCACGTGTGAATTATTGTTTGTGATGTGTGAAAAGAATTCTAATGTGGATGACGTAGTGTTGGAGCATTGTGGCATATTGTGGTATGTGGGTGTATCAATGTGTTGTATGACTAGTTGATGTTAAAAGAAATGAGTTGTATCATGATGTTTTACCATGTTACAAGAAATGTGTGTACCCTTGTTATGAAGTAATTATTGTTATGTTGTGATGTTATTATGTTCATCGTATATATGAGTTGTGTAATATGTAATGCTTCATGTTGTGATTTTGGGTCATACGGTGAGTGTATGAACCCTATCGTATTGTGATTGCACCTTGGGTGCAGAATGTGGTAAAGTGATGTATTGCGCCCTGTGAATGTATAATTGTGATCTACCCTGTGTACCTACCCTACGTGAGACGTTATGGTAGCTATGTGTGTACCACCATGGTGTTAGTAATGTAGTTACATGTTATGTTGTGAGCCTTACACTAACCGACCCTGAGGGAGATCGGTAGAAGTGTATGTTGAGAGTGAGGAATGGTGTACCATGGGTCAATAACTCGAGTCAAAACTCGGTTTAGTAGATTACATGTGACTCTTTCCTCTCTCCCTATGTGGTTGTATGTATGCAACCTTAGTGTATCTATGACTATGTTTAGCCTTGTCGAAGGGTGGCGGGATTGATATATATATTTTACGAGCTGAGGCTCGATGTTCCGAGTGCCAGCAACTCGTTGAGTACCCCTTTGGTGGCCAGATAAGGCCACATAGTTATCGTAATGTGACATTATTATAAGTTGATTTTATTCGTAAATTGAGCTTTTACTTTATTTTTGCAAGGACCAGCATCTTTTCTTGATTGCAATGCTTTACAATTTTGGGCATTTCCTTGGTTTGTGGCACTAACATGGGGATTTGATACTAACTTTGGCCATTTGGTCATTTATTTTAGCTTGATTTGGGGTCTTCTTTTAAATTTGGAATTTTTACCGCCTTGCCCTAGGCTTGTACTTTGCCACTTGGCACTTTGACTTTGGATTGTTGTGCTGGTTCTAATGTCGTGATGTGTTTAATAGGATCATGGGATGCACCATGGATTGGTTGGACCTATGGACCCGCTTCAGTATGGGGTACGCCTAAGGGGTACATATGACTAGCGGGTTATGGAGAACTACGCGTCATTATGTCACTTGGGTTAGGAGTGTCCAAACTCGTGTGTCTTTGACCATGGGGACAACCGGCCTCCTTGAGGGAGGAAAAGAGTTTGAGGGAGGCATAAGAGTTTGAGGGAGGCATAAGAGACTTGAGGAGACTTGAGGGAGGCATAAGAGTTTGAGGGAGGCATAAGAGACTTGAGGGAGGCATAAGAGTTTGAGGGAGGCATAAGAAGAGGGAGGCATTTGAGGGAGGCTTATGATATTTGTCCGTATGGTTGATGTTTCCAGGATATATGTTGAGTTATTGTGATGTTTGGTAGTGGTCTTTTGATGTATGTGTTACTCATGTCAGATGGTTATGTGTTGTGATGTTGTGGACATGTCATTGATTCCCTTGTGGACACTATGTACCTGTAGCATGGTTTGTTGTTATGTGAGTCTTTCATTGATGCAAATTGAGGAAATGTCTGGTGGATTGTAGTACTCTTTTGTTTGAGTATTTGGTATGTCAGTCATTGATGTGTGATGAGTACCTATGTTATGTGGAGTGTGCCTATTCTATTCCGTAATTGTGTAACCTTTTGTGGTGTAATACAATCTTGAAGTATTTACTTGTGTGCTTGTGAATCTGTAGTGTCTTGTGAACCTGATAAGGTGTTGTGTTAGCAGTTCATGTTGGGCACCCACAATAAAGAATAAACCAAAACTCTTCAATGATAAAATTTTAAAAGGAATTAAACTAAGAATAATGTTAACGGAAAGAGACTAATGGAAATAACAAACAAGAAAGAACTGCCAATCTTCACAGAACATTGAAAGTTAAAAATTCTACCAAATGTTTCTAAGGCTACCTTGTGACCGTGTGTTAATCAACTAAAATTTCAAACCATAAGGTGTGTTTCCTTCTGTATCTATCCCTTGTTGCATACCATTTCCTTTCCTCTGTGTAATGTCGCATCGAGGACGATGCTTTCTTAAGGGGAGGAGAATGTAATGCCCACTGGACATAGGAGTTCTTTTTGTTCTACCCCACCTTGAATGCCCGTACCGCCGCCGCTTTTCCCGCTCTGTCGTCTCTTGCGTGAGGTATGGGTAGAGACCCGTTTTCTTTGCCATAATCTATTTTTTTTTTTTATTCTCCTTCAATGCGTGCGGTGGGTGGTGGCGCGTATCTTTCTTGGACGTTTTTTTCTTTCTTCCTGTCACCTCATTTTGACCTTCTCCTCCTTGGCGTGTTCTGAACGGTGGATGCTTTAATGGTGAAATGAAGGTCTGTCGCCCTGGTGTTGCGTGAGGGTTTGGATCCTCGAAATCGTGTTGTGCGGGAGCTACAGTGGAGCGCGAACTGAAATTCTCCTCGAAAGTGCCGCGAGGAAGCTTTTGGTGATATCAGCAACACATGGTAGAGAAGTAAACCGATCTCGTAAAATCGGTGGCCCGAGAGAGCTGGGTGTGACAATCACTGCTACAGGGGCGAGCCCAAGGAACCGTGGCGTTTATCCCGATGTTTTGGTTGCACGCGACCGGTCGTGATTAGTTGTTGCAAAATCATACAAATGGTAGAAGCCTTGTGAGCGCTTCCAACAAGCGGGATGTCCAGCTACATTGTTATCTTTTACAGATCGAATACATCCTCAAATTCGGGATTCTCAGTGTGTATACCCGATGTGGATGTTGCCTATGTATTTTATTTAGAGCGTTTGATATCTGATAGCGGATACTCAGCATGGATACCCTTGTCGATTGCAATATACTCATTATATATCATTTTCAGTTGCATTGTTCGTATGGTTGAATCCGGATGCGGATGTTGCCCATGTATCCGCATTGTCTGTACTGAGGAGAGGAATTTAATTATAGTGCCAAGGGAGCTGATTGATGGGTCATGTGCATCTGTGTAGTGTGAATGTGCACGTTCTGTCTCATGTATATTGTGCTTGATTTTTGTGCTTGTATTTGTATATCTGTTTGTTACTACCATGAACATTATTTCAGATTAGAAAACAGAGAAAAAAATGGAGGCGGCATCTTATTGCGAGCGGCCATAACTTGCGCAGGGGAGACAGAGAAACAGAGGCCAAGATTAGAAAACAGAAAAAAAAATGGAGGCGGCATCATATCATGAGGGCAAACAGAGAAACCGAGGCCAAGGTCAGTCGATGTCTCTTCCATTATTTATGCTTTTAGGTGGTTTTAACATCAAGAGTTCAGTAAAAACGTTTAAGGTTTCTAAGCTTTTACTTGTTTTTTCGAGGATTGTTTAGGGTTTTTAATATTTTTTTTTCTGTCGTAGCATTTCCGCTACATTACTATGTTTGATATGGATTTATGTTATGTATTTTATTACAGTTGTGTCTGGTGGTGGTTTAGTACTCTATGATATTGTGGCGGTTTAGTATTTAGCTATTGCAGTACATACCTTCGGGTGGTAGATTTTAAAATTCCGTGTTAATAAATTCTCTACGTGTATTATAAGACAGATAAGCCAACTCTTATTGCTTTTGTAAATTACAATGTACTGAAAGGACTAATAAGTTAGGGTTTGCTTTACTCTAGAAAATCTTCATCATCCAACTTCACCTTATTTGTAGTTTTGACTCTTTGATCTTTCTAGCGTTTACAATTTTTACACGTTCTTGTAATTCGAGTAACTAATTTATGTGTTAGATATGTTTATTGTCCTGGTTATTGAGACTTCAACACCTTGTTTTCCTTAGTTTTAGTAAGTAATGTATATGTTGGATTTATTTATTGTTTTGGATATGAGGGCCACCTTATTTGGTATTCACACTGATGTTTGTTTTTCCATTTTCTTCAGAGTCTCAGAAATTATATTTAGGGGTTAGTGAAATTCCTCGGTTGCTAATATCTATGTACCAATGTAGTTAACATGTAGGATTTAGAGAAATAATCCAATACCGAGTAATGGATAGTTGCAAGCTACTGGTAGATTAAATGTGGTCCTTGATTATATGTTACTTGTGTTTATCTGTATTAAGTTTAGTGCTTTGGTTGTGTGGGTTTTCTATGGTGGTTGTGATGCTCTTCAGAACAGAGCAGTGCTTCTATCTTCCCGGAGTTGCTCCCGAGGATTCCAAGAAGGCATGTTTCAATCACCCCCTTTCCTATGCCAAGCATGGCCGTTAACAGGATATGGATCTTCAGCTGGCGGAGGAAGAGAAGTTGCGTAGGTTGTGTTGCTGTTGCCCGAGCCCTGGTCGACGTTGGCGGAGGAAGAGAAGTTGCGCAGGTTGTGTTGCTGTTGCCTGAGCCCTAGTCGACGTGGTTGTTGGTGGGAAGAACTATAATCAGGCATGTTAAATCTACTCCTTGTAATAGTTTTCTACCTTCTTTCAGTATCTTGAAATGAATTTTCTTTCCTATTGAATAGCGCCTAGACAAATGTTTTCGTGGTTGTTTATATCACTGCTTGATTGTGTTGGTTGTTCCTTTAAATCTCGATCCAATTTTGCTGGTTTTGCTTGGAATGTTCTTTCCTCCCTTATAGCTTACTCTATTTCATGTTTGTCTAAATGGGTTACTGCAAATTTTGAGTGATGCAATCTAGTTCGTAGGGAAGGAAACATTATTGAGTTTTGTTTGCTTATATGACTTTCTTTTAAAAAGAATTCTGTGATGGTAATTATAATTGAAGGTTACTAAATAGAAGGTTAAGCCTACATACCTCTTTTGGTTGAATAAATACGCATTTCCTGTGTAGGGCTCTCTTGTTTTGCTAAAAGGTACATTAATAGTGACGTTGTGTTCTGAAACTTGTTTAAGCCTGTGGGCATTCCTTACTTTATGTTTGATTAGAAAATGGCATTTGGGGTTTGTTTTAGAACCGTACGTGGTTGGTTGATTGTACCTAGTCTAGATGAGGGATAACCCGGCATCTATTTTGGCCTCCACGTGTTGAGAGTATTACTATACCTAATTCTTGATGTAAACTCTTGTATGATTAAAGCAAGGGGAAACATTGTAAGTTTAATCAATGAAATCTCTTCAATTTTTATTAAGGGTCGCAAGCAAGCTATTACTAGCTAGACCGAAACAAAAGTTGTAGGTGAATCCATGGTCTTGGACTCGTGAACTCGTTTCTGTTAGATGACAAATGATTTCAAAGTGATAATATCATAGGTGGCTGTTATAATTATCTGCTTTGATATTTGCTAAGGCTTTTCCTCGATAAGCCCACATGGATCGGGTAAAATTTTCCATCTTCTATACCTTTGGCAAGGAGTTCATAGAACTTCTAGCCACGACCGC
The DNA here is from genome assembly GCA_018340775.1 of Taxus wallichiana var. yunnanensis. NCBI lineage: Eukaryota > Viridiplantae > Streptophyta > Pinopsida > Cupressales > Taxaceae > Taxus > Taxus wallichiana. Next base: position 999,938,903 of record CM031242.1, on the reverse strand, counting down.
ATCTACGTAACCTTCCGATAGCTATGTGCGTTGGTTCTTGGTTTGTGCTTGTACTCGTGGTAAGGTCTTTTGAGTCCGGGGCATCGTTGGTGTTTGCCCTCTGCGTATCGAATCCCCTTGTTTTCGAACTTGAATACCTTATACTTCAAACTTGGTTACTAAAAGGTCCCATTTTGTGGCCTTGTTAGAGAAATCAATTTTTATTTTAATGTTTATTGACATTGTCTGAATTATATAAAAATTATTAACGAATTTTGGGTTTAGTCTTCCCTTATATTATGTAGAGAAGTTGACGATTAGGATAGGGTTTGTTGGTAGAATAATGGCCCTTTCTGTGTCTCTTTCGTATGCTTTTGGAAGAGTGGATTTTGTTTTGGTTAACTAGTACTACGTTTTAAGAAATCCGATAAGGAGGTAGTGGTAAACTCCTTGGTTAAAACCAAAACTATAGTTGTGTTCTTTTAAGGGCATCGAACCCATATTACTTTGAAGCCCCCCTGGAAGAATTGGATAACGTCATTTTTGCTTCGCGCCTACGATCATAATTAGTACGCTTTGTCTTCTCTTGGACCCTTTAGTTGGATGGAGTAAATTTTGGATTCCAATCACGTAACCCATAGGATTACATGAAGGAGATATCAACACTTTGACTTTCTTGTTCCCAACCCATAAGGTCTTGCCTTGATTTATATAATTTTGTTCTTACTAGTATTTGGACTTTCTCCTTGTTGGATAATTTAGTTTTCTCTCTCATGAGATTAATATTGGAGTTGTGAGTTGTGTTTTAATCCATTTCTGAATTTAGAATATTCCTTTCTTGATATTGTTAATTGTTAGCTTACTATTGCATTGTGTAGCCTTAACATGCTCAGTTCTTGCGAACTGACTTTAGTTAATATTTGTGCGAGGGATTATGCGAGTAGACTAGAAGAAAAGAGTGTAAAAGTTTCATCTGTACCATTATGAAGTTCCTTGTAAAAATGTCCAATGTGTTGTAAATTGTGTAACATTGCTTGTAAAGAGAGTTGATATGACCTCTTGCCTTGTATTGTTTGGTAATGGTGAAATAAAGTGTCTTGTTCTTGTGTAGTTAAGCTTGAAATTATCCTTGTAAAAAATGGCATTCAATCTTTACATTGATATGAGTATTGTATAACTTTGATCTTGAGAATAAATTGTTAAGTTAAATCTTTCTAAGACTTAGCGACAATATTTTTTTAAGTAAAGTAAAATGAGTCGGTTAACCCTTAAAGAAGCTAAACAAAAATAATAATTTTACATTCAACAAATAAATGTAAAGGTGATCTATTTGAAATCAAATACTTCCATGAGTGATCAAAATGAAAACATCCTTTGTGAAGTAAACATTTATAAATTGATACCCCTAGCTAAACTAGCGAACACTATCCGTTTGGGGTGAATTCTTAAACAAGCTTAAAGGAAAACAATGGTTAGTTTTTGGAAGATATTAAGATTTAGTAAGTAGGAGAAGACTTTAAGTGAACTACTCTTCAGTGTATAAGAAATTAACTTAGTTGGTGCGATGAGTTTGTTCGAACCATATATTGTTCCTTCGAAAACTTAAGTCATGAGCTAAAGGGTGTCTTACCAAAATAATTAAACCCTAACCATTTCTTACCGTGGCTTGCCCTAGCCTGAGTGAGTGTGTCATGTGGTTGGACTTCCATGTTGTCTCATCAAAAGAAAAATAGATTGTCCTTGATAAGTGTGAACGCGTTTAAGTCTTGACCTTGTGGTCTTCCCCATAACAAGTGGTTCCAAGTGTTGGTTGTAACCTTGTGACGAAATGTTGTGTCGTGTGGAGTCAAAGCAAGTCAAAAAAAAGTTATCCCGTATTTCACCGTGTTGTTCTTGTGTTGGTATTTTTTTGGTGCGTTCTGATTGCTTTCACCATGAGGTCATTTAAGATTTCACCATAAAAGGATAATGTTTATTAGTTTGGCCCGGAAAAAAATAATAAGTAATCATATTTCGTTCAAAAGATAGTTTCCTCTTAATTGTTCCAGTCTCAAAGGTTATCAATTAGATCACATCTACATTAATATGTTCGTATACATAAATTTTCATTTAACTTTTATCGGGATTATCCGGCTCACTTTATAGTGCTTACAAACTCATTGCTACTTAAGCCTTGGAGGATTTACAACTCAACATTTTAACTCAAGAGCAAAGTTTAACGGTACTCGTTTGGGAAACAAAACAAGGTTATATCAATTCATTCCAACATGATGCACAAATCAAAGGAACATACCATCTCTATTGAATCATGACTAGGGAGCAAGAGAGTAATAACATGGGACAAGCCCCGCTACCATACTAAGGGTTAAAATTCACTAGAATATCCCATAACCAAGCGGTAATCAAATTTCTACTTTTAATGGATTTCTAATTTTTATTAATTTAAGCGATACTTAATTTTTTTCTATTTTTAATTTTTTTATGGATTCTATTTTTTGACTTTTTAAAATTATTAATTTAAATTTTTAATAGTTTATTTTATTTTTATAGTTTTTCAATAATTTTTTGTTTTCAAAAAAAAATTAATTAATTTTTATTTTAAGTTTTAATAATCTGTTTTCAATCATTTTTATAGTTTTAAATTTTTTTTTATTTTTTATTTTTCAAATTTTAGTGTTTTTCAAAAAAAAATAATTAATTTTTATTTTAAGTTTTAATTATTAATAATTAATTTAATAGTTTTAACTTTTATCAATTATTACGTTTTAATATTTTGTTTTTAATCAATTTCAAATTTTTATTAATTTTAATTTTTAATATTTCATATTTATCAATATTTAATTTGCAATTTCTATTCATTTTCATTTTAATTAGTTCTAATTTTAAATTATTAAATTTAATTAATTTCTAACTTTTATTAATTTTTTTTTTTAATTAAATTTTTAATTTTCACTTTTCTTATTATTTTTTAATTTTTATTTTAAGTTTTAATTATTAATAATTAATTTAATATTTTTAACTTTTATCAATTATTAAGTTTTAATATTTAATTTTTAATCAATTTCAAATTTTTATTAATTTTAATTTTTAATATTTCAGATTTATCAATATTTAATTTGTAATTTTTATTAATTTTCTTTTTAATTAGTTTTAATTTTAAATTTAAATTTAATTAATTTATTATTTTTAATGGATTTTAATTTCTAACCTTTATTACTTTTTAATTTTTTGTAATTAAATTTTTAATTTTCACTTTTAATCAAATTCTAATTTCTAATATCTCAATTTAATTAATTTTCATTTTAATATTTTATTATTATTTTATATTTCTATTAATTTTTTAAATTATTTTTTAATTTATTTCTAATTTTTATTAATTTTTAATTTATTTAATTGATTTTCATGAATTATTTTACAACTTTTTTTTTTAATATTTAATTTTTATTAATTAATAAGTTTTATTAATTTTAATTTTTAATCAATTTCTAATTTTTGAATTTTAATAAATTCTCATTTTATTTTTACTTTTTAACTTTTTAATATAATATTATTTTTTACATTTTTAAATTATTAATTATTACTCAAATTAATTTCTATTTTTATTAAAATTAATATATTTTTAAATTTGAAATTTAATTAGTAATTAATTTGATTTTTTTAATTTCTATTAATTATTATGTTTTGTTAATTATTTAATTATTAATTTTTAGTTTCCATCAATTTCTACTTTTTAAATATTTGAATTTTAATAAATTTTCTTTATAATTTTACTTTTACTTTTTAATCAAAAGGTTTTAAGGATGAAGATCATATATTGAACCCACAACCATTATATCTTAGGTAATAAGTGACTTCATAGCTAATAAGGATGAGTGGAAATGACGATAAGAATGTCTGGAATAGGCATTGTCTAACGACCTACCTCTTGGACATAACCGGGGGCCGGCATAGCGAAAAGCCTCATTAATACCCAAGTTGAGTAGGCAATCTAGCATTCTAAACACATCCTTGCAATTTTCATAATACTTTAGATTTGTAATCCTCCCGTTCTAGAGGAACATAGCCATGAATCTAGACTTGGTTGAAATTTTCCGACATCAACTCACTTCCTAATATCATAAACGATGTATACAAAGGAAAAGGTCTCTCAACTCTCCTTAATTTACATCTCATCACTAAGTTTATGGTAACCTATGCAGAGATTAAACACATAATATACCATTGAAGATAGATATCCTCCAATAACGAACTTCTATAACGATGTAATTACAATTATTACATTCGACACATAAACAAACTATTCCATAGCTTCTTTTCCCTTTTTGACAACAAAATGTATTCACGATCTTCCATCACAATCATTCTAAATTTGCAATGAAAGGTCACTCATCAAGAAGGAAGTACAAAACAAGTTTGACTAAATTAAGGAACTTCATGTTACCTTAAGCAGTTGATGAAAACCTTAACTTTCACGAACCGTGAAAGATATTACCTTACTCCATCAAGGCATTATGTCTATACGTGATTAAATCGATCACACAAGGAATCATCAACATACCATATCTTAACACCATAAAGGTCATTAATTTTATCAAATTTTACTCATAGAAAGAGTAGAATCAAAATGGGGTTCTATCAATAATTTATGCCCTTCTATCAACCCGGGCGTATTTTCGCCCAAAACTTCCTTCTTAACAAGCATATATATTGAACTTCTAATTTTCAAAAGCCCTAATAATTTGCACAATACACGAAGTGCATAATCATGCTTATCATAAAATAATAATAATAATTTAATCCGTATGTTTTCCTCTAGGGCAACAACATAACAGGAAACCAATACTAGTCAACGCTGCAACGTTCTAGGGGCGATTACATACCCAGGTTCACAAAAGAAACAACGACATTTTTGCAGAAGGAAGTAACTTTAAAATTATATAAATATATATATATTTTTCATATGATCAATCAAAGCATACACTGAGAACCTTTGTTTGTTTTATATATAAAAATGGGTTGATCACGTCAACAAGAACAACCAACAGAGGCAAATCTAGAAGTAACAAACTATTGACCATATATTGAACACAAATCCACAAAATCACAGATTTAAACCAATTTCTAGAAAGAAAAAGTTTCATTTCAAGAGGTTTATTAGATACTAGCATATTATGTATATGGTTAGTCTATCTTGCCTGTTTTAACGCATCCAGTAGAGGCTCTGCACCACCACACCCTCCGCTTTATCCTCTGCTTCACTGGTCTTTTCTTGCAATATACCACACCAGGATTCCCTTTTGAAGGCACGACTAGAAGGATGCAATAGGTGGCTGTCCAAACACTAGATTGCTTCAATGCAGCTGCTTTGGGGGGGTACAGGCAATGAACTGTCACACAGCCTATAGCATCAGCCAGTAACTGGATTTGCCTCTTGCAATGCCTTCGAATCTGTATCAGTAACCAAATACCCGTCATAAGGGCAGGCCCTAGTAGTACTCAGCACATAAGCTAGGCAAGGCTTGCAGTAAAGATGTGTGCATCGGGTTTGCAAAGCCTCATTAGGGTAAACAAGCTGCCTACAAACTGGACAGCAAACCAATTTATGAGAAGACAGAGGCCGTAGTCGGTGGAGCAGCTGAAGTGGAATAACTCAACGGAGGTAAAAAATTGTGTGAAGGCGACGAAACAGAAGAAATATCTCCATTTCCACAGACAACAGCAACCTTGCCAGCAATCATCACATCAGTGGCTCTCATCAGACCATCTAGCAGAGAGTGCCTGCATCCGTACATGCTTTATCGAACTTGCTCTTGTAATGAAATCATTGTCATTAATAGCGAGGAAGAGCAAATATCCAATAGCTTGCATCTCGTATAGCTCATGAACACCGGTAGTTGTTTCCTCGATATCAACAACCAATCTTTCCTTCCTCTTGTGATATATGAGGACAACATCAAACTCTTGGTGCAAACAAGATCACAATTTTAGTAGCTTGTAAGGTGATGATAATTCCAACAGAGACCTTTATGCTGCCAACATAGTGACTCGTTGAAGATGCTCATACGATTTGCAAGGCAAATTGTGCTTTAGGAATATTCGACATGATACGAGATCCATGCCTAAGAGATTCTCTTCCATGAGTTACACATAAGAAACAAGTAAAGTCTCATAAAAGAATCCTTGCAATAATTTTCATCAGGTCTCCTGGTAACTCTCTCACTGTCACAAGGTCGATTCTGACAGGAATGTCTTGAAGGAGAGTCCCGACTCAGAGGATACATTGGTATTGCACAAAAAACAACATAGTTGGACAACCTGCTCGCTGGAAATGCTCACATAGGCTTCCACCAACTGTAACAAGCCCGCTTCACAGTCGGCTGGCTATTTATTGCTGCGAGCGATTCTTGTGGATCCCAACAAGAACACACCTTACGGCTCCCGAAGGAAAGTGGAGGTAACACGCCTACTTCCCTAGCTTGTAGCTTCATCTATAACCACCATATCAAACCCATGGGCTGGCGCTGGAATAACTTATGGTCGAATAAACATGAGTGAACGCACTCTCGACCTCATTTAAAACTTGCCTCAAGGTTTGATCGAGCTTATTCCATGTTAAATTCACCACAGGACCAGGTTTACTTTCCAAATGAAAAGGAAAGACAACTCAACTAAAACTTTATCTCGTTTTTGCTCTGCTTTTGCGCAAGATCTTGCAAACAAGCGATCATGACCGTCGCGCGTGTAACGAGAACATCGGGATCAACACCAACGGTTCCTTGAGCTCGCCACTGTGGCAGATGTCGCGCTCGGCTCTCTCTGAGGCCGCATGGGTTTTACGAGATAAGTTTACCTCGAGCTGTAGGCTCACTGCATGATACGCCTAAATCTTCCTCACGGCACTTTCTAGGAGGATTTCGGTTCAACGCTCCTCGGATCATCGCCTTTTGCACGATTTTGAGGATCCAAACCCTCTCACGCAACACCAGGGCGACAGACCTTCATTTCACCATCAACGAATCCACTTTATCGGCCTGAACACGCCAAAGCAATTCATCATTTTGCATTTGATGGAGTGCAAAACAAACATACGCATTTAGAACGGAGGAAACGGGTAGACCACGTGACAGTAGGTTGCAAGTCAATAATTTAATAAATGGGCAGGTGCGGCCACCAACCCAGAGTTGAACACGCCAAGAAGGTGCGGGGGAATTTTCAATGCAAAGGCGGGTAAAAGACAACCACATGGAAAATCAAATTAAAAATCTGATTTGAAAGATATGCAGCCAGCAAGGAAGAAGACATACGGTGGGTGGATAAAAAAAATAAATTTGTTTCATTACTTCTCACCAACTATACGCCAAACAAGGCACTACAAATTGATCTAGAACCTTGTCTATGACAATTGTTGTCTTGTAACTTTGTTGAAGACTCTTTTAAACAAAAAAAAAATTATTCCATAATTTTCCTAACTATTCCTAGGTTGTTCTTGGGTCTTAAGTGGGTTGTGTTAGCGGGCATTACATGGTAGGGGTTTGTAGATTGTGAATTCCTCATTTTTTTGATTAAATCCTCAATTTCAATTTTGTTTTCAACTATGTGGGCTGCTTGCAAATCATCTTGACTACACCGGGGATGTTGAGAAATTGTGGGAGTGTTGGGAGGGATGACTGGAATAACATGGTTTGTTTGTGGTTGATTCCCTCGACCTCCAACTGTAACAATAAAAAAATGTATTCAATTCAAATTTTAATCTATAATTATCATATTTCAATGCAATTTTGAGCAAATAATTGTACCTACCTCTTCTCCGCGGCACCATAGTCGATTTAGATCTTCCTGGCGATCTAGAAATGATCCTTTGAGCTTGAGATCTAGCTGAATGAAAAAATGTGAGGGCACGGTTAAGCTCTGAAACTTGCGTTTGAGGGAGATAAAATGATAGAGGCTCGGTCTCCTTTTTTATAGCGGAGACATAATGCATACATGTTATGCTTTGGTAACTCCCAAACCTAAGAATTTAAAACGCAATTGCGTTATAATATAACGCGTACGTGTTTTACTTTTTTTAGGTTTTTGTCCACTTTTTGGCCCCCCAACTTCGTGCACTTACCCAATATATGATTTATATTTTAATTTTTATTGTTTTTATTTTTAATTTTAAAAAATCTTTTTAAAATTGTATTAAGCTTTATTTTATTACTATTTTTAATATTTATATTTATTAATTTATTAAAAATTTATTTTTTTAGTATTTTTAATTTCTATTCATTTTATTTAATTTTTATTTTTTTACTTTTATTCATTTTTTCAACTCAATTAATAAAAAATCTATTTTATTAAGTGATTTTAATTTAATTTTTATTAATTTTAATTTTACCTTTTCTTTATTATTAATTTTTTTTTCTTATGACCCACTGGAGAAGGCCTAGCCTGCTAAAAAAAAATTTCAAACCAGTCCATGATATTTACAATCATCCATGGACTCTCAGGAAACATTATTGGCACATTATCGTGCATCCACATATCAAAATACATATCTATTAACTACTATTTACAAATACACCTTGAAATTGGAGCAAAAACTCGAGACCAAGCGAGACTAGGACACCAAGAGAGATAGAAACCCGCCACATTACAACAAAAAAACCACCCTTAAGCTCACAACTCTTGCTAAGCTTGTAACATTTTGACGGCTTCTTAACAAGAATTTCCACCTTAGAGTTGCTTTGGGGTGGCGAGGAGGAGGGAGAGCGAGAAACACAACATTCAGGGATATCCACTTTGGATTTCTCAATAAGCCTCGTGATTGATTTTCAGCAACAACCTCTAAACCGTAAGAAAGATCCTGAATCCGTGAGCCATAACATGAATATGGTATTGCATGCTGACCAACATTTCCTCAAAATGCCTAAGCTCCTTATGTTGGATGAACTGGCCCAACGAATTTGACAGGATATTTACAACACTCAAACCCTGAGCTACTTCAAATACATTTTGGAGACCAATAGAATGGTTAGGATCCAACATGAGCTTCCGCATCTTATTGTAGATGTCAACCTCTTCGTCCTCTGCTTCAAAACTCTCTGCCACCATCCAAACCTTTTTCAACTAGCAAGAGGCACATCACGGTATTTTTTATTCTCCCACTCATCCAATCCGTGAAGGATTCCGCCTAAGGACTCCCACTTTGAGCACTCGACACCTCTTTCGGGCCGAGGCCTCGTAACCGGACCCTCCTCCGATGCCATGCCGCACAAAAAGAAGTAGAGATGAAACAAAAGGGAAGAAGGATCAACATACAAGGAAATAATAAGACGTGAGGGATGGACATCACCTCACCACCGGCCAGCCTTAAATACGCACACCTCCACCCAAATCAATAAAAAATTCACACACACAAGAGACCTAAATATTTTCCAAAATCTTTCAACTCAATCGACATCACTCCAAGAGGTAAGGAAATAATTAGAAGGTGGCCTTCACAATAATTTACCCCCTTGAATTGATGCCATGCGCGCATCCCCTACCAAAATACCCTAACTATCATTGTGGAAGCCTAAATCCTAATATTGGGATATTACTTGAAGATTATCCAATAATCCAACCCCTTTATTTGCTAAACCATCTACCACATTATTGTTTTCCTCAATGTGTGCAAAATTTTTACTTCTAAAAGTGAAGGCAAAATTGCCTTTAATATTTGGGCAAATAGACTTCAAACGCCGAGTGTCTTAGGGGAACGTCCTTGAGTCGTATTAATAATAACAATGGAATCCCCTTCAATCCAAATGTGATGCCAATTTCTCTTTTTTGCTTCTAGCAAGCCAAACAAGAACCATTTCTTGCGCAGTTATTAGAAGATACACCATAATCAAAATCCAAAGCCACAATGAGAGTTCCCCAAGATACATCCACCCCGTAGTTCCTTTGCAGTCTCCATCAAAATTTAGCTTGATCAATCTCTCAAAAGTGATGCACCATAATTAGAAGGAACTTAACAAGGTCATAACTTGAGCTCCGGTGTTCATTTGAGTCCATTTTTTTGAAACCACATGTTTTTTTGAGACTAATGTACCGGCAACAAACCCTACTAGTTAGAGCAAGTTTTGGCACATTTTTGGGCCCTAAATCCTCCATCTTGAGGCCAAAAATTAGGATTTAAGTTATAGTTCGATTTTCCCTATTTTTGGCATTAGTTAATTTTAGTCTATTAGTTGCATTATGAGTTATGAATTTGGAAATTCCTCTAATTTAGGAATATAGAAGATGCATGGCAATTTCTATGCCCGTATGACTAAGCATGCGAACTTACTAAGAATAGCAGCTTCTAGTAAACTGCCAAAAATAGCAATTTTCACCACCTAGAGTAGATTTAATCAAAGTTTGTTAAATTTTACTTGGCAACTCGAGTTGGGAGTTGTTTACCTATTTAGGAAACTCTGTAATTCACTATTTGATAATGAAGAAAGAGATCTATTTTCTTTTGGAGCAGTATATCAAGTTTATTTAGAATTTAGCTACATTAAAAACAAGTTTCCACCTTACCACATTATCACCCTTACTACCCTTATCAAGAGTGTTTTTATTATTTTTAATTTTTAATTCTTTTTTAATAATTTTAATAGTTTATTTATTTTAGTTTATATTAATTTTGATATGTTTTATTTATTTTAATTTATTACCCTTACTCCCATTATTAAGAGCATTATTTTTAATTTGTATTTCCATTTTAATAATTCTAATTATCTTTGAATTTAAGTGTATTTGTTTTAGTTTATATTAAATTTAATATTTAATTATTATTTTTAATTCCTTGTTATTTTGATTTAATATTTATTATTGATTTATTAATTATTTTAGTTTTAGTTTTATTAATTTTTACTTTGAATTTTCGAATGATTATTTAGCTTTAATTTTTATTTTATATTTTTTAATTATTAAATATTTAAATATTTAATTGATTAGTTGATTATTTTAATGTTTGTTTATATTAATTTAGACTTTTAATCAATTTAATTATTTTTTGTTTGGAATTTTTGAATGTTTTTACCTTTAATTTTATTATTTTTATTTTGAATTATTGAATTATTAAATATTTAATTTTTTAATTGATTAGTTCATTGTTTTAATGTTTGTTTATATTAATTTAGACTTTTAATCAATTCTTAATTTTCCAGTTTTTAGTTTTAATTTAGATTATTTTATTTTATTTTTATTAATTTTCGATATTTTTTTAATTTGAAATATTAAGTAATTTTTATTTTTATTAATTTAAATTTCTAATTAAAAATTTCAATTTTTAATTTAAATATTTTCATTTTTAATTTTCATTCATCTTTATTTCTTTTTAATAATTTTATTTTTTTAATTTAATTTTTGAGTTTATTAATTTTTAATTTAAATTATTTTTTTATTGTTTTTGAGTTTTATTTTTATGGATTTTAATTTCTTTAAAAATTGATTTCCATGCAAATTAATTTTTTTTATTTATAATTTATTTTTTTTTCTTTTTAATTTTTATTAATTATTAATTTCAATTTTGAATTTTAAATTTTAAATTTCTACTTTTAATCGATTTCTAATTTTTATTAATTTAACCGATACTTAATTTTTTTCTATTTTTAATTTTTTTATGGATTCTATTTTTTGACTTTTTAAAATTATTAATTTAAATTTTTAATATTTTATTTTATTTTTATAGTTTTTCAATAATTTTAAATTTTTTTCAAAAAAAAATTAATTAATTTTTATTTTAAGTTTTAATAATCTGTTTTTCAATAATTTTTATAGTTTTAAAAAAAAAATTATTTTTATTTTTTTTCAAATTTTAGTGTTTTTCAAAAAAAAATTAATTAATTTTTATTTTAAGTTTTAATTATTAATAATTAATTTAATAGTTTTAACTTTTATCAATTATTACGTTTTAATAGTTTGTTTTTAATCAATTTCAAATTTTTATTAATTTTAATTTTTAATATTTCATATTTATCAATATTTAATTTGCAATTTCTATTCATTTTCATTTTAATTAGTTCTAATTTTAAATTATCAAATTTAATTAATTTCTAACTTTTATTATTTTATTTTTTTTAATTTTTATTTTAAGTTTTAATTATTAATAATTAATTTAATATTTTTAACTTTTATCAATTATTAAGTTTTAATATTTAATTTTTAATCAATTTCAAATTTTTATTAATTTTAATTTTTAATATTTCAGATTTATCAATATTTAATTTGTAATTTTTATTAATTTTCTTTTTAATTAGTTTTAATTTTAAATTTAAATTTAATTAATTTATTATTTTTAATGGATTTTAATTTTAACCTTTAATTTTTGTAATTTTTAAATTTTTAATTTTCAATTTTAATCAAATTTTAATTTCTAATATTTCAATTTAATTAATTTTCATTTTAAATTTTATTATTATTTTATATTTCTATTAATTTTTTTAAATTTAAATTTTAATTTAAATTCTAATTTTTAAATTAATTTTTAATTTATTTAATTTGATTTTTAAATTATTTTACAACTTTTTTTTTAATTTTAAATTTCCATGCAAATTAATTTTTTATTTATAATTTATTTTTCTTTTCTTTTAAATTTTATTAATTATTAATTTCAATTTTGAATTTTAAATTTTAAATTTCTAAATTTTAATCGATTTCTAATTTTTATTAATTTAAATGATACTTTAATTTTTATTTTTAAATTTTAAATTTTTAAATTCTATTTTTTGACTTTTTAAAATTATTAATTTAAATTTTTAATATTTTATTTTATTTTTAAGTTTTTCAATTTATTTTTAATTTTTTTTCAAAAAAATTAATTAATTTTTATTTTAAATTTTAATTATTAATTTTAATTTAATATTTTAACTTTTATCAATTATTAAATTTTAATATTTAATTTTTAATCAATTTCAAATTTTTATTAATTTTAATTTTTTAAATTTCAGATTTAAATTTTAATATTTAATTTTAAATTTTATTAATTTTTTTTTTTTAATTAGTTTTAATTTTAAATTTAAATTTAATTAATTTTTAATTTTAATTTAATTTTAATTTCTAAATTTATTAAATTTTAAATTTTTTTAAATTAAATTTTTAATTTTAAATTTTAATTTAAATTCTAAAATTTAATATCTCAATTTAATTAATTTTAATTTTAATATTTTATTAAATTTTATATTTCTTTAATTTTATTAATTTATTTCTAAGTTTTTAAATTTTTTAATTTATTTAATTGATTTTCAAATTTAAATTATTTTAAATTTTTTTTTTTTCCATTTAAATTTTAATTTTTTAAATTTATAATTTAAATTTTAAATTTTTTTTTTAATTTTTAAATTATTAATTTCAATTTTAAATTTTAAATTTTTAAATTTTAAATTCTTTTAATCGATTTCTATTTTTTATTAATTTAAATTCTATACTTAATTTTTTAAATTTTTAAAATTTTTTTAAATTTAAATTTTTTAAATTTTAAATTTATTAATTTAAAGTTTAATATTTAATTTTATTTTTATATTTTTTCAAATTTAATTTTATTTTTTTTTAAATTTTTAAATTAATTAAATTTTTAATTTTTTTAATTTTAATAATTGTTTTTCTAAATAATTTTAATTTTTAAATTTTTAAATTTTAAATTTTAAATTTTCAAATTTTAAATTTTTTAAAAAAAAAAAAATTAAATTTTTAAATTTTAATTTTAATTTTAATAATTAATTTAATAGTTTCAACTTTTAAATTTTAAATTTTAATATTTTTAAATTTTAATCATTTTAAATTTTTATTAAATTTTAATTTTTAATATTTCAAATTTTATCAATTTTAATTTAATTTCTATTCATTTTCATTTTAATTATTTAATTTTAAATTATTAAATTTAAATTAATTTTAAATTTTATTAAAAAAAAAAAATTTAAATTTAATTTTTAATTTTTAAATTTTCTTATTAATTTTTTAGTTTTTATTTTAAATTTTAATTTTAAAATTAATTTAAATTTTTAACTTTTATCAATTTTAAATTTTAATATTTAAATTTTTAATCAATTTCAAATTTTTATTATTTTTAATTTTTAATATTTTTAATTTTATTTATCAATTTTATTTAATTTTAATTTTTAAATTTTCTTTTTAATTTTAGTTTTAATTTTAAATTTAAATTTAATTAATTTATTATTTTTTAATGGATTTTAATTTCTAACCTTTATTACTTTTTAATTTTTTGTAATTAAATTTTTAATTTTCATTTTAATCAAATTCTAATTTCTAATGTCTCAATTTAATTAATTTTCATTTTAATATTTTATTATTATTTTATATTTCTATTAATTTTTTAAATTATTTTTTAATTTATTTCTAATTTTTATTAATTTTTAATTTATTTAATTGATTTTCATGAATTATTTTACATCTTTTTTTTTTAATATTTAATTTTTATTAATTAATAAGTTTTATTAATTTTAATTTTTAATCAATTTCTAATTTTTGAATTTTAATAAATTTTCATTTTATTTTTACTTTTTAACTTTTTAATATAATATTATTTTTTACATTTTTAAATTATTAATTAATTAATTCAAATTAATTTCTATTTTTATTAAAATTAATATATATTTTAAATTTGAAATTTAATTAGTAATTAATTTGATTTTTTTAAATTTCTATTAATTATTATTTTTGTTAATTATTTAATTATTAATTTTTAGTTTCCATCAATTTCTACTTTTAAATATTTGAATTTAATAAATTTTCTTTATAATTTTACTTTTACTTTTTAATATTTGATATTTATCAATTTTAAAATTATTAAATTATAATTTAAATTCATTTTTTTATTAATTTTTAAATTTATTTTGTTGATTTTTGTTTGTTGATATTTGCAATTTTAATTCATAACTCCTTTTCTTTTAAATTATTTTTTACTTTAAATTTTTAATATGAAGCCTTTATTAATTTTTTATTTTCTTATTAATTTTTATTTTAAAATTTTCTAAATTTTTAATTTTTAAACTTAATTTTTTTATATATTTTTAAAAAATTAAATTTGTTATTTTTTAAATTTTATTGATTTTCATTATTTCTTTATTAAGTTTGTAATTTTTATTCTTAAATTTCAAATTCCAATTTTTAATTAATTTGGAATTTTTTTAATTTAAATTTTAAATTTTACCTTTTAATTAATTTTATTTTTTGAATATTCTTATTAATTTTTATAATTTAATTTTAATAATTAATTTTTATTAACATTCATAATTATAATATAACATTCATAATTATAATATACATATTTATTAATTTATTTTTTTATATTTTACTAATTAATTTATTTTTATATAATTTTTTATTTCTTTTTTTTTTTTTAAATTTATAAATTTTGTTCTATTAATTTTTAATGTTTTTATTAATTTTAAATTTTATTATTTTTATTAATTCAATTTTTAAAAATAATTACTTAAATAAGTTATTTGCTCAACCATATTTCAAATTACTTATTATGGTACATTTATTAGTGTTCTTACAACTTAAGAAAGAAAACTACCATGTCTATACTATTAAAAGTTCATTAAAATAGTAATAATTTATTAGTGTTCTTACAACTTAAGAAAGAAAGTACCATGGCTATACTATTAAAAGTTCA